>JAQHUG010000050.1:66889-79445 GCA_028555095.1 Dicrostonyx torquatus
AGGACCACCTGCCCAGGGATGGCACCACTCACAATGGGCTGGGCCTTCTCCTATCAATCACTAATTAAGAAAAATGCCCTACAAGCTTGCATATATCCCGATCTTAGGGAGGCATTTTCATAATTGAGGCTCCCTCCTCCCTGATGACTGCTCCTGTCAAGTTGACATAAAATAAGCAAATGTGTAGTATAAAGTAAAGCCGTAATGTCTAGCTTTAACGGAAGTATATAGTAAGGCCTTTGCAACTGGCTTTGAGAGAAATGTTTCAGCAAAGTCTTTGCTATGTTTGGGTTAATCAGTGGAGGCTGGGGAATTGTTTGGAGACTGTTTAGACCTTGAAGAGATGTTGTTTCTCTGGAGTCTGCACTTGGCTCCATGAGAGCTAGAGCTTGCAGCTGTACTGACCTTGATCTAAAGACACTCCTGGCAAACAAGGAGGTTTTTGCTTAGGGCCGTAATCAAAAGGGACTGAGATGTGTGTGGGTTGCCCACTCTCATGGGCAGCAAGAACAAGATGACTTTGTTAGCTGGAACATTTCCCACCCCTATTAACCTTGTATATGTTTGAATAAAGTAACAGAGTGAGTGAGCTGGGTGTCAGCCTTTTCTAAGACGGTGAACACCTCTACTCCTTCAGAAAGTGACCGTTTGGCATCTTGGTGAGCTTCTCTCTCTACTGTGGCACCTACGATGGACATGGAACCATACAAATGCTCTTAACAAGTGAAGCTACCTCTCTCCCCTCACCCCACCCTACCCTACCTCACATTCTTTTTCTGTGTAACTACCACAAAGATTTATCTGCTCACTTGGTGTCCTCTTCCTCCCCCAGTTAGACTGTCTTCTTTATAAACGGACTAGATATTGGCTGGAGAGTTGTATCTAGAGACTCTCTCAAGCTGGGGTGGGTGGAAGACAGGATCTGAGTGTAGGGAAGCATCCATCATAGAGAAAAGACTCAGCCTCAGGCCAGGCAGCCCACAGCAGTCACTTCCTGAAGGAGACATGCAGAAAGCAGGTGACTACACCATCCAAAGCTGGGTAGGAGAGGGGGCCTGGAAAAGTGCTTTAGGTTAGTAGAGGTATTGGAAGGTATATAGGATATGAAAGATCACAGCCCCCAAAATTTATGTTAGCCCCTTATGGACACTGTTTCTGCTGGCCACAAGGTTAAAATTAAGAACAGGTCCAGGTGAAGGTGGCAGGTTGCTGAAAAGAGAATCTTTTATTGAAAGAATATTTTACTGAGTGCCATAACTCTCAGGGACAAGTAATGACCTAGGTTTCTGCAAAAGGGATAACTGTTTAATAAATGATCTGGACATTCTGGGATATGGGAGCATATTAGTGATAGAGTTAATATGAGACCCCAACCAAGAGACTACCCTATGGAAAGATACTGAGAAGAGAAAAACACTGAATGTGAAAAACAAGTTTGTCAGTTTCTTAAACCCTGGTTCCTGTTGTTCAGGCTGAGGAGAGAAAACATGTTTTGATCTCACCTGTTGTTTTTCCTAGAGTAGGTTGGACTATGTTAATTTGGCCCTGTCTGTAACCCTGGTCTAATGATTTGGGCCAATCAGCATTGTATTTGTACCCCTTATGTTAATTTTGTGGTTTTTGCCTATAAAAGCTGTTTGTAACAACGCCCATGGTGGTCTGATAGCCAAAGCTTCTGCTGAGGCTGCTGCTGTCTGTCCATCCGCAGGCCTGTGTACTAATCCAATAAAGTGTCTCTTGCTTGTTGCATCCAGTGGCCCGAGTTGGATTCCTTTGAGCAGCGGAGCTGCAGATCTTTCAGATACACCTGCATCCTTGAGCCACGGACGGCAGGAGAGCTCCGGGGATGTCCCACATTCCCAGACCCTCATTTTTGCTCCCTTTCTAAGGAGAGCAAAGTGAAGCAACTCTGGGGACCAAGTTACTCCTCTGACACTGTTGCTACTAAATTAAGTCTTTGTGACCTGGGTAGGACCAGGCTCCTAGCATGCGCCTTGGAGAAAGCCCCAGCCAGATGGAGCAGCCAAAATACATTCCTAGCAAAGCAAGCGGTCCATGAAGGAAGGATCAAGGGGCAGAAGCTATTTCATCAGGCACCAGCTTGGAGCAGCCTGGACCTGTGGGCTGTGCACGGGAAGGACGGGGTCACAAATGGCCTTGGGTGTGTGCGTGGGAACTTGTTCAAGGCTGTGCTACTCAGTTCTGTCCAGAGTCACAAGAAAGGTTAAGACATGATTCAAAAAAAATTAAAGACAATAAAAGACATGAGAACTCGAGCTAATTAGGCCTTCAAAGTGTCAGGACCAAAGGAAATTCCAGTTCCCCCAGCCCCAAAAGGCAGTCTAAATATCCAGAAATGATTTCTGGCAGTTAGATAAAAGACAGCCTTCCTCAGTGCCAAGTCTCAAACCCAGGACAAATGGCTGAGGTGCCTATTTAACAGATCAAATCAGACCGGACTGCCAGGCTCTCCCAGCATCCCTCAGCTCCTACCTGTCAAAGGGTATGACTAGCATACCCGCCCCCTACCCTGAACTCCTCAGCTCAGGGGGCTGGGCCGCCCTTCCCTGTATAATCCAGCCATTTGGTTACCCCTCTTCTTTAGTTCTCCTGGCTGCTGCACCCCGTTCCCCCCTCTCCCCTCTTCCTTCCCTTTCCCCCTCCCCCTCACATGGCCCAGCTCGATCTGGCCACGCCCACTCTGGACCCTCCCAGCCGTCTCATTCTGCTTCTACTCTCCCTTTTATCTACAATAAACTTCCTCCTCCACCACACCCAGGAGCAGTCCTGGCCTTCCCTTTCTATTTCTCTTTTTCATTCACTCAGGAACTTGTGAAGCCAATTCCCCTCTACCAAAAGGGAGGACAAATGGCTACTGTGGTACCTATCAGCATATCGAAGCTCATGCTGGCCTCCAGACTCCCTCAGTGTCACAAGGATCTGTCACACATCTCAGAGTCCATGTTAGCATCTTAGCCCTTCTCACCTCCTCCCCTACCTTAAACTCCCTCCAGCTCCTGTGGGCTTCCTTCCCCTAGTTACTCATTCTCTCTATAGCCCTGCAATTCTAGCAATGATTCTTCTCTCTCTCTCTCTCTTTCTCCCCCCCCCCCAATAGGCCTGCCCATATTCAGTCGGCTGGCGACGTTCAATCTACTTCTTTCTCTCTCTGTTCCGGACTCTTCCAGATACCTCTGCTCTCATATCTAAAAAAAAAAAAAAAAAAAACCCTTCCCTTTAACCAAATGATGTCCTCAGGTGAACTCTTGATACCTACGAGATCCCTAAGGCAGCTCTTCTTTTAGAAGACGGCCCCTCACACCATTCCACGCGAGTACCCACCTGCTCGTTGACTCTCTTGCAAAATACAGCCAGCAGAAAGACAGCAGTCACACTTGGTGTCAGGCAGCTCTTGAGAACCTGCATGTACTCAAACAGTGTCTCACTGGATACCATTTCTATAGTGGGGATCCAGACCATGGTGACGGCGAGCAAGATTATCACAAAAAACCTGTGAATGAAAGCAACACCCAGTGATGAGTTGAAGATGTTTTTATCCTGCAAAAATACCTACAGATCCTACCTGGTAGCTTTTCCTTAGTTTGCTTATGTTTATGATAATTACTACTGTTGTTGCAGTTATGGTCTATTTTAGGGAAAGTTGTAGTGTAAATTCTAATTGGTCTTAATAATAAAAGCCCACAGTCAGATATAGGGATAAATGTTGACAGATCAGAGAAACATAGTAGCCAGTCACTACCTCTAACCTCTACCAAATCCTCAGACCAAATGGGTGATCCTGTCTCTAGGAACCTTCAGACTCAGTGCACTGAGCTCCTGTCTCACCTTATATTCCTCTCTCTGCCCAGCCATATCCCTTCCTCTCTCTACCTTCCTAGTACTGGGATTAAAGGCATGCGACTCCCAAATACTTGGATTAAAGGTGTGAGGCCATCACTACCTGGTTCTGTTTCTCTCTCTCTCTCTCTCTCTCTCTCTCTCTCTCTCTCTCTCTCTCTCTCTCTCTCTCTCTTTTATACACTGGATCAATCTCAAGTAACCCAAGGTGTCCTTGACTTCACAAAGATCCTTCTGTCTCTGCCTCCTGAGTGCTGGGATCAAAGGTGTGTGCCACCACTGCCTGTCCTTTGTAGCTAACTAGTAGCTTAGCTCCACACTCTGAACTTTGGGCAATCTTTATTTGTTAGATCACAAACAAAATAACACCCCAGAAAGTTTCATGGCCTGCTGAGAATCTCTATTCTTCAGTGTTTGGAAGAAAAGTACTACAAATATCTATTTGATATATGATGTCATTTAAATCAGATGTCTCTCAGTCTATTATTTGTTGGGTTGAACTGTCTGTGGAGAGACTGGATTATTGAGGTCATCCACACCGTTAAGTTGGGACTAACCTGCTTCTTTACATCTAGGGGTGTTTGTTTATAAAGTTGAGCTCACCAGGATTCATCTCTTGATCATTATGAAATCCTCTTCATCCTCTTGGATTAATTTTGGTGTCAAGTCTATTTTGTTTGACTAGCAATACCTGCTTAATTCCTAGTTCCAACTACTTGCAATACCTTTTTCGAGTCTTTCACATAACATAGTATGTATTTTGGTGGTACAATACATTTTTGAGTCAATAAAGAGATGGGTCTTGTTGAGATTTTTTTTTAAAGATTTATTTACTTTTTATGCATACAGTGTTCTGTCTGTATGTATGCTTGCAGGCCAGAAGAGGGCACCAGATCTCACTACAGATGGCTGTGAGCTACTATGTGGTTGCTGAGAGTTGAACTCAGGACCTCTGAGAGAGCAGTCAGTGCTCTTAACCTCTGAGCCATCTCTCTCCAGCCCCCTTGTTGAGATTTTTAACTCAATCTGCAGAGGGCACTAGATCCGTGTATTCACAGGTATGCACTAGGAAAACCAGAAATATTAAACACACAGGGTTTTTTCTTCAAAGGAAGAGGTGTATAGCCACATCTGAATTCCCCAGACTCTTGTTTGTAAACATGAGGGCCTGCTTGTTAGGGTTTCTGTCCTTCCCGGTTCCCACAGCCATTTAGCCCCCAAAGAAATTATACAGATGTCTCCATAAGTTATAAACTGATTGGCCCATTAGCTCAGGCTTCTTATTAACTCTTATAACTTATATTAGCCAATTATGTTAGACACATGGCTCGGTACCTTTTTCAGCAGGGCAAGTCACAACTTCCTTCTTTAGTGTCTGGGTAGGACTGGGAAGAGAGCTTCCTTCTTCCCAGAATTTTCCTGTTCTCATTTCCCTGCCTCTACTTCCTGTCTGGTTGTCCCGCCTATACTTCCTGCCTGACTACTGGCCAATCAGCGTTTATTTAAAACCTAATTGACAGAATACAGAACTGTCCTGCACCACTTGTTTATCTTAGTCATCCTCCCTAGACCCTTATCTTGAGCACTGTTTCTCAGTCAATAGAATGCATCTCTATGGGAGATATCACATGTACTTTACAAATGAGAACAGAGGTGGTCAATAGCCTGGTGACCTTTACACTGTCTGTATAACCAAGACCACACCAGATCCTACCCCGACCCTTAAGATGTCACAGAAAGTCAATCTATAGAACACATTGTACTGACTAGTTTTGTTTGTCAACTTGACACAAACTAGAGTCACCAGAGGGGAAAGAGCCTCAGTTGAGGAAATACCTCCATGAGATCCAGCTGTAAGGCATTTTCTGAATTAATGATCAATGGGGAAGGGCACAGCCCATGGTGAGTGATGCCATCCCTGGGATGGCGATCCTATATATTTAATGTTTTACCTGCATCATAACATGGGGAGGATTGACTTCCATATTTCATTCAGCTATTTGTGTTTTCCTGAAATTCATTTAAGAATCTGTGTCCTCTTTGAGTTCTTTGAACATAATTTTGAATTATGTTCTTTGAACACTCTTTTGAATTCTTAGTTTGGAATTTCATCTGATCCGTGCTCACCAGAGGCCTAGGGATTCTGTGGAAGAATCGAATTGCCTTGCTTTTTCGTGTTTCTTATGTCTTTATGTTTATCCTTGTGCATATGGAGCTAAGCCACAAAGTTCAGTCACAGGTGTTCTTTCAGTAGAAGTGTTTACAGTGTTTACGAGGGGCATGGCACGGTTGAGGTGTCTCTTTCCTCTTGAAAACCACCACTGGGGGCACCAGACTAAACTCTCAGTATTCCACTGAGAGCGGCATCCTGCTTGCCGGTGCCAGTCTCACATCTCCTAGCATTCCTTCCTAAGCTCTCAGAAATGCCCACCACCCCCAGATGCTGGTCAGTCACAGCTGAGCAGGTGTGCTACTTGGAACCTGAGTCGACGTTCCCCTCCAGACTCTGGTTTGAATCAGTTTTTTACCTCTCTGAAGAGAATACTTCATGGTTCCTATCCATCATGTCTTCCCCCACAGTCTAAGGAAATCAGGCAGGCCAAGTTGCAACATTTAATGTTGCGAAACTTGTTCTCGGTTTCCTGAGGGTCTGACTCACAAGGGTCTAGGGTTGCCAACCCACCAACCCGGTGGGGGTCTTTTTAAAATATCATCGCACTGTTGCTCCAGGTAAGTGCTGGGAGGTTCTTAATTACCAAGCCATTTGTCTTCTATTGAAAAGGAAATCATCTCAAGGAACATGCAATCGGTTTAAGTAAATAAATATAATCATAAAATCTTAACCATTTAACTCAGGTGTTTAGGCTCTGTACAATTCATAAAATATCTTTTATAAATCTGGTTTTCTATGTGCCACCCCACTAATTTTTTAACTTAGCCACCTGTTGCCTTCTTCCCATCCTTTTTTGGTTTAATTTCAGCTTCTCAAATACTGTATTGGTCTCTGTTTTCCTTCTATTAACTTGCTAAACCTTCTTTTGTGTTTTGGGTTTTCTGCTTTTGTTTTTCGAGACAGGGTTTCTCTGTGTAGCTTATGGAGCCTGTCCTGGAACTTGCTCTGTCGATCAAGCTGGCCTTGAACTCACAGAGATCCACCTGCCTCTGCCGCCAAGTGCTGGGATTAAAAGTGTGCACCACCACAACCCAGCTTCTTTTTTCTTTTTTCTTTCTTTCTTTTTTTTATTTTTTGTCTATACATTCTTGAACTACTCTCTTATTGCTTAGTTTAGGATTAAATGCATTATTGATATATTCTGGCCCAAATTTTACTTTTATCTATCTCTAATATCTCTAGCTAGAACCTTAGAACACTTGAGCTTTGTACAGCCTCCTCTCATTTTCTCATATCTTATCCAGCAACATAAAACTGAAATCTCGGGCTGGAAAGAGGGTTCCACGAGTAAAGAATATGCCACACGAGCGTGAAGGCTGGAGTCAAGATTCCCAGAACCCACATAAAAAACTACATGGGCTTAGCAACGCACCTGTAATCCCAGTGTGGAGGAGGAGGAAATGGAAAATTCCTGGATCAAACTGACTAGCCAGACTAGCCAAACGGGCGAGCTCTGCATTCCCTGCTAGCTCATGCTTCAGTATCCGTGGTAACAGCATCAGCCTCACACACATGTGAGCAAACACGTGCGCACACTATTCACACACACGTGCAAAAACGCCTGATTTTTGACAAAGAAGCCAGAAATACACAATGTAGGAAAGACAACTTCTCCAATAAATGGTTCTCATTGAACTAGATGCTAGATGCAGAAGATACGAAGAGATCCATATTTACCACCCTGCCAAAGCTCAACTCCAAAAGCCTCGAGGACCTAAATGTGAGACCAGACACCCTGAATCTGATAGAACTGCAGGAGAGGAACGGACTTTAACTCACCAAGGCCCCCAGCTGGACAATATGGAGAGAGCGGGAGATACCTTCATCAACCGCCCCTCAGGGCTCAGGGATGTGTGTGGAAGAGGAGGCAGAGAGAGTGTAAGAGCCAGAGGGGATGGCCTCTGAGGATCCAGTGTCCTCCAGAACAACAGCACGGATGAACATACAAGTTCACAGAGACTGTGGCAATACACACAGGGTCTACAAGGTTCAATCCGGATGGGGTTCCAGCACTGAGAGGCGGAGGTAGACACTGGTTTCCACGCCTAACTGAGAAGCTATCTGCATCTGACACCTGCTTACAAAGGAACACTAGTTTTCTCCAATGGAGTCTCCCTGGGTATATAACTATATTTAGAGTCAGCCCAGGCCCAGCAGCAGACAGTCAACACAAAAAGAACTCAGCCGTACTTTTTAGACTTCTAGTCTCATTTTGCTTTGTTTGGGCATTTTTTTTGTCTTATTTTTCTTTTGCCTGTATATGTTTGTTTCCTTTACGTGTCTTTTTGATTTTTTGTTTGTTTTTTTGTTTGTGTTTCTTGGTTTTCTTTGGTTTTGGTTTGACTGGGTTGGATTTCTTAGCGTGTTTTTCAAAGAGAGAAAGAAAGGGTGGTAAGGAGATGAGGAGGGTCTGGGAGGAGTTGGAGGCATGGAGTGTGATCAGAATATATTGAATGAAAAACTTTTTTCAATTAAAAAGAAAGAAGAGTGAAAGTTGCCTTTAATAGGTTTCAGGAGGATTAAGGGAGGTCATCGGTCAGCTTATGTATATATCCCTTGACGGAATACTTAGGAGAGGTACATTAGACTATGCTCATTTATATTATCATTATAAGTATTACTTTCCTTTTCTACACGTGGAAACAGTATTCTTTGTGACAATCAAATTACATTATCATTGCAAAGCTGAATAAAAAATAACCCCCCACCAAAAACGGATAATTCTAAGTCAAGTGTTGGAGCCTATTCTTCAGGCAGTCTTTGGCACCACTGACTAATGGGACGGGGACACTGCACCTTCCAGCTACCATGAGCTCCTTCTCAGTGGCCAGAGGCCGGATCCAGGTGTAAATGTTCAGGGTGAAGAGGGCACTGGAGCTGTTGAAGACGGAGGTCAGGGAGGACATGATGGAGGCACACACTGTGGACAGCAGAAAGCCTTTTAGGCCTAGAAGACAGAAAAGAACAATTTCTGGACTGCCAGCTCTCTGGCCAGGCCAGAGAAGGCCTTGATTTCCTAAGGAAACATTTCCAAACACCTATAAAGCGTGCAGCTTTTACCCGGTGTGGAATTCCATCTACAACATCATGTGACATCTATCCTTGGGTTGTGATGGGACTGTCATTTCCTGCTGAGTGCTTACAGAATCGTGGGAGCCACTCTTTCTCGGAGGGCTGGTCTGTGTCAGGCTGTATCATCCTTACTACAGCCCTGTGTGATGGATGCCATTGTCTGTGCCCCAGCTTGGAGAAGTCCTTGCTGTACAAGAAATTGGACTCTTCATCAGTGAAGTGGGCATACAGTACTTACTGTGAGCTTGGTAAAGTACAGACAACATAAGCAGACGAGTTCCCGCATGACCCAAAGAGAGGAGGCATTCACCCAACACTGTTGGTACCACTGCCTGGGTGGCTGCCTGGTGAGCGGGATGGCTCCCTTTGAAAATGTCTTTGTGCTATCAGGAGCCAGCACAATATCTAAAGATATCGGAAGTTAACCAGGACCTCACCTGGAAGTCCCCCATGGCAGTACCTCAACTGACTTTAGTACGCCCTTCAGGGCTGGAAGACACAGACCAATATCTAGAATTTGCCTCCTTCAAGCACTGCTCCCAGTGTAAGTCCCAGTTGCTCTAGCCCAGGGCACTTCCCAAGGCTCAGCTCAGAGTCCGACAGCTCCCCTCCTAGACTATAACATAGTCAGTATTTGCCTCAGTCTGTATTTAAGTTTATGGAAATGTTGCCCTCCAGAGCTGACACAGATGTGCTGTTTTCTTTTTTTAAAAAAAAAAAAAAAATTAGGGGCTGGATAGATGGCTCAATGGTTAAGAGCACTGACTGATCTTCTAGAGGTCCTGAGTTCAATTCCCAGCAACCACATGGTGGCTCACAAGTACCTTTGACAAGATCTGGTGGCCTCTTCTAGCCTGTAAAGGCATGCAGACAGGACACTGTAAACATAATAAATGAATAAATCAAAAAATATTTATTTGGTCATTTTACTGAAATCTAGAAAAGAAGGTGAGGTAAATACAAAGGCTCACTACCCATCTAATAACGAGCATTACCTGACTGCTAGGTAACTTTTTAACTAACTCCACTGTGTGATGAGCCATTTGAGGACAGCACCATTCTTGCTGGTGCAACTTACCCTGTATGGAACTGGCTTTCTGAGTAACGCTCAGGTGGCATAAATAACCCAATCAGTGTGTGCAGGTCGTGTCTCGTGGCGATGCACACGTCCAGTGTGGGAGGGAGAGGGCAAGGCCTATG
Organism: Dicrostonyx torquatus; assembly: GCA_028555095.1. Taxonomy (NCBI): domain Eukaryota; kingdom Metazoa; phylum Chordata; class Mammalia; order Rodentia; family Cricetidae; genus Dicrostonyx; species Dicrostonyx torquatus. The sequence continues at coordinate 77,193 of JAQHUG010000050.1, forward strand.
CTCCTACAGAGTGAACAAAGCTGTCCCGGTGCCAAGTGCTCCCAACACACAGATGGCCTCTGCTTGCAGAATGATGGGCGGGCCAGGAAGAAGCCATCTCACTCCTACCTGTCACTCCAATGGGACTTGTGTGGCTCTTGGTGGAAAGGTCCACTCCTTACCAGAAGGCATCACTCCTATCACCAGCACTGGATAAGCCAGGGAACTACAGCTGCTCCGTCTGCCGCAGAACTTCTGACACTCTGAAGGGACGACACAGGCCACTTGATCTGCAGCGGGAAGGGACGGTCACACATCAGCATCGTGGTTCTAGAGCGCTCACATTTGTGCCTGGGGGAAGGGAAGCAGATTAAGAGCTACACGTGTCAAGGTAAAGGTTGGATTCCTAGTCTATTGGAGATTTATCCAATCCATCAGCTTTCTACATTGTAACAAATAGCTGGGTCTCAGGATCCTAGAAGTCAAATGATTTGATTCTCCTACCAACCCAAGGGCAAGTCATGGGACCTCTGCAAGATAGTCAAAGAATCCAATGAAGAGTTAAAGAAATCTTTGGCCCACCAGGCGGTGGTGGCACACGCCTTTAATCCCAGCACTCGGGAGGCGGAGGCAGGCGGATCTCTGTGAGTTCAAGCCTAGTTCCAGGACAGGCTCCAAAGATACAGAAAAAAACGTATCTCAAAAAAAAAAGAAAGAAAGAAAGAAAGAAAGAAAGAAAGAAAGAAAGAAAGAAAGAAATCTTTGTACCATCCTCATGTACCAACAGTGGAACCACCCAGAAACTCACTCCCTTTGCCCAAGATGGGCATAATTCACCATAAGAAATTGGACTTTGTGTCTTGGAGAGCAGAGGTACCAATTTTCAAATTTATCAAAAAGAAATATCTATGAGATCTAACAACACTGTTTGGTTACTGAAGAGAAAATAGAGAATGGCCGGACGGTGGTGGCGCACGCCTTTAATCCCAGCACTCGGGAGGCAGAGGCAGGTGGATCTCTGTGAGTTCGAGACCAGCCTGGTCTACAAGAGCTAGTTCCAGGACAGGCTCCAAAGCTGCAGAGAAACCCTGTCTTGAAAAACCAAAAAGAAAAAGAAAAAGAAAATAGAGAATGGAGGGGAAAAGCTGTGTATTAAATGTGGAAAAAAGAAATGTGTATTAAAGCTGGGGAAAATGGGCACAGAAAGAGAAGGCTTTCTTGGGGCAGACTGAAGAGTGGGGTAGAGTGAAAGGAGGCCACTGCTCATGCTACTTAGCACTAAAAATTCTTCTCCATTCCTTTGGCCTTGTCCAAAGTACTTAGCAGTATACAGTCATAGAGGTCACCCATTCTACCTGGGCTGCTAGTCTTTTTGTGAACTTAACACAAGCTAGTGTCATCTGGGAAGAGAGAGCCTCAATTAAGAAAATGTCCCCATCAGCTTGGCCCATAAACCATCTAAGACATTTTCTTAATTAATGACTAATGGAGGAAGACTTAGCCCACTATGGGTGGTGCCATCCCTGGCCATGGTGGCAGGTGGGGGGGGTGGTTTCTAGGTTGTATAAGAAAGCCATGAAGAGCAAGTCAGTAAGCAGCACCCCTCCATGGCCTCTGCTTCAGATCCTGCCTCTACATTCCTGTCCTGAGTCCCCGCCCAGATGTCCCTCAGTGATAGACAGTTTTCTGAAAGTATAAGATATATAAACCCTTCCGTCCCTCAAGTTGCTTTCAGTCATGGTGGTTTATCACAGCAATAGAAACTTAACCAGGACACTATTCTTGTGGCTATACCTACCAGTCTCATAACTGTTCCCTTACCTAATGAATAAGCAGACTGTTTGCCTAAGAGACAGGTCAAGCTAGCCAAACTCAGTTGATACAGGGGTGAAATACATTATGGAATTCTGATCACTCTTTTAGGGGAAGTGGGAGATTTGTTAATGCTTTCAGTAGAATGAGGGCCTTTCTCCAAGTCTTTCTCTCCACATCCGCCTCTTCCAAATTGTCTCAGGAGTTCAGTGAGTGCTGTGAACGTGCAGTCTCGGGCTGTGAGAAACCACATCAAAGAGATCGTGGTACAGCCCAGCCTGAGCCACACAGCATAAGGTCAGTGAAGTGACAGCACAGTCCTCCCAGTTCCTGAAGACTGGGTCCCAAAGCTGTGGCTGGACCTCTGGTGGGGAGGAATGTGGTGCTATTCTGTTCACATTTTCACAGATAAAGCTTGCCTGGAGATCAGAGTACAGAGCTAAGCCACTAGAGGCCAGGAAG
>JAQHUG010000050.1:139569-188907 GCA_028555095.1 Dicrostonyx torquatus
GGATTGGAAGGCTGGGAGATGGGAAAGGAAAGCCACACCGGAAGAGGACTTTGGTGAGGGAGGGTGCTCACACATCCCTGCAGCCTGTACACTCTCTCTCCCTGGCAGGGCATGTGGTCTCTGAAACAGTATCCAGGCATCCTAGGGACCTCAACTCAGAGCCTCCTCTATGGGCCTGACAAGCTCCACCTGAAGGCCCTCCCCAGTAGGTCCAGTTACCAGGATACTGGGGATAAAGCATTTCCTGCCTAGAGGTCTTGGCAGCTCCCACTGCCATGGAGACCACTGGGAGCTGAAGGAGCTGGCACCCAGAAAGCAGCAGCAGCAGCACAAAGTGGTCTTGGACTAGCTGAGCAAGTGGGTAAGCAGGGGCCAGACCCGAGCCAGGACCCAAGCCCACCTACTCAGCAACTCTCACATGCCGTTCCCAGGTGGGAGCTGAGGAGCGAAGCAGGGGGAGGAGGGGGTTCAAAGATCCACGGTCTGCCTGTCTCCTTTCCGCACGCCATGTTCATCACTGTGATGTTTGGAGGTAAGCAGGGTTCCCGGTCCCGGAACAGGGGCCATACTCAAGAGTTGTTTGTCCCTCTATGCTAGAGACCCAGGAAGGGGAGGTACAGGCTGGGAGGGGGCATGGGAATTTGAGGAAGCTGTTCCTATGAGGAGGCAAAGCAATGCCAGGACAAGGGGCAGGGCCGGAGTCTGGCAGAACTTCGGTTGTAGTCCCCGATCCTCTACACAGCAAGAGATGGATGGAAGGGTCTCCAATGCTGTTTGAACAGCATTTGCTTAGGGTATTAGGGCCTGAAGCACAGTACTAGCCCATAATCCTAGTGTTACCTCTAGGCATGGGAGTGAGAGTTCTCCTCGTTGGGGGAGGCCCTGACATCCTACCCACTCCGCTATGCCCTTCCCTCCCTCAGCTGATTGTCGCTTGCTAGTGAACTCCTGGTGCAGCCTGGTGACCTTCATTGTGCATCTGAAACAGAAGGCTCGGGTGCCCCCAGAAGGTGAAAAGACCTGGAGAGGGCCTGGGGGAAGGGGGATCTCAGGGTCCCATGCCCGGGTGCAGCCTGCCCAGCTTTATTCCCATTTCTGCCCAGTAACCATTGCTCTCCTGGCTGAAGACGGGCACCTGGTGAGGCTGGAAGAGGGGATGGTCCAGGCCCCTTCCATGGCCTGTTCCCTGCTGCAGGAGCAAGGGACCTATGTGCTGGTACAGGTCATTAGTAAGTAGGGCCCAAGACTCTCCTTTGCAGCCTTGTTGGACTATACGGGAGGGACAGCAGGTCGCAGACCAGCTAAGATCCTGTTCAGTCTCAGCCTTGGCTGGGTCCTATACCTATTCCTATCCAGTGCCTAGGCCAGGTTTCTATGGGGACCACCAAGACAGTCTCGAGTCTTTGGTTCTCTCTATACTCTGCAGGAGGGAAAGATGGGGCTCCCACCCACTATGAGTCTCTACTGGACAACCTAGATGACCAACACCCAGAGTTAGCAGGTGAGTATCAAGATAAATGGGAGTGGGGGTGCATCTACCCACCTCCCAGCAACAGGATTTCCTGGGTCTTCCAGAGGAGCTGTGCTGGCTCTCCGGCTTGCCAGGCACAAGCCACAGTCAGAGAAGACGCACAGGCATTCGGCGTGGCCACCGGGAACAAGGTCCCCCTTCAAGGTCTCGGAGGGTGGCCTCCCTCCCATCTAGAAACCGCTAGCGGGAGCCATAGCCAGGTACAGAAAGTTACGGAAACCCAGGAAGTTCCAAAATGGGGAGCCCTTCCTGAGAGACATGTGCACCGAGGGGTACAGCCTTCACACATGTAAACACCCAGGACAGTACACATCATAGAGATAAGTAAGTTCCACTACACTGCTGGAATATAAGCATCCTAAAGGCAGAATTGCTCTGTGTTTAGGAAGCAGGTCCACATTTCTCCAGCCTGGCACACACCTTAGGGACTCAACGCATTGCTGCTGACTGAACCCAGTGAGTGATGAAGCGGTCTGTGCTGGGGTCTGAAGGGCCTACTTCCGTTCCAGCCAGGTCCTATGACCTGGCGCACCACAGCCAAGTCGCCCAGCTGGACTTGGATCCAAGGGGGACTGGTCCTGACCTCTGCATTATGATCAACTGCAAACAGACAGCCGTCCAGCGGGACTCTCTTTCCGAATCTGGCCTTACTAAGAAGTTGCATCAGCAAGAAGGGAAAGGTCACAGACAGGATGTGAGGAGCACCCCCCCACCTCCCCGCCCCGCATTTGAGCACAGAGAAGAGGATCCAAGGACAAAAACAAGAAGACTGAGGGGGCAGATGTTTCTGTGGGGGCAGTGACAGCAGGCTTCTCTTGAGGTTTCAGGTCCCAGGGGAGCAAGGCCCTTGGTTCATCTGCAAATGCCTCACCCCTTTACCCCTCTTAAAGAACCCCAAAGTAATCTGTCCTTGGCTATCCACAGTGCAGATTGTAACAGGGTTCCTCCCACCTCACCCCAGAGGTTCAAGGACAGCCCAGGGTTACCCAGCAAGAGAGAGAGAGATTTATTCTCTCTCTCTCCCCCTACACACACACACACACACACACACACACACACACACACACACACACACACACATTCACAGAGATGAGGCACTGCACACTCGAGACACTCAGTTACCTGTCTCCACTGATCCCATCTCCCACCAGACAGGACAGTCAGTGGGCACACAGCAGGCTGTGGTCTAAAGTAAACTCTTTAATTGTGCATTTATGTCTTTTGTTAATCTGTAGAGTTAGAATTACCCTCCTTACTCCCAGTCCCAGGTACAATCTCATCTTGGTCAGGCTGTCGGTGAGGGGTTAGGGTAAGTAAGAACAGGCCCATGGCCTGCCTCCTCAGGGCAGGGAGCTCAGACCTGTGGAAGGAAGGAACCACTGGTGATCAGCGGGGACCCAGAGGGTCTGCCCTTCCCAACCCCACCAGTGCCGCCCCAGCTGCTCACCGTGATTGTATTTGCACTGCTTCAGGGCCTCGCTGAAGCCCTCGCATAGGGTTAGGTCACTCTGAGTGGTGGAGCAATCCAGGAACTGCTTGATCTCATAGGAGCAGGGCCCCATCTGCAGGGGGTAAGAGGCAGGACGGGCAGGGGCCTAGGGCAGAGGATAAGAGGCAATACTGTCAGCTCAAGGTTGGTACCCAGAATGAAGTACCACAGTTAGAGGCTTCCTGCCTCTCCCCACATCCATAGCCCTAATTCCCCAAGGACAGTTCAAGGCAGGCCAAGCGACCCAAGACTAGACGGCCCCAGTCCAGCCTCAGCTGCATCGCTGGCAGAGGATAAACCAGAGGTCCTCTATAGGTCACTCAACAGAATCAGAAAGGCTTTTCTTTCTGCCTCAAAGTGGATATGCTGGACAAATGTAGGAGGGGGAAGAGAAGGTTCTAGAAGAAGCTGTATGCTCCATGTGTACACAGAGTGTATTTCCTACTCCAAGACACAGAACCTTCCTGGCTCAGCCACACTGAATCTCATGACTCAGGTCACACTGCTAACTAGCATCCAGGTTTGGCTCAAGACCGGCGGTGGGGAGTGGCAGAACCCTAGTGGGGCACAGGTCACCAGGGAACAGATGCCATGATGGCAGACTTGGCTTTAGTGAGAACAAGGGCTTGGGAAACACTGCCTGTCCCCCTGCTCCACTAGGGTTGGGTGTCCTTGGACAAGTCTTTGGGCTCATCTGAGCTTGCGATTTCTCCATCTTTCAAGGTCTAGTGGGTGTCAGTCTCTGGCAGTCAGACATTTTGCCCTCAAACGTGGGCTGGGGAGAGCTTTCCAGCTAGGGACAGTGCGCTTAACAACCATGAGGGTTAGGACCTCTTTCGGTCAAAGTTCTGGGCCCAAGGCAACGCTGGACACACTGGGTCACCCCTCGCTGGGCATTTAAGGTTCCCTTTGTATCCTTGAGCGAATACTGTCTCCGTTTCTCTTGCATTCTCTCGCTCACCTGCTGGACAGCAGGCTGAGCAGGCTCCGAGCTTCCCCCACTGAAGGCGCTGGTCAGGGCATTTCCCATGACATGCCCTACAGCGGATCCCACAGCTACGCCAGCAGCGGTGGATGCCATCTGAGCCATAAGGCCCGGCTGGCCCGAAGAGGCAGGTGCTGGGGCGGCCGCTGAGGGTGGTGGGTGCGCAGGAGGGTGGGCTGGGCGGCTGCAGGAAGCAAGGACAGGCAAGGTTAATGCTCTGGGAAAAAGCCCCTCTGCTCCCTTGTCTTAGACTCGTGTTTCTGCGCCCCCCCGGTCCTCCCCCGTGCCAACATGGCGCAGCAGCCTCCAAGGTCATTCTGCGGACGCCCTTGGGAGAGTCCCCCACGCTTCCCTCACCCATCCCCACGGGGTGCCTGTCCCCCTCACACCTGGCCGGCCTGGCAGCCGTGCTGCGACTTCCCCGAGGCATGACAGTGGTAGGACCAAGGAGGAGCGGAGAAACAAGGATGGACCGAAGCAACAGCTCTGTGCGGGAACTAACGCTGCACGCAGCGTCTGGCGAGTCAGGTGAAACGGGAGGGATCTGGGGCGGGGCCTCGGGGCACGCCCATAAATGGGAGGGGAAAACCTCCCTCTTCCAGAAACCTCCTGGATTAAGGTCCCTGAGCCGTCCTATTGCTGGGCGGAACTATGAAGGTCCTGGAGACTTCGGTCCACGTTATAAACCCCAAGGCTTAAGCAGGTGCAGCGAGCAACGGGCCTTTCTGGTAGGGCCAAGGAGTTTGTCTCGAGCCCGGAGGAAAGAAGAGACACATAGACCATCAGCGGACAAGGAATGGAGGTTCCAGGTCTGGCTTCACTCCCTGACAACAGCACTCCCAGGATCGCTGGAGGTCTAGAGCCCTTCAGTTGTGAGCTAGGCGGTATCTCGATCCTAATTCGACTCTGGCTGCACCCTGGAATTCTTGAGTTATGACTGTCCCAAGTGCGCCCAGGACCCTACACCCCGAGACTACCACCCCACAGTCCCCTGGGCTGGCATCCTGGGATACAGCTCCAGAAACTAGGAGTGCTTTTGAAATGTTCAAACTGGCCGGGCGGTGGTGGTGCATGCCTTTAAACCCAGCACTCGGGAGGCAGAGGCAGGCGGATCTTTGTGAGTTTGAGGCCAACCTGGTCTACAAGAGCTAGTTCCAGGACAGGCTCCAAAGCTACAGAGAAACCCTGCCTCGAAAAACAAAAAAAAAAAAAAAAAAAGGAAATATTCAAACTGTCTCAGAGGTAACCTGAATTCTTAGAGATGTTTGCCAAACAAACCTAAGCCTTATCAGTTTTAGCACCGTTGACTTTATTATTATTATTAATTACTTTTTTGGTTTTCTGACACAGGGTTTTTCTATATAATAGTCTTGGCTGTCCTGGAATTCGCTTTGTAGACCAGGCTGGCCTTGAACTCACTGAGATCCTCCTGCCTCTGCCTCCAAGTGCTGGGATTACAGGCGTGCGCCACTACCATGTCGCCCAAACCGTGTTTATTTTAGCAGCCTCTGTAGCCAGCCATCTTCCACCAGGACTTCAGGTCTCTTCTGAAAAGGAGTCACCACCTATCTGCAGGGTGAATTTCCCGGTGAGGCGGCCAGGTAAAAAGGCTGAGCCATTCTCTCCTCAAAGAAATGCCCTGCTTTGCTCTGGACCCACTGGTTTATAGGTCTGGTCTCTGCTTACCTGGTATCCAGTGGGCAAATGGTGTCTGTGGCCAGCCCACCTGCATAAATGCACCCATCTACCCTTCCAGATCCTGTAGCAGGGGTGGTAATGCTTTAACCTCTGGCTGGTATACTGCAAGTCCCTCAAAACACGGCCATGCATCCCTGGCAACACTGAAGGCTGTTTATGTGCTGCACGAATGTTTTAGGGTTTGGGGGTTGTTTTGTTTTGTTGAGACAGGGTTCCTGTATGTAGCCTGAACTCACTATGTAGACCATGCTGTCCTGGAACTCACTATGTAGACCATGCTGGCCTCAAACTTACAGAGATCCACCTGCCTCTGTCTCCCAAGTGTTGGGATTAAAGGTGTGTGCCACCACATCCTGCAAACAGGTTTGTTTGTTTTTAAGATTTCTTTATTATGTATACACACACCAGAAGAGGGCACCAGATCTCATTGTAGGTGGTTGTGAGCTACCGTGTGGTTGCTGGGAACTGAACTCAGGACCTCTGAAAAAGCAGCCAGTGCTCTTAACCTCTGAGCCGTCTCTCCAGCACCAGTTTGTTTTTAAAGTGCTAGGCTTTCATATGTATCAGAAAATGTATGAATACCTGATCCGTTTCATGATTTCTTTCTTTCCTTTGTTGTTTTGTTTTTCAAGACAAGCTTTCTCTGTGTAGCCCTGAGTGTCCTGGAACTTGCTTTGTAGACAAGGCTGGCCTCGAATTCACAGAGATCCATCTGTCTCTGTCTCCCAAGTGTTGGGATTAAAGGCGTGAGCCACCACCGCCTGGCAAGGTGAGGCTTTTTACTTATTTATTTATTTTTTGGTTTTTCGAGACAGGGTTTCTCTGTGGCTTTGGAGCCTGTGCTGGAACTAGCTCTTGTAGACCAGGCTGGTCTCGAACTCACAAAGACCCGCCTGCCTCTGCCTCCCGAGTGCTGGGATTAAAGGCGTGCGCCACCACCGCCTGGCAAGGTGAGGCTTTTTAAAAGATTGCAGAAGACCAAGTAAAATGCAGTACTCTCTGGCCCCCACCTTGCAGCATCTCAGGGTCCTGCATGCCTGAATCTAAGCTTTGAAGGTTTGCCAGTAGAGGCCCCTTGTCATCAGGAGGGTTTGTACACTGTGCGAAGATGTATTTGCTGTGATTGATGTAATAAAATGTTGAATGGCCAATAGCTAGGCAAGAGATATAGCGGAGATTTTGGGGGAAGAGAAAGGAGGAGGAGGAATCTAGGCACAGAGGAGATACGGAAAGGAAACAGGAGATGCAAGATGTAAGAGAGGTAACTCCACATGACAGAATGTAGATTAATATAAACGGGTTCATTTAAGTTATAGGAGAGAGTTAGGAACGAGCCTAAGCTGTGGGCTGAAGTTTCATAATTAATAATAAGCCTCTGTGTTGTAAGTTGTGAGCTAGCTGGTGGCCCAAAGGAAAGTCTGCCTGCCCAGTTGGGCACCCCCTGCAGAGGTGAGAGTGGGTGAACCTTTCCAGCACGTGAACCTCACCCTCACCTTTGATTCTCTCCTTCATGTCTCAGATGGCCGACCTGACTGGTCAGGAAAAGCCTGCGCCAGGGAACAACCTGGGCCTCCAGTACCCCACTCAGACATCCTCTTATGCTCCCCTCCTCCCAGGCATCTGACCCATTTGTCTGCTAGTACAGGAGCCTGGCCCCTCCCACCAAGATCCTCAGTAATTGTCTCTGGTCTGCTATTGTTGTATGTGCATCAGTGCCTAGGATCCTTGGAGATCCGAAGAAGGCATCAGATTCTAGGATAGCCACCGTGTGGGTGTTAGGAATGGGACCCCTGGGTTCTCTGCAAGAACGCTTGTTGCTCTTAATCTCTGATCTTTCTTTCTAGACCCCGCCTCTGGCTTGATTTTTGTTTTTTTCTGAGACAGGGATTTTCTGTAGCTTTAGAGCCTGCCCTGGAACTAGCTTTTGTAGACCAGGCTGGTCTCGAACTCACAGAGATTCGCCTGCCTCTGCCTTCCGATTAAAGTTGGGATTAACGGCGTGCGCCACCTAGTTTGTTTTAAGGTGAGGGGCTGGCCAACTTCTGCCAGATGCCTTAGTTTCTCCAGAGGTCGCATTTCAATAGCCGGTTCCCAGCAGGAGCTTTTGTGCCACCTTCCTAGTAGATTGGTTCGGGCTGTGGGGATGGGGGATTTGACCACCTGTCACAGGCTGAAAGAAGTCAGCAGAGGTCAAGCCACCGTGGAGACCTGGCAGAGGATGAGACTTCGAAAGTGGGGTAGGAGAGCAGGAGGAATAATCTCTCGCCAGCTCTCACCAGGTCTAAGGGGTCCAGCCCCTCCGGGCATACCTCCCAAACCCAAGCCGGGGTGGCTGGCCGGTTGAGTTTGGAACAAAAGGCAGGGGAAGGCGGAGCGGTGGGGGGGGGGTGCGGTCCCGGCGCCGGCGGGGGCGGGGCGAACACTATAAGGGGCGGCGGCCCGGCGCGGCCCAGCAGGCCCAGCAGCCCCGGGGCGGATGGCACGGGCCGCCAGTCTCCTCCGCGCGATCTCGCGCGCCCTCCTGCTCCAGCTGCCTCTGCTGCTGCTGCTGCTGCTGCTGCTCCTGCCGCCGCCGCTGATGGCCCGGCCCAGGCCACCGGTGAGTGCCCGCCGCTCCTCCCCGAGGGAGGGCTGGGCACGCGGGCTGGGCCCACTAGTTGAGCTTGACCCACAGAGCGTCCTGGCTACCCTAGCACAGTCGGTCCCCGAAATGCCTTTTGGGTTTCTCTGGCTTTGATAATGAGCTTCCCGTCGCTGGCGGTGTGCAAGTGGAGCGAGCCTATGAGGCTGGTTAAGTGACTGTGCGCTGGACTCAGCTTGGGGACCTGCTTCTCCAGCCCCAGCCAGGGATGCAGGAGTGTGTGTTGGTAGAGGTAGCAAAGGGAGTGGGTCCCAGGGCCCCTTGTTCATCACAGGAAGGAAACAAAGCAAGTCTAGTGGCACCTCTGCAAGGTACGGACAGTGGATGGAGAATAAAGGAAGAGCTAGGGAAGGAGAAAATGGGGCCCAAGTTGAGAGAGGTGCCTCAACCTGCAGGAGGCAAGCTTGGGAGATCTGGGGCCAACAAAGAATGAACCTGAGAGAGACAGTGTGTATGAGCGTCAGGTGGCAATCAGAATAAGAGGGGGCTCTGAAACTGGGTGCTGAAGTCACTTGGAACAAAAAACACAGAGAAAGGAAAGGGGTACAGAGAAAGGCAAAAGGAGAAGAGGGATTGAGCGACTCACAGCCTGTGTGTCCCAGTGGCTACATCCTTCCTCCAAGGTGGTCTTTGAGGCACCTGTCACAATAGCAGGGCTGGGGCTTGAGCAGGGACCTACAGTACCCACTGCATACTCTTCTGCCAGCCAGCTCAAAGAATGATGGGAGAAAGGTATGACAGACAGGTGTCCTGGGACTGTCCCTTGGTCCAGCCACACTGGTCCATCTGCCAGTTTTTCCCCACACTGGCCTTGGGAGCAAAAGATTTGGAAAGGGGGTTGGGTATGGAAGGGGATTGTGGTTCAGGAGCTCTTTAGGCAGAGTATGAATTTCCCTGCCCTAAAACTTGGAGCAACGTCACTAACACCCCTGATCCCCGAACCCCCACCCCCACCACTGCCTTGGATTGAATTCATGCATTTGGGAATTGGAGAGATTTCTGAATCATGAAATCTTGCATGAATGCCCTCCCCCTGACTCCTTGATCTATAAAGGGGACAAAGCAGTAGGGAGCACCAGTATCTGCTGTTGGGCATTTAGGGTAAAATGAGGCAAGGCCAGGCACACTGGAGAGACAGTTGTTAGCTGTTAGCTGTAGCCACTCTGATGCTTGCACCGGGCCTGGAGGCAAGCACAGGATAAAGTCTCAGCTGAGGATCTGTCACTCTAGAGATGCACGGAGAGGGTCACCTCTAGTGTTTTTATCCCTACACGTCCATCAGCAGGGTCAAAAGAATTCTGTAAATATTTATTCAGCCCAGCCCCCAGCTTTCTGAGTTGTTGAAAGCCCCACAACCTAGTGGCCAGGGAAAACTGCCTTCCCTTCTGGAGCCAGCGGGGGAGGGGTGGGGAGGGGATAATTAGACAGAAGCACAAGGATGGAGTCTGTGTACCAGTTGGGTGTGTGACTTGGACTAGTTCCTTGCCTTCTCTGATGCTCCCCTGCCTCAGCACAGCCTAACTAAATGACCATCTCTCAAGGTTGCCTCCTACTGACCAGCACCATCCCCATTAAATGAAAAGCAAACTGAGGTTCAGGAAGGGACACCACCATCCTGGACTTCCCCAGTGGCTTCCTAGTCTGGGGTCCTTCCACTAGGTTCCTCCCCCATGGGCGGTACTCCTAGGACTGACCTTGGGTGTCTGAGCTATGTCAGGAGATCAGGTCAGCCAAGAGTCCCTTGAGTGTCTGAGGCTGTGGATTGGCAGCTGCCAGGCCGGAGGAGGGTGAGGCAGAGTGAGTTAGGCCCCTCCACAGGGCAGGCCTAAGGAAGGCTGCTAACTGAGAAAGAGGGAGTGCACTAGAAACAGAAGTGCTTCTTAGGAATGTGAGTCTGGGAGACTTGGAGAGGAGCCAAGCTAGTGGGGAGCCGGTGAGTTCTGAGGAGAGGCATCAGCCCCTGGTCTGAGCCTAGCTCTTGTCTGGCTTGCTGTGTGATCCTGGGCTAAGTCTTTAACCTCTCTGGACTCTGTTCCATGCTCTGGGATATTGAGTATTTAGGATAAAATTAGAATAATGACTGCTTCCCTAAAACTCTCCAGAGCTATAGTGAGGCCAGGGGTTCTCTGAGCTTACCAGTCTAGCTCTTTGGATCCCAGGAGTCCTGGGAGGACTGAGAATTTGGGAAGAAGAGATTCCCCAAGTGTGGGACTACAGGGCCTAAAGGGGTAGAGTCTGGGAAGGACCTCTCCGGGTAAGATGCAGCTGCCGGGTTTACAGGGTGCCTCTCAGCTCCTTCTGGCACTACTGCCATCTGAAGGATGAAGACATTGAAGCTCAGCAAAGATAGTCTCCTGACGTAGCTCAGACACCCAAGGTCAGTCTTAGGAGTACCGCCCAATCCAGTCCATGGGAGGAACCTAGTGGAAGGACTTCAGACTAGGAAGCCACTGGGGAAGACCAGGATGGTGGTGTCCCTTCCTGAACCTCAGTTGGCTTTTCATTTAATGAAAATGGTGCTGGTCAGTAGCAGGCAACCAGTGATAGAATTCAGAAGCTCACAGCTTCTGGCCATGACCTTGGTGTCTCTCAGGGAGGGAGGTGGTGGAGATGGGAAGGGTTGTGTCCTTTACCTTTTGTCCTTTCATAGCTGCTGTGCCTGCCTCATTGGGTGGCAGAGAAAAGACACCAAGCTGACAGGCTAGACTTTGAGCTGGGAGGGGCTCCTGGGGAATGACAACACCCTGCCATTCTTTGAGAGGGTCACTAGACTGTCCATAAGAGCTGCATAGGGGAATCTGTCTCTCCCCCTTGCCAGGTTAGATAGGCCCTTGTGGCTGGTCATACAGAAGAACCAGGTCCACATCTTCACTGTGACACTTTGGAGTCCCCAGGTGGAGTTTCAGTGATTACCTGTGCAAATTACCTGGGAGGCAACAGATGCTTCGTTATTTTCCCTAAGAAGAGAATTGTCGTCTCGTCCCTTGGGGGAGAATATGGGGGAAATGTGGAAAAACGCAGCTCTGGTCACGGTTGCCATCTCTGGTCCTACCCTCCCTGCATCGAAGGGGCAGGAGATGGCAGATCTGGCAGGGTGTGGGCAAAAGTGCCTCTACTAGAACTGGAACCTCACGTGGACGGGGTGTCTCTCAGTAGTAGAGCACAGTCAACCCTGAATTCAATGGCCAGCACCCCCAAATATACCATCAAAAGGGCAAGCTGACCTCAGTGACCTGGTGCCCAACGTCTTGCTAAGTGCCCCGCGTGCCTTGCCTTGGGTTCTCCAAGCAGCACTTACTGGGAGTCTTGTCCCGTTTGTTAGGTAAGCCAGTCCAGGGCCACACTGCAGGCTGTAGCCCCTCCATGCTGGGGGAGGGACATAGGAGCATCCTCAGGAGCTTCCCAGGTGTATTTGAAGAATGCAGTTAGGGCTTCAAGGCTCATGTTCCCCTAGTCTCCATGTGTTCCCATCTAGACCTCCTTAACCTGGTCAACAGGAGCTGGTGACAGACGGCCCTGGGCCCCTCCAGCAGGGCAGGAGGAAGAGGAGAGAGCTCGATGCCTTGGATCAAGTATCAGGAAATCAGAGGCTCAACCTAAGGGCAATGGATCCAGCCCTGTGCCAGCATACCTCCTCTATTTGCCCAGCAATTCAGTGGGCTAAGCGTGGTGCACTAAAGAACTACATCTCAGGGGCTGGAGAGATGGCTCAGTGGTTAAGAGCACTGACTGCTCTTCCAGAGGTCCTGAGTTCAATTCCCAGCAACCACATGGTGACTCACCACCACCTGTAATGAGATCTGGTGCTTTCTCCTGGCCTGCAGGCATGCATGTAGACAGAATACCGTATACATAATAAATAATTTAAAAAAAAAAAAAAAAGAACTACATCTCAGTCAAACCTTAGGCCCTGGGGAAACCGAGCTGACTTGATTCTTGCATCGTTTTTCTTGCCCAGGATAGCCACCGTCACCGCCCTGGGAAGAGAGGGCCGCAGCTCCCACAGGCAGCTCTGCCTAATAGCTTGCCATCTGTCCCTGCCTCCCACCGGGCCCCTAGTCCTGCTGGTAGCTCCAGACCTCCACGATGTGGTGTGCCTGACCCACCTGATGTGCTGAATGCCCGAAACCGACAGAAGCGCTTCGTGCTGTCAGGAGGACGCTGGGAGAAGACAGACCTCACCTATAGGTAGGGACCAGAGGGCAGGGGAACAGGACTGCATGTTATCCTTACACCTTCATCCCGAGATGCCCAAGGCCACATTCACACAGCCCACTGACCCTCCTCCCCCAGCCGTTCATGGACCGATAACCTGAAACCTTGGTCTAGAACACATGCAGAATATGATGCTATTGTTGGGTAAGCCAGTCCAGGGCCTAGAAGAACCTCAATGCCTGCCTGGGGGAAGATTTTAGACACTCAGACAGGCTTTAGTAGGTCAGGTCTGGGACCGGTAGTGAAAGGGACAGAGCCACAACCCTGGTAGATTGTTCAAATCTACCAATTACATCTTGGGCCTTTTCAAAGTGGACACAAGAAATGGTGGACTGCTTGTTGGTGACCTACGAGGTCCCTCGGCAGATGCTGAGGAAGCCGAGACTTAGCCTGAGAGACAGTGGTCTAGAGTCATATGGCATTGGCACTGGGATAGGGGTGCAGAATTCCCTGGTTGAGGAACCAAGTTCCAGTACAAGGCTCCTCACAGTGAGTTGTACTCCCAGGTCTTGGGACCCTTGGCCGTGTATCTTTCCACTCAGTGTGTAGTATATCAAAACATATACAACCCCAGATAAAGGTGAACCCACGTCTAGAAACAGTTCCCTAAACCTGAGAGCCAAGGCACTCCTGGCTGCAGCTCTGAGTGCACACACCCACTGATCATCCCGAGGCAACACTTCTTTCTTATGGGGAGGAGGGCTCTCACGTAACAGCCCAAATAGCCTCAAACTCACAGAAATCCTTCTGCCTCAGCTTCTCCAGTGCTGGGAAGAAAGGCATGGGCCACCACACTCAGCTCTAGGGGAAGCTTGACTCCTCAGTCCTCAGGGGCTTCCTTGCCCCATGCCCAGGCCCCTCCACCTCCCCCCAGGATCCTCCGGTTCCCATGGCAGCTTGTAAGGGAGCAGGTACGGCAGACGGTGGCAGAGGCCCTCCAGGTATGGAGTGAGGTGACACCGCTCACTTTCACCGAGGTGCATGAGGGACGCGCTGACATCATGATTGACTTCACCAGGTGAAACCTATGGCCTGGGACCTTTCTGGGAACACATCCCGTTGTCCGCAGCCTCTAACTGTGTTCTTCTCCACCCCCACCCCCAGATACTGGCACGGGGACAACTTGCCATTTGATGGGCCTGGGGGCATTCTGGCTCATGCTTTCTTCCCCAAGACCCACCGAGAAGGAGATGTTCACTTTGACTATGATGAAACTTGGACTATTGGGGACAACCAGGGTATGTGCTGGAGACCCATCTTCCAGATGAGGCAACTAGGGAGCCCTTAAGCTGGGGTCTAGAGATTAATTTGGCAACTGGCAGCTGGAGGTGGAGATTGCTAACTCACCACCCCCTTTTCCAGGCACAGACCTGCTACAAGTGGCAGCTCATGAATTTGGCCATGTTCTGGGGCTGCAACACACCACAGCAGCTAAGGCCCTCATGTCCCCTTTCTACACCTTCCGATACCCACTGAGCCTCAGCCCAGATGACCGAAGGGGCATCCAGCACCTCTATGGTCGGCGCCAGCCAGCCCCCACCTCCCACGCCCCAGCCTTGGGCGCCCAGGCTGGGATAGATACCAATGAGATCGCACTGTTGGAGGTAAGATTGAGGTGGGTGGGAAGACAGAGGTAAGACTGGCCCTGTTCCCTTCGCACCCCTGCTGGCCTTATGGCTCCAGTATGTGCTCTTTTCTGGCTCTTCTATCCTACCGTAGCCGGAAACCCCACCAGATGTCTGTGAGACTTCCTTTGATGCAGTTTCCACCATCCGAGGCGAGCTCTTCTTCTTCAAAGCCGGCTTTGTGTGGAGGCTGCGCAGCGGGCAGCTGCAGCCTGGGTATCCTGCTCTGGCCTCTCGGCACTGGCAAGGCTTGCCCAACCCTGTGGATGCAGCTTTTGAGGATGCCCAGGGTCATATTTGGTTCTTCCAAGGTGAGTGAGACTTGGAAGTCAATGACAAGAGGACCCAGAGACATAGTGGGTCGGGAGACAGTGCCTTGAGGACTGAAAACCAAGGGGAGAGTGAGGCTCACTCCTTGGGCACAGCAGAGAGTCTCCAGAGGTGGCAGCTCTTGAGATCTGAGTAGTGCCGAAGGTCTTGCGCGCTGCAGGTGTATGCTGATATATTCAACCCACAAAGCCAACGTGCGGGGTGGGGCTTTAGAAATGAGGACTTACATTCAGAGGCAGAATGACTCAGGTAAGGTGGGAAGCTTGGAAAAAGCAGAACAGGAAATGGATCTAAGCATAGGGATCCTGGAGCCTGTGATTTCAACTCTCATCTGGCAGAGATGACAACCTAGAACCTTCCAGGTGGAAGGACTTCATAAACACAGGTGAGGTGTGGGAACTCTGTATAGGCATTCCAAGGCAGCCAAGGGGTCTGTTACTGTTGGGCTGGGACACAGGGTGGTCAGCAGACATCCTCAATGGTCAGCCCTCTGTTGACCAGAATAACCTTAACTCGGGCTTATTGAACCCAAGCTTATCTTTCTTCTCAACCCAGCTCATCCCAGCTGGCTCTCACATCCCTTGTGGGGTACGGTCACTGGGAAGGCACTATTAGCCAGCAGTGTTTTGCAACAAAAGAAACAGGCTGGGAGAGTCCCCGGTGGTGGCCAAGCAGATCCACAGTGGTTGGGCATGGCAGTGGTGGCTTGGCAGCTCCTGGCAGCATCTTCTTTCTGGCAGGTGCTCAGTACTGGGTATATGATGGTGAGAAGCCATTCCTAGGCCCTGCACCACTTTCTGAGCTGGGCCTGCAGGGGTCCCCGGTCCATGCTGCCTTGGTTTGGGGTCCCGAGAAGAACAAGATCTACTTCTTCCGAGGTGGAGACTATTGGCGTTTCCACCCCAGAACCCAACGTGTAGACAATCCTGTGCCCCGACGTGCCACTGACTGGCGAGGGGTACCTTCTGAGATCGATGCTGCCTTCCAGGATGCTGAGGGTGAGTTGGGAGTGAGATAGCTGGAGGGAAGCCAGTGTAGTTAGTAGTCCTCACACTCCTACACAGCAGTGGCTGTCATCCCATGTGTTGACACTATGTGTCCACTATGTGTCGTACCCCACCCCCATACCCCCATCCCCTCCCCCCAGACATCAAGAGGCCTAGCTCGCCCTCACAGGTCCTTTGTCTAGCACCAGCTCCCCTCCAGGCTGCCAACCCGAGTTGCAAATGAGGAAATTGAAGGACAAAGAGGTACAAGGACTTGCCTAGGTCCCTTGGCCACCCTCAGAGCTTATCAAGGACAATGCTTCAGGCATAGCACCAAGTCCTTATGTGGGTCTCAAACAACTCTCAGAACAGAGTTCAGACATCACAACAGTTCTGGTTTTTTTTTTTTTTTTTTTTTTAGGCAGGGTCTTACTATGCATCCTGGGCTAAATTGAGACTTGCCTTGCAGACCAGTCTTGACTTGAACTCATAGAAATCTGCCCACCTCTACCTCCAAATGCTGGGACAGAGAGTGTACGCCACCACGTCTGGCCATAATAGCGCTTACTAGCATAGCTTCAGAGGGACAAACAGAGGAATGGGCAGTGAAGTCACTAACCATACCAGACTTCCATCAGTCCCTGCTCCTAACCACTGGACCACCAGGCCTCCCTAAGTGTGGAGAACTAGAGTCAAGCTCTTGCTTGCTCCTCCCCTTTACTTCTGTGCCCACCCACACTGGGACTCACTGCGAGAACTACTTTGGATAGTGTCAAGCTCTGTACCTCTGGTATTCTTTCCTGTGGGCAGGTATGGGCGTAATGGGGAGCTTGGAAACAGGAGCAGTACTTGCTTTTCTGAGCTGAGGTTCCCAGTACTTACTGGACCAGACTCTGGGGGCAGGCAGAAGGGCCCCCTGAAGGGGAAGGAGGTTCTGTTGAGCCAGCTCTGGAGTCTGCAGATTTTTTCCCTTATTTTGAAGGCAAAAGAAGAAAATAAATGTAGCCAAGGCTGGCTTCAAACTTGCCATGTAGCCAAGGATGCCCTTGAACTCTTTCTCCTCCTGCCTCTACCTTCTGAGCACAGACGTGAAAATCACTGTATCCGGCCGTGCAGTTTCCAAAGAATCCAGTAGTGGCCATGGCCTGTTCAGTCAGCACAGTGTCCGTCCTTAGGCCCAGCCTGACAGGTGCTGAGCCCAGGATCCGCTAACCAGCCTGACTGCCTTCTCTCTTCAGGGTACGCCTACTTCCTGCGTGGCCATCTCTACTGGAAGTTTGACCCTGTGAAGGTGAAGGTTCTGGAAGGCTTTCCTCGCCTTATAGGTCCTGACTTCTTTGACTGCGCAGAGCCTGCCAATACTTTCCGTTGACAACACCTTGGATGCACTCAGGGATAGTGACCCCTGCCAGGCCACCGATGTCATTAAAGAGACCCACGGCCTCCATCTTTGTGGCTCTGGGCTTCAGGCTTGGGACGGACAGAGCCTGTGTTTCCTCAGGGGAGTGGGTTGGGGTATGGGACCATTTGCAGGGATGGTCATGCTGGTCATGGTCACCTGTTAGCAATTGTCTCAGACTGGGCAAAGAGGCTTTGGCATGACTTAAAAATAAGAAAGGTCTTGGGCCAACAATATCCCACTTAGGTAGATTATGGTCAACTCGGCTGCCCAAGGCCTCCATCTCTGCCCCTTAAAGCAGAACTCCCACATGAATGTGGGGACCACAGCGTCATTCTATTCTTGTAATGAGGTTCCTGTGGGTAGTGGTGGCAGTGTTGAGATGCCCAGGGTACCATTCTTTCCCAGCCAAGCAGCTGGGCCTCAGGGCAGTATCTTTTCTGATAAGTCAGCTCTGGGGAGATGCTGGACTGATTATCTTCTGGTAGGTGAGTCAGAGATGTGTTTCCCGGCCAAAAGGTACACAGTCAGCCAGCCAGGGAGGCAGCTGCTTCCTCCCGCAGACAATGAACCTCAGAGGCCCCACATACCTCACAGTCTTCCCTGGGGCCATTTCTTCGGGGAGAGGGGCTCTTCCTAGCACAGGTACCTTCCAAAGCCATGTAAATGTGTACACAGTGTATAAAGCCTTTTTTAAAAAGCTGAGACTGCCATTAAACATGAGTGTTTTCTAAGCCTCTGTTTGGTTTGTCTTTGTCACTGCAGTCAGGATTTGGGAGATAGAGTTACAGCCTTCACACCTGAGGTTTCCTGGGGTTGGGTTCAATGGTAAGGGTTCTCCTCCATTCCTGCAGAGAGGAAGAGAGGGGCACCTGCAGTGGGTTCTTAACTACCTGTATCCTCCTTTGTCTCTTCCATTTTATCTGATCATGCCTAACTACCCATTCCTTTGAGGGCAGGGGGTGGGGGTGCAGTATGGGCTCATAGATCCCTGGCTGTCCTAGAACTCAGAGATCTGCCTGCCCATGACTCTGGAGTTCTGGAGTGTCAGGATTAAAGGTGTGAGCCACCATGCTCACGCCTTCCTTTTAACTTAAAAGTCTGGTTCCCATGGCTGTGAGAACAGTGGGCGAAACTCATGGTTGCCACGGCCCTTCCCAGCTCTTTAGCATCGCCTTCATATGGCTTCTGCCACAGCTGCAGTCTCATTAGGTCGTCTCCAGGGTCTCTAACTGGCCACTGTTTGTTTTTCAACTTTCATAGACGTATTTATGTTTTGCACATTCCCCGGCACGCCCGACCTTCCCTTCTCTCTCCTCCCACTCCGGTTAAGTCAGTCCCTTTGCTCACTACACAATGACACTTTTACTTTCATGTTCTGTGCATTCATAGTTTACGTGTCTCTACAATCTAGAAACCACCAATGAGAGAAAACGTTTGTCTTTCTGAGACTCGTTTAATACGATTATTTCCAGTTGCATCCATTTTTCTGCAATATAATTTTGTTTTGTAGATGAAAAAAACATTCCATCGTGTACACACCACATTTCACTTTCTTTTTCTGTTTTGTTTTTTTTTTTTCCTGAGACAGAGTTTCTCTACATAGCCCTGGCTGTCCTTGAGCTCACGATGTAGACCAGGTTTGCCTCTAACTCCCAGAAATTCCCCTACCTCTGCCTCCCAAAAGTGCTGGGACTAAAGGCATGTGCCACCAAGTCTGGCCTATACCACGTCTTCTCTATCCATTCTTCTACTGCTGAATAACTGCCTAGGCTGGGCTGTAACTTAGCTCTTAGCGCTACAATAAACATTACTCAAACATTTTTGAGTCACTGCTCTGTTTAACAGATGGTGGATTGCTTGGACATCTTCCAGCGGCATTGTCTTCCCTCAGGGCTCTTAATGCCCAAGGGGCAGAGGCACGGAGCAGGGCTGGGCTTGTGGGCATCAAGCTTGCTGAGCAAAGGGAAGAATGCAAGCAGCCCTTCCCGTTCACCGGGCACAGAACCTGCATCTTTGAACAGTACCAACTTCCATCCAGTTCTGTCATTCTTCCCATCTCTATTTGGGGCTACAGCACAGACAGCTGTTCCTAGAGCACTTTTTTTTCGGGTGGAGAACCTGACGTGCCAGCCGGGGTCGACATGCCCACCCAGACTCCCTCAGGCTTCCAGATGGAATGGTCTTTCTCTCTGCGTATCGTCTCATTTCTTTTCTTCACCCTCGGGCGCAGTGCCAGCCCCGGCCGTGAGACTAGGAAAGCCACCGCCTGAGTCAGGGCCTCAGTGGCTATTTATATCGCTGAGAAGTTTTCCTCCAGACCAGACGTGGGAGGTGCGAAAAGAGCTCGGGTTCCTTTAAGGGCCCGCGGGAACGCGCTCGGCCTTGTGTTGCGCGGGCGGCGGCGCGCACGTTAGCGTCAACCCCCGTGCGCATGCGCACGGAAGGTGGCCTGCTCGTCGTTGCTGCGGCGCCTAAGGAACCCAGTAGTCGCCCGAGCGCCCTCCCGGCCCGTTGTTCACCTCCGGGCCTCCGTCCCCTTCGGTCCAGCGCACCTCGGCCCCGCCCCGGCCCACCGGATTCTTTCCAGCTCGAGCCTGGCTGCCGGTTTCCCCCGCCGCCATGATGATGATGGCGTTGAGCAAGACCTTCGGGCAGAAGCCCGTCAAGTTCCAGCTGGAGGACGACGGGGAGTTCTACATGATCGGCTCCGAGGTAGCCCGCGGCGCGTTCTCGGCCTCCCGAAGGGTAGCGGCTTGCCGACTCGAGCCGGGATCGGGCCTGTGCTCCCCGTGTGCGCGCCTCCATTCATCGCAGAGGCGGGCGCGTGCCCGCGGCTGGGGCGTGGCCTGGTGGGCGTGGCCGGGCCCTTAGCCTGCTGGACCCTTTTGGGTTTACTTTTTACAAAGCACCTAACATCGTTCATACCCTAAGCATCTGCCCTAGCTTGGGGCGCCTAGCCGTTTACACTCCAGGCAGATGCGAAAAGGATGCTCGGGAAGCCCCTGGGCACTTGAAGGTGGAGGTGCAGTGCTGCTCTTGAACCCTTTGGCAGCTCTCCTGCACCCCGCTGCCGTGGTCTTAAAATGTCTAGTTGTAAGCATGGGGCTTAGGAAGGCCTCCTCACCTCTTCGTTTTCTTGCCTTTGAGGTGGGCTGCGGAAGCGTTATGGTCTTTATTATCTGTAGAAAGTGGTTGGAGACGGACGTTTGCTTTTGGGCGGATGAGGTCCTGAGGCCAGAAGCACCAAGCTTTGGTTATCTGTGAGGTGATTTTGAGTTTTTATAGGGGATAAATCTGAAGGGTCGCTAATCTATAACTAGAAGAGACAGCCTCTGTTAAATCAGATGGACAAATTTTCTTAGAAAAACCCTACAATTGACCCTTCGGACCAGCCAATTTTTATTTATTTATTTATTTATTTATTTTTTAATGGAGGTCTTGAACTAGCCTTCTTCTATCTAAGGACAATCACCAACTAGTTGATGTGTTCTCTTCCCCTTTTGGAGACAGTGTCTCACTGTGTAACCCTGACTAGCCTTGAACTCCCAAAAATCCACCTGGCCTCTGACTCCCAAGTTCTGGGATCAATAATAGCATGTGTACAACAGCCAACTTAGGCTCTTCTTTTTCAAAAAGAGAAAAAAATATCTTGGTGGCCAGACAGTGGGGTGCACCTTTAATCCGAGCACTCGGGGTAGAAGCAGAGGGTGCGCGAGTCCAGCCTGACCTACATAGCGAGACCCTGCCTCAAAAGATACGGGCATATCTGATGTGCTGACGTCAGTAGTGGACGGATAAGGCGAGTCAGGAGGTAAGTGCTCTCCACCCTGGAGAGCTGGATAGAGCCATTTCAGATGCCAGCAGTTCCCTCCTGGCGGCCGTTTTCAGTGTCATATAGGCCAGTTCATTATTATTGCGTGGTTGGATTTTGGTTGCTCGCTAGGTTTTTGTTTTGTTTCTGACAGCTTAGTGCTGCGTGATGAATAAAACCCCACAGCAGACCGAGGTTTTCAGATAACGGGACCAATGTCATCAGGAGCATCAGGACTGAGGAGTTTCCATTCTCCCTAAACACACCACGGGGACTGCGGTGACATGGTCGCACTGTCATTTCAGTGCTGCAGTTCCACAGGGCTGTGCTGGGGACCTGCGGTCTGTGCCTGTCCGTCTCCACAGCTGGAATGGTCCCAGCTAGCCAGTAAGCATTTGCGCGGTTGCAGGGTGTGTAAGGCAGCTGAGTTCCAGCATTCTCTACAGAACTGTCCAAAGACAGGTTTACCTGACCTAACGTGGGGAAGGGTAAGCCTAGCCTTGCCTCTAAGTGGGAGGTGCTAGTTTTGGAAAGAAAATTCTCAACTGGTGGAGCAATGAGAAGACAGTTGGTCAGATGGGGAACCCCCTTGGGAGGCTAAGTGACAACCTGTTCTTTTTCCCTCTCTCCCTCTCCCTTCCTCAACTTCTCTCTCTTTTTTTTTTTTTTTTCCTCATGCTTGGAATTGAACGTAGAGCCTTGTGCTAAACACATGTTCTTCCACTGAACTCTCTTCCTGGCTGGTTCCATTTTTCTCATGGCTATTTGAGGTCATCATCGTAGCATGTTTTTGGATTTAGAGAGCTAACCACAACCTTTTTTCAGCCTGTTTACTCTTGGCCTTTCCAGTTGAATGAGAATAATTACCCTGAGACCAAAACGGATAGGGTTTTGGCTCTTTGGGGCCTGGCTCTGGTTTTGGGACTTGCTTCGGATTGTAGAGTGCTTTCTGTGGTCCCTGTGGCACTATTGTCTAGATGATGGCCCTTGGCCCCTTCCTTTTAGAAAATGACTGCAGTGTTCAGACAGATGGACCAGGCTTGGTAGCACCAGCAGCATCTCTGACGTCTGTGGAGCGGTGGGAGGGCATCTGCAGTGTGTGACTGTCACCGCCACTCTCCCATGTGCTACACGAGTCACAGAACTTTGAAGAAATGAATGCCCACATCCAGAGTCTTTGCTTTGTATTCCAGAGAGGGCAAAGACTGATGTAGGAAAAACGGAAAAACCAAGCTGTCTAGCTTTAGTGTCCTAAGCTCTGAAGAGACCTTAGGAAGGCTTTGTGGTACAGACCCCCTGCAGGACCCTCACAGTAGCCGTGGGGGACAACATTACCGACTTCTTTTTAAAAATTAATGAAAACCGTACTTTTACCTTTGGATGGTAATGAGCCACAAACCAGATAGCAACAAGGAGTCTTTGGTGTTCTGTGTATAGACTGTTTGGCACTGGGGCTCAGCAGCTCTGGCTGATCTCAGTCTCTCCTGGAAGAAAGTAAAGAAAGGACTTCTCTTAATAAACATTCACTATAATAGGTAGAGAACATAAAAAAGTAATAATAATAGAAGTGAACTTCTCTAGAACAGAATTCAGACTGGAAGGTCTGGCATGGTGTTGCACGCCTTTAATCCCAGCACTTAGGAAGCAGAGGCAGGTCTATCTTTGTGAGTTCAAGGCCAGCCTGGTCTACATAGCTAGTTCCAGGCCAGCCAAGGCTACATACTGAGAATCTGTCTCAGAAAAAAAAAATCAAGACTTGTTAAACAATTGACAGGGGAGTAAAGAGGCCCAAATTTGCAGAAAGAGCCAGCCAGCACCTTGCACCGTATCCCCTGGTTGTCCCTGTAGTGTGACTCTGCAGTGAGACCATGGGTCCTTATAACAATGGCAGGACTAGCTTTTCGGGAAGGCTGTCCTTACAGTATTGCTACAAACAAACTAAAACTCTTGCTTGGGGGAAGAAATGATTTATATGATAGTCCAGGGATTAATAATATAGTGCTTGTTAGACTCTAGAAAATTCTTTGGTGTCTCTGGTTTGAGTTTTGTTACTAAACAAAGCAACACAGGCAGCGGGACAAATTATCTTGCATCTGTCTAAAATTAAAGACATTTTGGTGTTTATTGCCTTGTAAAAATATCAAAGTCTGCATCTTAAGATGAAAGGAGGTCACTGGAGTCTTAGATTTCAGAAAAGTGCCAAAAAAATCTTTAGTCCAGATCAAAATCACAAGCTTCTTACTGAGGTCTGGGATTCTCCCAATTAGACATCTGGTCAGGCCTCGTGGAACTCGGTTCTGATGTCAGGATACACAGATTCCAGCCAGATGTGCACTGCTCTTGAACCCTTGATGTCAGCAGAACATGTTTATGACTGCTGACGGGCTGGCGTCTGCAGGCCTTGTAGCTCTTGCTTGATCCAGCAAACCCTCCATGCCCGGACCCTTCGGCATGGCGGTAGGTGCTCTGACCCTCATAATGAGCCTTCTTGCTTTACCCATAGGTGGGAAACTACCTCCGTATGTTCCGAGGTTCTCTGTACAAGAGATACCCCTCACTGTGGAGGCGACTAGCCACTGTGGAAGAGAGGAAGAAAATAGTTGCATCGTCACATGGTAAAAAAACAAAACCTAACACTAAGGGTGCGTCTTCACGAGGGTTTGTAAACCTGTTTCAAAACCACTCGCTTATGTCATGAAGATAAAACGTTTTCACTCCAGTGTCTTCATCGCAGCCTGACCTTAGTTCTCTAGGGAGCATCTTAACGATGCTCCCAGTAGGGGCAGGCCACACGGCCAGTGCACACGTGATCCAGGTGAGAGTGGCTCAGGGAGTCTTTGGTGCTCCGCTGTTGTGTGTTCCTGGCAGGGCCAGTGGGTGTGTAAGGGGCTGGGGCCAGGGCAGTAGCAGGTGCTGTGAAGACATGTTGGTCTCAAAACGTTTTAGGAATGCTGTGATTCGCTACCATTTGCTGAGAGTGTGTTGCCGTAGTCATCCTTCCTGCAGCCCTAGTAGCAGACGGTGGCCCCAGCCCTCACTTTCCTCTGGGGCTTTCACCGCTTCCCTC
This sequence comes from Dicrostonyx torquatus, assembly GCA_028555095.1. Classification (NCBI taxonomy): domain Eukaryota; kingdom Metazoa; phylum Chordata; class Mammalia; order Rodentia; family Cricetidae; genus Dicrostonyx; species Dicrostonyx torquatus. Next base: position 163,350 of record JAQHUG010000050.1, read on the forward strand.
CCAGAGCACATTTATCCTGTAATCCGTCATCTTGGCAGCCAGTGTGCTAAGCTCATGTGCATGTACCCATTCCATGTGGCCTGCCCTGTCCTGAGGCTTGCTAGGTGAGCCACCTGTGCTAGTGAAACTAGTGCAAGCTCTGGGCTGTGGCAACTCTGTGCAGAGTGAAGATGCTCTTCGTACGTCATGGGGCTTCCAGCAGGACCCTTTGGGTGTGGGTGCAACATGCTATTTGGCAGGTGCAAAGCTGCTTCCCACTTAGCAGAGGCACCCTGTAGAGAGCTGCCCTGGGCCTGGGTGCGTGTGCACGTGCATGCATGCGTGCTCACTAGCTCTTTGTAGTCTGTCTTGTCTGTAGGTGCTAATGTAGTTTTGTCTATTGTGGTATATTGTTGGGGATTCTTTTAATGCAGGAGCCAGAGCTGCCTTTTATCCACTACTAAAAGATATCCACTGTTACCTAAAAGAGTTTCCTTTGTGTCCCTTCTGCCACAAGTGGAGTTCAGTCTCTAGCATGGTGGCTGTCTAGCTTTGCCTGCCCTTCCTTGAGTTCCCATGAAGTCTTAGTGGTCTTTCTGCCGTGTGCCTTCCTTCCCTATAACCAAGTGAGTCTTCAGCGAAACTAAGGAAGTCCTGCAGATAAGTAACAGCTTTTGACAAAGGTTCCTAGAAGAGCTGGGGTCACGCGGTATGAAGTTCTGTCTTGTTTTCCAGACAGCACATCTGGCCTGACTCAGGGATGGTAACTTTTGCTTGGTGTGAAACAGTTCTTCCCAACTCTCTGGGCTCTTGTTTTAAAAGAAAAGGATTCATCTTTCATTCTGTCTCCTACCTTGCTTTGTGTTGGATCATGGTGGTGTCAGACCTCTTCCCACTGGGGTGTCATTCTGAAGCCTTCCTGGCAACCACTAAACTGCAGCTACCCCAGACTTCTCTGCCTCTGAGCTAGTGCTCTTAGAGGCAAATTCGTCCAAATCCATCCCACCGGAGGCTTTCTCCACTGAGATGTCTAGGTAAAGCCTCAGCCCAGATTTCCCTTTTGGAAGAGGCTAGCACTCGGCAGTAGTGAGTTTTGACACCTTGCTTTTCCCACCTCCTGCATGTGAGGACCTCATGTGCTGTTTCAAGTTGGTTGGCTGCTTGTCCCCACTTGCTGCGGGATGACCACAGTGGGGTCTCTTTGCTCACAGATCATGGATACACCACCCTCGCCACCAGCGTGACGCTGCTGAAAGCCTCAGAGGTAGAAGAGATTCTGGATGGCAACGATGAGAAATACAAGGCTGTGTCCATCAGCACGGAGCCCCCCACCTACCTCAGGTACGCTTCTTGGCTTCCTGACCTCCATGCTCCAGGGACATAAGGTAGGCGGGGTTTCTGATACTAAAGGACAGTTCAAATGAAATTGAACTGAAACGTCAGCTCTTCACCCACCGCGCTTACGGTGGCCTGACCTAGGTCTCTGAGTTTGCTCTGCATCTTTGGAATTCCTAAGAATCATAGGCCAAGTCTTGAATTTTGGAATAGTCTCAAACTGGGACTCATTTGCTCCCCCCAAAAAAGTGACTCAGATAACTCCTGAAAGAAACAGTAGATTGGAATACACACAGGCAGAACTTTGAAAGGATGTTTTCTTTGAGACAGGGTGTCATGTAGCCCAGGCTATCTTAAACTTCCTGTGTAGCTAAGTATGGTGTTAGACTTACAATCCTCCTGCCTCCACCTTCTGGATACTCTGATTATTATAGTGCTGGGGCTGGGGCCCAGGGCTTTGTGCAGAGTAGGCAAGCACTCTACCAACTGAACTGTATCCTCAGGTCCACACAATTCCTTTTTTTTTTTTTTCTTTTTTTTTTTTGAGTCGAGTTTCTCTGTGTAACTTTCGCTGTCCTAGAACTCACTCCATATACCAGACTGGTCTTGAACTCGGAGACCGTCTGCCTCTCCCTCACCAGTCCGAGGATTGAAGGCATGCACTACCACTACCCAGCCAGAATTTTTTTTTTAATTAATTTATTTATTTTTGAGACAAGGTTTTTCTGTGGAGCCCTGGCTGTCCTGGAACTTACTCTGTAGATCAGGCTGGCACCGAACTCAGAGATCTGCCTATCTCTGCTTCCGGAGTTATTGTTGTAATATTAAAAAGCTCTGTGCAAGAGAAAGATGCCTTGCAACAGAGTTCACTTGGAGGGGTTTTTATTAGGGGAAAGGGAACCTAAAAAGAGGGAAGGGGAGCTGGGAGATCAACCTCTGGGGACAGAAGCAGCAGAAAAGAAGGGGGTGGGAGGACGGCAGAGAGACAAGCAGAGAAAAAGAGAGAGAAGAACAAAGACGGAAAGAGAGAAGGGAGGTGGGCAGGGTCCTCTAAAAGGCAACGTTGTGAATGTGCACGGGAGGTGCTCTTGTGGCTGCAGCTGAGCACGTGTCCTGTCAGAACCCAAGAGCAGGCCAGTACAGATGTCTGAGTACTAGCAGTTTTCTTTTTTCTTTTCTCTTTTGTTTTTCGAGACAGGGTTTCTCTGTATAGCTTTGGAGCCTGTGTTCTGGAGTTCACTGTGTAGACCAGGCTGACCTTGAACTCACAGATATCCGCCTGCCTCCACCTGGGATTAAAGGTGTGTGCTACCACCGCCCAGCTCTAACAGTTATTTCTTAAGAATAACTTTTTAAAGATGGATTGTTGTAGGACTGGAGAGAACACGCATGTGTGGCATGGTGTGCATGTGTCGGTCAGGGGACAGCTTTGTAGAGTTGGTTCCCTCCATGTTTACTTGTGTTCAGATCAGCGTACTTGCAGCACAAGTGCCTGTCACTGAGTCATCTTCCCAGCCTATAGCAGAACTTTTATGAACGTAATTGTGGTAACAAAATGACAAGTAATTAAAAATTTACTGTGTTGTATGTAGTGTCTACTCATCTAGACTTAAAAGTGAACCGGAAACTCCATAGATTTGGTGAGGGGGATAGTGGTGCTAGAGGTTGAACCCAGGACTCCCTGAGCTACACCCCAGACCGTAGTGCACAGATAACTAGAAATACAAGAGGCATATCTACAAACACAGGAAGAATGTTTGCCTTCTGTAATCTTGTTCTTTGGGGGTGAAGTGGAGAATGGAGCCCGGGGCCACTTTGCTAAAACATGTTCTACTCCTGAGCTGCATCCCCAGTAACTCATGTCATTTTAAAAATGCAAAGCTTAAAAAAAAAGGCTAGTCCGTGTGGCCATACCCATAATCCCAGAGCTTTGAGTGAAGCCGGGAGGATCGCGATTTAAAGGCCTGCCTGGGCTACATAGTGAGACCTTATCAAAAAACGGAGAGAGGAAAGAAACAGAGGTTAATGGCCGAAACCCAGAGAGTAGTAAGGGAGGAAGGTATTGTTTAGAGTGATGTGGCTGTGGAAAATCATTTCCATCCGATTTTTCTTCATCTTTCTTGTTAGATTGCTTTTCTGGTCCCCCTGAGCCCCCGGAGAGGGTGGCATGCAGCCAGGCTGGTGGGCGCTGTAGACGTGTGCTCAGCAGATTCTTGTGTTCCCAGGGGATGTGGTAAGAACATAAGGCTAACTAGGCCTTCCCAGGAAGTCACAGAGGGGAATTATGTACATCTGGATGACACTTTTATGTTTGCACATGTCCGCTGGGAACCCTTTTTACAGTGGTAAACAATTTCTTGATTGTCATATGAGAGCCAGCTGAGGGAGTAGACTCCTTGGAAGCCAAAACAACAGGGATAGGGGTGTCCAAATTTTGAAGTAAGCAGCTATACTGCTCAGTCAGTCTGACATTGGGCCTGGCAACCTACCTGTCCTGTCACTGGATAGTTTGTCCCCTCTTAGGATTCTTGGGAAATTCTTTTAGTGAGAGCAGGTAGAGATAGGGCAGGATTTGAGGGTAAGGGGTGGCGTCAGCACAGGAGATGTAGATAGTGAAGACCTGCAGTTTCCAGCGAGCAAGCCCAAGTGCACTGGAATTGTCTGGAAGGTGCGAGACTGCCAGCCCTCTCCAGAGGGCTCACTTATCTGAGTGGGGCTTAGGAATTTGCTACTTAAAATTTCACACTCTCATGAACCATTTGTCCACAGAGGCTGAGATGGAAACTGGTCTTGCTATCCCAGCTCTTGAGCCCTGTGCAAACTGGTGCCCAATGCCGGGCTGTGGTCCAGGTCTCAAAGGTGAAAGCAGACGGTAAGGTCAGAGCCAGGCTTGCAGTGCTGCAGACTTCATAAGGCCTGGCCAAATTGGCCAAACCTGGCACTGTGCTTCATTCCCTTCCCCAGCCCTTGCCTGAGGGTGCTCCCAGACCTTTGCATCAAAGCTGTTAAGTGTCCCTGGCGGTTTTTTTCTTCCAAATAAAGGTTACAATTAAATATTGTGCCCCCAAAGACAAAGTCTTTTCTTAGAAAGTGCTGTTGGCCTCACTTTGAACTCTAGTGGACAATTCCTGCAGGAGCTGTGAGTGCAGTGGTGGCCTGTGAGGGTGACGGTTCTAGTTTCATTGTTGCTGCTGTGGTAAAATACCCTGACAGAAGGCAACTCAGAAGAAGGACAGAGAGTTTATTTGGCTTACAATTCAGGTATAGTTCACCATTGAGGTACAGTCAGGGAGAACCTCAAATAGCCAGTCACTTCACTGCCATAGTCAAGGGCAAAAAGAAACATGTACCCATCCTACCTGCTTGCATCACTAACTTGGTTTTTATCTTTTCTTTCTTCGTTTTTATTATTACTTTTTAAAAAAATATTTATTTATTTATTTATTTATTGAGGCAGGGTGTTACTCTGTAGCCCTGGCTTTATCTCCCTCTGCCTCCCAAGGGCTAGGATTAAAGGTATGTGCCACTACACCCAGCTCAGCTAACTTCTTCATTCTTCAGACAGTTCAGGATGCCAAGCCCAGGGAATGGTGCTGCCCACAATGGACTGGGTCTTCCCATGTCAACTAACAGTCAAGACCATTCCCTACAAAATAGCCAAAGGCTAGCCTGGATAGGTTCCTCATTGAAACTGGATAGGAAACTCATTGAAACCTTGTGCTTCTAGGTTGTGTGAAATAAACAGTTAAAGCTCACTAGCATGTGGGCAGCACCCCGTGACTCCCCTGTCTACTAGTCATGGTCTTCCTACGGAAGACCAATAAGCACTGTGGAACCCCAGGGTCCTCCATTGTCTGTCTCCCAGTGGATCTGATCCTCAGTGGGAAATAGCTTTGTGAATTTTCCCAATAGTAAGAGTAACTTGGAGTTTGGAAAAAGAGCTTTTCATGTTGCATGGGTTAGTTGATTATCTATCTCCAGTGCTATTTCCTAGAATATATTTATCAATCCATTTTCCTCACTGCTCTAGTTCTATGAGTTTAGAGACTAGAAGCCTTGTCAGTGCATTTTAGAATGGCTAGGACATCTAAAATCTAAACTGGCCGATTTGTAGTCCCAGCTCCTCAGAAGGCTTAATTTGAACCCAGGAAGTCAGGGCCAGCCAAGGCAACACATCAAGACATCGCCTAAGAAATCAGTCACATTAATCCCTTTTGGGCATTTAGGGTCTCTTAGCCAGCAGCTGGGCAAAGAACTCAAGAGAAGCTCTAATTGGAGCCCTTCACTAGGACACAGTATCTTACTCCTGCTGCCCCCGGCTTTCCCCCGACAGCATTACCATCTTTTGAGGCTGGAGCAGGGAGGGAATTAGAGTAGTCAGTTTGGCCCAGTCATATCAAAGTTCATCTTTGCCCATTGAACCCTGATTCAGCATGTGACTCCCCTTTCCAGGGCATTCTGGAAAGTCTGTCTTATTCTCCTTTCCCTCATTACGGATGTGCTTCTGTGCAAGCCATGTCTAGCGTGTGATACAGTGCATTGTGGCCATGGTTAAGGGCCAACGTGTCTGACTATCTGATAACCTCTCTTTGTTGGTTTGTCTATCTTATTTTTTTTCTTCTTCTTCTTGTTTTTTTGAGATAAGGGTTCTCTGTATCTTTGGAGCCTGTCCTGGAACTCATTCTGTAGACCAGACTGGCCTCAAACTCAGAGAGATCAGTCTGCCTCTGCCTCCCAAGTGCTGGGATTAAAGGCTGCACTACTATGCCCTGCCCTGTATCTAATACTTTTGCGCCCTTCTTCTCACATAGGTACCGCTAGGTGCCAAGAGGAGTCCCACAGTGTAAGAAATGCCCAGATGTCCTCCACAGGAGCTTGGAGCCTGCCAGGGGCATGGTAGTGCCCACTGAGCATGAGTAGAGTCCGAGCCATCAGAACCTGATTCCTGGTCAGAAGGGGTTAATCTCTTTCTGTGTCTTTCCAGGGAACAGAAGGCCAAGAGGAACAGTCAGTGGGTACCCACCCTGCCCAACAGCTCCCACCATCTGGATGCTGTGCCATGTTCCACCACCATCAACAGGAACCGCATGGGTCGGGACAAGAAGAGAACCTTTCCCTTGTGGTAAGTGAGCGCTGCTGTGCTTGGCCTCAGCCCAGAGCTCCTCTTCTTCCTCCAGTGTACTTTAGTCTCCTTGTGTTTTCACAAATGCTACCCTGCCTCGGATGCTGTTCTCTTACTTCCAAAACATCACCTTGGCTTTCCCATCCTCCATGGCTCCCTGCTCTGTTCTCTCACATTTTTCTCCTTTCCTAGCACCTCAGTGTAGTTCTTGGAGACACAGTCCCTAGGCCTTTCCCTGCCGTGTGGTTCATCTAATGCCCACAGCCAGTCTCAGGTGTTTCAGGTGTTGTCCACATGACTCCCACTCTGTCAGTTCTCTGTGGCTGCTGACACAAAGCACTGTAGTGGCTTACAACAGTACAGATTTATTCTCCCAGTTCTAGAAGTCAGGAGACTGAAAGAGGCTCATAGGCCAAAATTAAGGTGTACACAGGACATTGCTCCCGTCAGAGGGTCATTAAGCTTTGACCTATGGCCTTAGTTTTTTTCCACTCCTCTTCTGAGATGTTTGCTAAGTCTTAAGGAGAAAGGGGTAGTTTTTGTTGTTTTGAGACAGGGTCTTACTCTGTGTCCCACAATGACCTCAGACTCTTGACAATTCTGCCTTAGCTTCCCAAGTGCTGGGATTATGTGGGAGGAGGCCACTTGTTTGTTCCAGCCGCCCAGAACTAAAATAATCACACAGAAATTGTATGAATTAAAATACTGCTTGGCCCATTAGCTCTAGCTTCTTATTCTTCTTATTGGCTACTTCTTATATTAATTTAACCCATTTCTATTAATCTGTATATTGCCATGTGGCAGTGGCCTACCAGCAAAGATTCAGCATGTCTGGGCTCCATGATGTCTCTCTGACTCTGCTTTCTTCTTCCCAGCATTCCGTTAAGTTTTCCCCGCCTACCTAAGTTCTGCCCTATCAGCAGGCCAAGGCAGTTTCTTTATTCATTAATGGTTAATCACAGTACACAGAGGGACTCCCACATCAGGATTACAGTCATGAGCTACTAGGCCTTGCTAGATGTCTAGGTTTTCTTTTATCTAGGGCAGCAGCTTCCTGGCTCTTTCCGATGCATTCATGAAGCACACTGCCCCACCTTATTGCAGACCTTAACCATAGACATGTTTGAGCTTGTCGTTTTATTCATCTGCAGTCCTGTTAGAGTAGCCTTGGGACCCCTGATAACGTCTTCTGTGCTACCTCTGTGTTAGATGACAAATGCCTCTAAGAAATGGCCTTTCCCTTCAACCATTTACAGTAACCCACGGTGCCAAGGTTTAATCCCAACACTCAGGAGGCAGAGTCAAAAAAACAAAAAGTGTGTGTCATTGCTGCCTGATGATCTGTATGGCCAGTGTGGCTGTTTGACTTTTCTGATCCTCAGGCAAGGTTTATTTATTAAGATACAAATGAGATGCCACTACAGAAGCCCTTATTGCCAGCTGTGGTTTCCCTTGCAGCTTTGATGACCATGATCCAGCTGTGATCCATGAGAACGCATCTCAGCCTGAGGTGCTGGTGCCCATCCGGTTGGACATGGAGATCGATGGGCAGAAACTACGTGATGCCTTTACCTGGAACATGAATGGTAGGTGAATAGTCGGCTTTGCCTGGGCTTTATATGAAAATGCCCACTTTCCAATCAGCTGCCTGTCAGGCAGATTCTTGACTTGACATTTGAAGCTTTGTGGCGTGGTCCTTAAGGCTGCAAACTCTGGGTTCATTCTGGGTCTGCCACTATGCACCATTCCTTGTGGACTGGGTATGTACCTTAGTTGGCTTTCTTTTGCCTTCAGGCCAGAGGAGGGCACCAGATCTCATTACAAATGGCTGTGAGCCTGTGAGCCACCATGTGGTTGCTGGGAATTGAACTCAGGACTTTTAGAAGAGCAGGCAGTGCTCTTAACCACTGAGCCATCTCTCCAGCCCGATGTTTAAGTAACTTCACTTCTACTCTTTGCCATGAGCCGAAGCAGTGTGAGACCTTGACAGAAGAGAACCTTACTTAGTACTGAACCTTGAACCCAGCTTTCAGGTACACACACCAGAGTGAACTGTTTATTTTTACTTATAAATTGCCCAGGTTCGGGTATCCTGTTATAGCAAAAGAAAGCCATTCTGGGAAGGCCAGGTTCAGTTGCCCGGTCAGCCACATCAGCCTGAGGGGAGGCTGACAAGGAAGGAAGAGATTGGAGAAGCCAGGACAGGTGTGAGCACCATAAGCTGAAGCACTAAAATAGGTTGGCATGTTTGCATTTTCTGATTTCAGAGAAGCTAATGACCCCTGAGATGTTTTCAGAAATCCTCTGTGATGACCTGGATTTGAATCCACTGACTTTTGTGCCAGCTATTGCCTCTGCCATTAGGCAGCAGATTGAGTCCTACCCCACAGACAGCATCCTGGAGGACCAGTCTGACCAGCGCGTTATCATCAAGGTAAGTGCGAAGTGGACCCCCGGCCCTCGCTGGAAGTCGGTCAGGGTTCCTTGGTGGGATGTGGTTTCTGGGGAAGGCATCTTTCAGGGACAACCTGGCTGCGTCTTCAAGAGAGGGAGGGCTAAGTTTTTGAGGAAAGTGTCACATTGTGGGTAGGGGAACCAGTGCTGATGGGTTTGCCAGGCGCTGAGCTGGTCCCAGAGTTGGAAGGTAAAAGCAGCCGGTGGCAGGGTAGGAAAACCCACAGTGACGTGTGCAACATCAATGCAATATTCTTGTGCTGGGCCAGAAATAGACTGTCTGGATTCCTGCTCTTTCAGCTCACACAGTGACATTGTCAGGTCACTCGGCTGTCCTTAATAGTTTGAGGACCTGCCAGACTTGCACAGCAGCTGTTCCGGTTTATATTCCCACCAGCAGTGCACAAAGTTGCAGTATCTCCCTGTCGTCACCAAAAGTCGTTACTAGCTCCCTCCAATTCTCCCTCCTTTCCTTCATTCCCCCTTACTTCCTTTTTAAATAATAGTTATCCTAATGGGTGCAAAATATCTTACTGTGCTGAATTTTTTTTTAACTTTATTTATTTTGTTTTATTATTACTTTTTTGTTGTTGTTTCTGGTTTTTCAAGACACAGTTTCTCTGTGTAGCTCTGGCTGTCCTGGAACTAGCTCTGTACACCAGGCTGGCCTCGAACTCACAGAGATCCACCTGTCTCTGCCTTCTGAGTGCTGGGATTAAAGGTGTGCGCCACCACTGCGCAACATTTTTAGGTTTATTATTAGTTTGTGTGCTGTGCTGAATTTTTTTTCAGTTATTAGTTATGTGTGTGCCACGATGAATGGAGGTCAGAGAACAACTCTGGAGCTGGTGTCTGGGAATAAGTGTATCTCTCTAAGGGGTTAGGAGCAGATAGGGCAGGTGTACCTGTGGGCTGCTTGGCAACATGATTGTAATCAGTGACAGGGTAGAGACAATGACTTAAATGACTCAGGGATAATATCTGAAGAGTGGTATGTAATCTGAGCCCTATGTGGCCTGCTTAGCTGCATAAAGATTGATTGCCACAGATGTAAAGGACATAGAAGACGCTTGGTCAGCATGAGATACAAGGGACATGAGGAGTCAGGCTAAGGTGGGATCAGGTGCCCAGAATCTCAGTGTCTAGTGACAACCTAGGAGGTATGAGGCCAGCCTTGGTTCTTAGTTCCTGAGTCACGGGCAGATTCACTTCAACCTGGCAATTGAGAATGGCTTATCCCCACCTCCTCACGCATTCCTGGGTTGCCCTCACTTGTGTTTATTGGTTCTGGCCACAGCTGAACATCCACGTGGGAAACATCTCCCTGGTGGACCAGTTTGAATGGGACATGTCAGAAAAGGAGAACTCCCCAGAGAAGTTTGCCCTGAAGCTGTGTTCGGAGCTGGGTTTGGGCGGGGAGTTTGTCACCACTATTGCATACAGCATCCGCGGACAGCTGAGCTGGCACCAGAAGACCTACGCCTTCAGGTAAGGTAACCTCCCCTCTGGTCTCACATTTTTGTCTATTTTCTTGCCTACATTGGAAGAAGACTTCAATGGGAACTGGAATGCTTAGCAAGAACAAAGGGCTTTTGGCAAAGACATGGCAATTCGGGGAGTTTGTTAGTAGCTTTTGGACTCAACTAGGTTTGCCAGATATCCCAAGAATCAGCTTCGTTGAGGTTTTGTGCCCATATGAGCAAGAGAAAAGGGGCTGGAGAGAGGTAGCTTCAGCTCCACAGGGATTCACCATTCTCTGAGCAGCAGGAATAAGGGGTATACAGGTATGCATGCAGGCAATATACCCAAACACATAAGAGGTATGCAGATGTACATGTAGGCAGCGTGTCCAAACACATAAACTAATAAAAATGTTTGGGGAGAGAAGGGCATGAGCACTTGATATGCTAAGCCGGCACATGAGTTGTCACTCCTAGTAGCTCACTGGCCATCAGCTTTGTTTTCTAGTCTTGAAGTCTGTCCCATGCCTCACCATTCCTCAGGAAGCCTACACATGGGTGCTGCCAAGGTGTGCACTCACCCTGTATGAAGCCAAGACCAGCAGGCCTCAGCCAGTATAGGGCAATTTTGTTCCCTGGAGTCAAATCTGAGGTCCTGTGATGCCCAGTAACACGGTACAGGTCCTGGGAATGACACTGACACAGAGGCCCCGTCCACAATCAGTAGTTGAGTGGGCAACTCAACTTTGAAACTGCATACAGCTGGCCGCTGGCTGCTTCCAGCATCTGGTGTTGGCCTCCACAGTGCTGTGGTCAGGGCTTGAGAGATGCAGCTTCTTGAGGCTCATGCTGCTCCTGCTGACATCATTTTCTTCTGTTGCCAACACTTGGCAGCATTTACATTATGAGACCCCAGGTGGCTTCCGCTTGATATATTCCTGGCCACCTACCGTTCTCCTGTGCCCCAGAGAAAGCCCCTGGAAGTCATGAGTAGTGTTAGATAAGGACTCAGGGATTGTTGTGTGAGTTCTCAGGTGAGGACAGGAAGGGCCTGACTCTGCTGTGGTCCTTAGTTCTGACTTCAGATTTCAAATCCTTGGGGATAAAAATGGAGGGCCACCCTGGTAGATATTTGAGCAAATAAATGTCCCTTCCACTGGGACTTGCCTGGATCCCTGGAATATATCCTAAATGCTTGTTTTCGGGATTAGAAAGGGCTGCTTTAGGGCTGGAGAGATGGCTCAGAGGTTAAGAACACTGCCTGCTCTTCCAAAGGTCCTGAGTTCAATTCCCAGCAACCACATGGTGGCTCACACCCATCTGTAATGACGTCTGGTGCCCTCTTCTGGCCTGCAGGCATAATATACAGACAGAATATTGTATACATAATAAATAAATAAATATTAAAAAGGGGGGGGCTGCTTTATCTTCCCAGTCAAGTGGGCCTCAACACCTGTCCTGTGTCTTGTACCATCTGGGCAGTTGGGATGCTACCCACACTGCAAGAGATCTAGCAATGACAATTTAGCATGAGAATCAGAGTCTAAAAATCCAGAGGACAGGAGCAGCCGGAACCCCTGATGCCTCCTGCATTCTGAGCACAGTATCACCTCGCCCCGTGGCTACGTGGAACCAGGGATTTCTTAACCACTTACCACAAGAAAATGATTGTTGTCCCTACTGTACTTGCAGGCCCTCCTTGTAGGAGCCCTGGCCTGGTTTCTGCCGTGTACAGAATGTGACAAGCATTGAGTTCCATGACCCCTTAAAACAAGTTTTAAGTTCTAAACCACTGTCACTTCATGCTGGAAGCACATAAATTCCTTCCAGCCAATCTGCCATTCTCTGCATATCCATGTCCCACCCCCTTCCGTACCCATCCCATGGTCCCTGGTCTTTGGTTGTGTCCACAGAGTAGGAGAGAGCTGCTGGTCACAGGGCATATGTGTGAGCACGACCATGATGCCAGCATGAGAAGACCTGATAAAAGCAGGGCAGGAACAAGAAGCATGGGGAAAGGGGGTGACAAACTGGTAAGGGGTTCCAGGCTCCTACAGTGCAGAACTGAATTAGAGAAACACAAACATCTCAGAACCAGAATGAGGACAGAAGGGCTATGACAAGGACTGTACGGACGGCTCAGTGGTTAAGAGGACCTAGGGTGATTGCCAGCTCCACGAGGTGACTCACAACCATATGTAACTTGTTTCAGGGGATCTGGCGCCCTCTTCTGGTCTCTGTGTGCACCTGGTACACATATATAAATGGAGGCAAAGTACTCAGACTCAAAATTTCAATAAAGCAGACAAAAAATTAAATTTTTAAAAGAGGGGCTATAACAAATATGGGGAAATGGGTTTGATGAGGAATGGAGCTAGGTTAGGCACCAGGGAGCTTACTGCTCTTAGGAGAAATGCCTACAGCAAAATTACCAATAACTTCTGAGCCAGTCCCTGTGCTCCAAAGCCAGGGGCCAGCGAATAGCATTTTGTTTGGCACAGGAAAAAGATATGTGTGGCTGCCAATGTGCTATGACTCCTCACGTACCCAGTGACTGGGGGTGAGCACAGAGCCCAAGGTGAAACTGACTGAGTTCTGGCTGGGGCAGGAGGAGCAGAGCAGGTAGATGTTCGGATGACCCTCTCCAAGTCACTGTGTCTGCCCCCTGGGGCTGCTTAGTCCTGCCAGGATTGTGTGCTCAGTCAGAGGGCTTGGCAGCTGAGCCTAAATGAGGGACAGAGAAACATGCTTCTCTCTGCTGGTGTAGCATCAGCAGTTAGATAGGGGAACTGCTGGAACCCGCTCGGGCTGGTTAGGTGTGCACGCTTGTTAGATGTACGCCACAGTGGGTAGGTGTCCTAGTAGAACCCCGCCAGCCAGCCCAGCCTGGGTTTTATTTTTATACCAACCCATTGAGAAATATTTCACACCACACCACTTGTTTTACTTTAAAAATCTGTTTAATTTTTGCGTTACTGGAGATTGAACTTAAGGCTGTCCTGGTACGTACTTGTAGACTAGGGTGGTCTCGAACTCAAAGATCTGCCTGTTTCTGCCTCGTGAGTCCTAAGATAAAGGTCTGGTGTCTTTTTACTTTTTGATTTTGAGGTAGGCTCACACAGAGTTGCTGGCTGTGAACTCATTCTGTAGCTCAGGCAGGTCTTGAACTTCTGATCTTTATATTTTACCTTTCTTCCAAATGATAGAATTTTAGGTCTGAGTCATCATGCCTGGCCTTCTTATATGAGTGTTTGGTTTGGTTGGTTTTCAATGTGTGGAGCCAGTGTCCAGCCACAAAGCCCAGCTAGCACTGTATAGCCTTATGATGACTAGCTTCATAGAATACTGTGTTCAGGGTTCATCTGTGTTATCAGAACTCGTCTTATAGCTGAATAATATTCTACTGGTTAAATATATACATTCAGCCGGGCGGTGGTGGCGCACGCCTTTAATCCCAGCATTTGGGAGGCAGAGGATCTTTGTGAGTTCGAGGCCAGCCTGGTCTACAAGAGCTAGTTCCAGGACAGTGTCCAAAGCCACAGAGAAACCCTGTCTCGGGAAAAAAAAAAAAAAAATATATATATATATATACACACACACACACACACACATATTCAACGTATCCATTCTGCTGTGGGTTGTTTCTACCTTTTGGTTATGGTAAATAATGCTAAGGACATTTGTGTGTTTGTATTTAAACACTCTTGTCAGTTCTCCTGGCTCTCCACCCAGTAGCAGTATTTTGTATTATATGGTAACTGGTTAACTTTTGTTTTGCTGTTTATTGAGACAGGATCTTACTTTGTAGCTCAGGCTAGCTTCTAGTTTATAATTCATGCCGGTGCTTCTGGCCCAACCTTCTATGAGCCCGGACTATATGATCTGCTGTCACATCTTGCATCTGAGGAGTTGCTGAGTTGTTTTTATGGTGACTGCAGCATCCTGCAGACCCACCAGCAGTGTGGGTACAGGCTCTGCACCCTGGCCAGGGCTTATCCTGCCGTGTTGACTGTAGCTATCCTGGTGAATGTTAAGTGATTATAGGCTAGAGTTGTGTTTCCTAGTGAGTATCTTTTCATTGATTGGTCCTTTGTGTGTATGTGTGTAGCTCTTTGAAAATGTTTTGTTCAGGTCATTTACTTCACCCCAGTTTATTTTGGGGGGGGGTATGTGCACATATGTGAGGTCAGAGGACAAATTTAGGAGTCAATTCTTTCTTTCCACCATGCAGGAACTCAGGTCCTCACACTGAGCCTTCTCACTAGCCTGTATTTTAACTGGCTCGTCTTACCGATTTGAAAGAGTTCTCTATATAGTCTGGGCACACATTCCTTAGTAGGTATGATCTGTAAATATTTTCCCCATCTTCTAAGTTGCCTTTTCACTTTTTTGATAGTGTTCTTTGCAGCACAAAAGTTGTTATTTTGATTAAATAACAGTCCAGTTCATCTGTTTTTTTTTTTTTAAAGTTGGTTGCTACACACAGATAAACATGTATATGTATGCCAGTACACATTTGTGTGTTTGTCACTTTTAAGACAGCACTGCCTAGCCGGGTGGTGGTGGCACATGTCTTTAATTCCAGCATTCTGGAGGCAGAGGCAGGTAGATCTCTGTGAATTCGAGGCCAGCCTGGTCAACAAGAGCTACTTCCAGGACAGGCTCCAAAGCTACAGAGAAACCTTGTCTGGGGAAAAAAAAAAACAAAAACAAAACACTGTGGATCTCTAATCATGCCCTAAGGGGCATGGCAGCCGTGGCTTGTAAACCTAAGGGTGAATGTAGAATTTGGTCTCCTTTCCCCCCAGTTAAATGGCCTTAGGCAGGTTATTTCTTTCTTCTGTCCCTGTTTTCTTCCTTATAGAGAGGGGATGGTAACAACTTCTCAGCTTGCCTGTACATCACAGAAAACAAAGTCTACATCTAGGTCTGACATGGTGGCGCACACCTTTAATCCCAGCATTTGAGAGGTAGAGGTAGGTAGCTCTCTGAGTTTGAGGTCAGCCTGGTCTAAACATTGAGTTCTAGGACAGCCAGGACTACACAGAGAGACCCTGTCTTAAAAACAACAACCACCACCACCTTACATCAGAAATAAACTCAAGTACCTCCACTAGCATCAGTCTTTCCTCTCACCATTGCTTTCTAGCTGCCCTTGCATGGGATTAGCGTGGTTGGAGAATGTCCAGGCTCTTTCCTGGCCTCAGAGTTCATGAGTAGGAGTCCCCTTGGAATAATGGATGCCGGCTCACAGACTTGGGACTCAGGGCAGCAGCTCTGCTTGCATGTCCCACAAAGCTGAGGCAGCTAGTGTTGGCTCTGTGCCCATCCCTCCATGGTCAGCTCTAGTAGTTCTAGTTTTGAACAAATCCATGGTGTGCCAGAGTCAAGGAGGTAAACAAAAGGACTCTGGGCCTGTTTGCCAGCTCTTCTTTAAATTCAGAGAAAAACATGTTTTGCTTCCTTCTGCCTGGGTTTGGCGCCTTTCAAATCTGCCCTCCCAAGGGAGCCGATCTGGAGATGAGGATGAGTCTGCCTGGGCTGTTCCTGGATTTCCAAATGAAGCTGCTGAGAAGAGGCCGGCCCTGGGACCATAGGGTGGGGGCTGAATGGCCCTTGGCCTCTTAAGTCACTAGCAGGAGTTTGGGCTTCCAGGTTCTGTGGGGCCTGTGAATATAGATGTCAGCTGAGTTTCGGTAGTCAGACCCGTGTCTGCCAAGGAGCCAGCTTTATCCGTACTCTGGCCTTGATCCAGGCTAAAGGTCCCTGAAACCTTTATGCCAAGAATTGGCCTTAGCCCGGCCTTTCTGACTTAGGCTAGGTTGTTCTCATCTGCCAGGTTTGGCTTGTACTGGATTGGTGCAGTGATGAAGAATTGCCACTCTCTATCAAGTCTGGCTTTCTTTTGTGAAGTCCACTGTCCCTGAAGCCCAAGAGAGGTCATGTAAGGACCTGTCTGGCTCGGAAGAGGCCTCTGCAGTGAATGTTGGCTACTTTAATGTTAAGCCTCCCAACAGTAAACTTAGCTCCCATATTTTAGACAGACCAAAACAGCCCAGTCAGCTGTGTTTATCCCATTTTCATCTGCCCAGTATGACTTGGGCTCTGTCGTCTCCTTTTCCAGACCTAAGAAGGTGATGCAGGACAGCGGGCAGGCACACCTGATGAGGACTGTGAGTAGGGAGGCCAGTGTGATGGGGAAGAGGAGGGACCTGTTTAGAGCCTTGCTGGACACATTGGGTACCTCCTTAGCTTCCTCTTACCAGCTTGGAAACCAAGATGCAGAGCAGCATAGCCACACCCATCCCCCAGTACTTGTGCCCTCGCAGCCTTCATCCCATTTTGTTTCCACCGTTGTGTTCATTTGGCAAGAGGCTTGAACAGATGACCCCTCCCACTTTAGGGTGGAGTCCAGGTGGTCTCTAAAGGGCTCTAAGCCTGGAGATACCATTTCTAGGCTCAGTTCTCTGCCAAACCAGATGCCTGTCTCAAAGCAATTAGACTGGCTTCTTTGGGGCTTAGTGCGACCCCTATGAAGTAAGCCAAGTGATAGATGTATAAAGAACAGTTGAGAGCAGGCCAGCCCAGCGGCCTTCTGTGAGGAGGTTGGGGCCTCTGGAGAAGTCCTTTTACAACTCTACTGTACCCTTCCCTTTGGTGTTCCTGGTATTTCCCTGATCAGTGGATCTTGGTGGGTACTGGCCCTGGACAGTGTTGGGTAGACAGGTCTGGCTATAGTCTATCAGTCATCTGTACCTGAGACACTATTCTGTCCAAAGAAATCACCTCCATAGCCAGCAGCTCCCCCAGTTCTTACGAGGAGAAATGGCTTTGAAGGGAGGCTCTCTAGGCTGTAGGTAGTACTGTTTCTTTTGGATACGTCCTGGCATCATGCTTGAGGCTCAGTGACAAAAGTCATCCCTCAGCCGGGCAGTGGTGGCACACGCCTTTAATCCCAGCACTTGGGAGGCAGAGGCAGGCGGATCTCTGTGAGTTCAAGACCAGCCTGGTCTACAAGAGCTAGTTCCAGGACAGGCTCCAAAGCCACAGAGAAACCCTGTCTCAAAAAACAAAAAAAAAAAAAAAACAAAAAAAAAAGTCATCCCTCAGCTGCCCATCAGCATTGCTGTGGGGAAGAGCTAGGACAAGGAAGTGGACCTTTCTGCTGTGCCCTGGCCATCTGCTAAGGGGTGGCAGGGTAGAAAGCAGTGGTTTCTGGGGGACTTCCAAGCTGCCATTCTGTTAATGAGCCCTTGTTATCTCTCTCTGTTTCCCTTCCCTCAGTGAGAACCCACTTCCCACGGTCGAGATTGCCATCCGAAATACTGGAGATGCTGACCAGTGGTGCCCCCTACTGGAAACATTGACGGATGCAGAGATGGAGAAGAAGATCCGGGATCAAGACCGGAACACAAGGTATACCCACAGGCACCTATCTTTTCTGGCAGAGGCAGGGATTATTTCCCCAGGAACCTAGTTTTAAGATGAAGTTTCTGTGGGTATCAGGCCCCAGGGTACATTTCCTTGAAGAGAACAGCATCCCTTAGCAGGTCTCAGTGTTTATATAGAGATAACCAGGGCCTGTGCAGCAGACTGGCAAGGTCAAGAAAAGGCTGGAGACTATTCCTGCTAGATGGGCCCCATACCTAGCTACTCTAAAAAAACAACAAACCTAGGAGGGCGGCCACCCAGAGCTGTGACCAGGCCCAGCTGACCACCTGTTCTTCTACTTCAGGCGAATGAGGCGTCTCGCCAACACTGCCCCAGCCTGGTGATGAAGTCATCATTCATGCTCAACTTCCACGGAGCATCTCAGTAGACTGCCTTTCCTCCCTCTGTGGTAAGGAGAGAGGCAAAGGGACAGCTGGTAGCATCCTGAGGAATGGGGTAGGGCCTCCCAGGTGCCTTCCTTCAGCACACATTCCATTGCTAAGCTCCAGCACTGTCCCCCAAGTCTAGTCAGGAAGCAGCCTCTTTTGGCTTGTTTTGTTTTTGTATAGGAGCAACACTTTTTAAATAAAATGAACAATTCAGTTTCTTTGGTGTTGATAGCACCTGAAGCAGAACCTGTGGGGTGGGAGTGGTGTGTGGCCAAGGTTGATGTGCTAGTCCTTCCCTTCTCGCCCTCAGATTCTCAGGTGAGTGAGTGGAGATCAATGGGTCTCCGTGGCCAGCCGTAAGGATCCCAAAGCAGAGCCCAGTCAGTTCCTTCTTGGGCCTCCAGCTTCCCTGTGACGCTCTGTGCTCAACAAGTCTTTGTAGAGGTTGACAAGAATGTGTCAGGCACCTTATTGGCCTTGGTCCTGGTACATCCAGACAGGCTACTGCCAGCTAGGGAGACCTTACTCTTCTAGAGTCCCTTCTAGAGGACTTGGTCATGCATGGGCAGTGCCTGGACATGACATCACTAGTATGCAAACAGGAAGTCTTCTGTATCAAAGTTCTAGCAACCCATCTCCATTGTGGCCTGGACCAACTTCTCCTTTCCCACCTATTGTGAGGAGTAGGGAAATAGCCCAGCAGCCGTGTGCCATCCTTTTGAGTTGGCAGTGTGTGGAGAAGAGATACAGCTCTCTACCCCTCCCACCAAGCTGTGCTTTTGGTAAACTACTCATTCCCTTTGTCTGTGGTTTGTGGTATGGTAATAGAATGGACATAGGATCCATTAAGGTGACATATGGGTCTGCAGTAAGCCAGGCTCTGCTTGGCCAACTGGGCATAGAGGTTGTGATTGAAGACAGTGATCCGGGCATCCAGCTACAGTCTGCTGCTACCCTCTCTCAGCAGGTCCTCCTAGGGAGTGTTCTACCCCTCTCCCCACACCCTAGACCCTGCCTGCTTTAAGCACCTCCACCCTACACAGCAACACCAGGTTTCACTACAAACTTGAGTCAGACTCGATAGAAAACATTTTTGTTACCATAGAAATAACAAGCAGTGGTTTGGGGAATTCCCATGCTCTTGGGCATCCAGGAGTAAGCCCCAATAGAGCACATGGAGAGCAACAAGGAAGACTGGCCACATTGACATCTTCAGTTCAGAGGAGGTGAGGGTAGGAAGGACTCCAGGCCTTCAGTAAATGAAACATCTCAGAACTACCTCTGCTGTACACAGTGCTGCTACGATGGAGCTCAAGGTCCTGGGCTCACTAGAGTGGCAGAGGACCAAACTTGTTCTCTGCTGGGTCACCAGCCGGAGAAGAATGTGAAGAGTTGTTTGCTTTAAATGAGGACAGAGAGACTAGGAGAATGAACATCAGCCCACAGACACCCCAGGCAGGATACCTGGAGACTGGGCATGATCCTGGGTGTTTAAGACTTGTTCCTGACACTCCATCGAGGCACTGGCAGCACGAGGATGGGAACTGGGTCTGTAGTTAGTCCAGAGTTCTGCTGGGCATCTGCAGTCTTCACCCTCTCTGGGCCCCATGTCATACCACCTGCAGTTGAGCAGAGAGATAGGTGACACAGAGGAGTGTAGGGGGTTGCTGGCTGAGGTCCCAAGCCTGTTGGTGGGCCCAGCCTATATGGGTTGTTTGGCTGTAGGAGAAGGTAGAGCCCTGCCAGAAGCCTCACGCTGCCAAGTGGGTTTACTGCTCCAGGGGCTGCAGTTAGGGCTCTGGTTGCTCTTCCGGAAGGGGCAGGTAATTGGGGTCCTCTTGAGGGTCGTCTAGTAGTAGCTTCCTGTGGGGAGGGGACAACTATACTGAGCTGCAGTAAACACAAGTTCCCCCATGGAGCAGGTGGACCGCCACCTGCAGGAGGGAGAACAGTTGTGGGACACTCACAGGAAGCCGGGGGTCAGCAGGAGTCTCTTGCCTCCAGGCTGGTTGGGGAAGACATCCTCTAGGAAGTAGTAGATGTGGCCCACAACAATCCCTACAAGAGAGTCAAAGGCTGGCAGAAGCCATCTTTCACAGAGCAGAAGTACCCTGTTAGCTGCTGGTTCAGGGTTAGATCAGAACTGGCTTTGAAAGGTATAAAGGGGCCCCAAAATGGACAGTACCTGGGGAGGGACTAGGGGCCTAAGAACACTGGGGGAGTCGGAGCCAAGAAACAGAAACAGTAACCAGCCCCAGACAGGACCAACTCTAGTGTCTGCAGGTCAACCACAGATGCAAATCCTGTGGGCCAGCTGGACTGTTTGAGGGGCATTAAGAACAGGAGTTAGGACAGGAAGAGGAAATTGGGAGGTGCACAAGAGAGAGGTCAGGTGCAGGGGGAAGAGATGTGTGTGAGAGCTGCAGGCCCTAATGGGAGCAGCTGGCTTGAGGTGACTGGGAAGGGTAGGCAGTCTCACCTAGCAGGTCTGTGAGGACGGAGTTGCCCAGCAGCATGGAGAAGCCCATGAGGGCCCAGGGCAGGAACGGCGCCTGGAAGTTGAGTAAGCCGAAGAAGTTGACCCTCACCTGAGGGCTGCGCCGGCTCCATACATAGACCAGCATGGCCATGAGGGCCTGTCCCAGGAAAAAGAGGCTGCCCAGGAATCCCAGCAGCTGGGCCAGAGTCAAGGCAACCCGGGGCGGTCTGCTGCCCACAGTGCTTCGCTGGCTTTTTAAAGGGGTTCCCTCATATCCCTGGTCTATTCCACATTGAGCAGAACTTCCTGTCTGTGGCTGTAGGTACCCATCCATCAGGCTTCTGCAGGTTTCTCCTGGCTCTTCATGTTTCAGAGCCTCGGTATTCTACCAGTCTGTCCTAGTCCCCGTTTTGCTCTGCACCGACACCGAAGGTCTAGCTGGGGCATCTAGGCTACATGTTTTTAGGCCCTGAATGTTTGTCCCTCCCGGCCTGAGCACTTCATATCAGACCCCAGAGACACGACAGGCTAGACAGAGGTGTCCCTTGGCCCAATAATACTGATACTACGGGAAGGATACAGTCATAAGAACACCACCAAAGAGAAACATGAAGACGAAGTCGGCCTTGCGACCGCGGAAGGAACCCTCCTCCAACATGCGGCAGTAGCGGAACCTGCAACACTGGTATAGGAAGTGCCACGTTGACTGGGCCTCAGTTTCCCCGCTCCTAGCCCAGCACACCATCGTCGTCCCCCTCCAACCCGACCTCACCACCCCACCCCCGTGGCCCAGGATACACGAAGAGCATGTTGAAGAAGAAGCCGAATCCCAGGGGCCCGAAGAAGAGGAAGGTCGTGATGAGCCTCCAGACCTGCGAAGAAGTGGGGTGGCGGTGAGGCGCGGGGCTGGAGGCCAAGGCCTGGCCGACAGGTGCCAGGGTCGGGGGCCACCTCACCTGGAACTTCCGGAACACCAGGTGCGGGTTGAAGTAGAGCTGGAAGGGGCTGAGGAGTTCCAGCTGCTGTGGGACGGGGAGCGTGTAAGACGCCGGAAACCGGCGACCTCCCTAACCCCCTCGGGCCGGCCAGGGACTGTAACCATGGCGCCGCCACGCCCGCCCGGCCGGCCCGCTCACCACTGCGGCGGTGGTAAGGACGCAGGCCGTGGTGTAGGCTCGCGTCACCGCGGGCACCTGCAAGAAGCCCGCCGCCAGCCCCTGCCCGGCCATCGAAAATCCCAGGCGCGCGCGCCGCCGATGCCGCGCTCTTAACCCGCCCCAAGCCCCGCCTCGCCCCCCCGGTGACCAATCGCCGTCGGCAGGGCCGAGCCTCAGCCTGGACAGCCAATGGGAAAAGGAAGCGGGAAGACCAGTTGCATCGAGGCTGCTGGCCAATGAGGAAGTCCCACGGTAGAGCACATGGCGGTTGTTGTGGCTGCGGTGGAGGCGTGGGAGGTTTTGCGGCCAATCAGAAATGATCATTTGACAGCATCTAGAGATGGACCAATAGCAAGGACCCACGAGATCGCCATGGGGGCGGGGCTATGAAAAGAGGCGAAAAGAGACCTGCTAGGTGCTGCGGGAGATGCTGGGCCACCGCAGGCCTTTAGCTTCTGAGAACCCAGGCCCATTTTACCCACAGGACCCTAAGAAGTCGAGTCCAGCTAAGGTGTGCGGACTCCTTTCGTGATCTTCCTCAGTGTGTGCTGTAGGGAGGACATAGACCAGGGTTCTGAGCCAGGCTGGAGTCAAAAAGCAGACGAGGGCGACTTGAAATTTTGATAGGAGAGAAAAACGTCACTAATCAACCATTTATTGAGGACCTACTGTGTGTTGGATATTTTGATAAACGCTGGGGATCCTATAGCCAACAAAGACACTGTCCATCATGCTCCAGCCGGTCCAATACTATAGCAACCTAGTGCTGTCTAGAAGAGCACATTGGAAAATAACACCAGATGGACCTCCATGGTAAATAAGGTGACCCCGGAAGCCTAGATGAGAAGATGACATTTAATTGTCACTTCTAAAAGATCCCTGTGCTCAGTAGAAGGTTACACAAACAAAACATTAACAAGTGCCGTCAAGGTATGAAAGATCTTCCTGTGGGTTTGTGGGGACTTATACTCCAGTAGCCACTGTGGGAAACAGCGAAGTTAGTGCTCAAGTATTTACAGTAAACCTGTCCCTAGATGGGGTGATGAACACCTTTATCCCAACACCCCAAAGGCAGAGGCAGGCAGATCTCTGTGGTCAGGGTCAGTCTTGTCAACACAGAGAGCTCTAAGCAAGCCAGGGTTGCATAGTGAAACCCTAACTCTAAATAGATGAATATAAAATTATCAAAATGGGCCTAAAACCTCAGCACTAAGAAACTGGAGTCAGAATAGTGGGTTCTAGCTACATGACAAAATCCTACCTCAGAAAACCAAAATAATAATTATTTTATTTAAATAAAACTTAAAGCACAGGATTACTGTATCCCCCTTAGCAAGTCCATTCAGAAGAACTTGAAGAGGCATGGTGTCACACGCCTTTAATCCAGCACTCAGGAGGCAGAGGCAGGTTCCAGGCCTGCTTCCTTGGTCTCCTTGAAGCGGACACCTCTGGCCCATTTGGTAACCTCTACCTGGAGAGTCATTGGTGAGTACAAGCTCTGGAAACCCCAAGTCCTAGGGACCTAGAGACCCTGATCTATGCCTATATCGAGTATCTCTCTTTAGGATATGCTCTCTCCTACCAGTGTGGCTGGAAGCCAGCAGGCATTAATTGAAGGCACTACTGATGGAGACAGAGGCCACAAAAGACCAAAGGTGACAAGTTGACCTGGTGGTTGTTTAGCCTATATAGTGAGCTTATACAGTGAGCCTTATACAGGGGTGCATGCTGCTGTAGGAACGACCCTGGGGAAGGGAGAAGGAGGGCTCTCTGCCCTAAAAGGGTCCCAGGTCTAGATATCAGACCTAAGAAAAATGAGGCAGAGAAGCAGGCGGATTGGTTCTGAATAGGCTGAGACTGTTTTATTGGAACATTGAGGAGCCTTAGTCCTTCTGCAGGATGAAGGCTGAGCACACTTGGAGGCGCTGTGGGACAGGTGTATAGACATACGTGGGTAGCTTCCAGGCAGTACAGCTAACTTTTGGAGTTTCACTGGAAGCAGGGTGGGTTGTTTTCTATACCCCTATACCCAGGCATTACTGTTTCCATGGGTGGAGCAGATCCATCAGGGCCAGAGCTAAACTATTCTTTATGGCTAGTGGCTATTGCCTGGTACTGCCTGACTCAATCCCTCATAACCTGAGGCTATTACCCCACAAAAATGACCTATCATACAATATTGTTAGGCCAGACACAGTGATGGGCTAAAGATAGCCCAAGATAACTTGGCTGCAGGTCTGCGATACCCCCAGATCGCCACAATCGTAGCTGTGCTAACCAGTCAGCCTGTGGACTCTTAGACACGGCGCAGCTTCAGAACAGGAGTTGATAGGAAGGGGCTGAGGAGAAGGATGAGAAGACATGCCCAAGTCTACGCACAGGCTCCGCAAGACAGCTGTGCTTCGGCGTCTTAGCTGTAGTCATATATAGATTTCAGCCGCTCTCAAGCTGTATTCCCAATGGTTGCTAGGAGACTCCTTCCTCTCTCTCGCCTCCTTTTCCCAGTTGAGATTATAGGACGGCCCTCCAGATTTCTTGGATAGGATTGCAATCAAATAAGATAGAACTGTATGGGTCATATGGAGGCCCACGGTCAGGAGGTCAAGGTCATCCTCAGCTATGTGTGATTGTGAGCCCAATCAGGGTTACTTGAGACTAAAACAAGACAAAAACACCACGGGTCACAGGGGTTGCTCAAGGGGGTTAAGACATGTCTTTTCTGTGGATGGGGTTTCCAATGAGATGCTTAAAAATTGTGAGTTCACAGGAAGGGAGTGAGGAAGGCCTATACACCAGTGGATCACAAAGTTGCTGCGATTTAACATCCTTATTTGAAACACAAAATCTCTATATAAAAGTAATATTGTCGGGGCTGGAGACATGGCTCAGTGGTTAAGAGCATTGACTGTTATCCGAGAGGTCCTGAGTTCAATTCTCAGCAACCACATGGCTCACAACCATCTGTAAGGGGATCAGATTCCTTCTGGCGTACATGAAGATAGAGCACTCATATACTAAAACACACGAATACATTTTATTTTGAGACAGAGTTTCTCTGTATAGCTTTGGAGCCTGTCCTGGAACTCGCTTTGTAGACCAGGCTGGCCTCCAACTCACAGAGATCTGCCTGCCTCTGCCTCCTGAGTGCTAGGTTTAAAGGCATATGCTACCACCGCCCAGTGAATACATTTTTTTCTAAAAATATTGTCTCTTATGTCAGTGACCAATCTTATAGTAAACATTATTTATTCAATAATTCTTGAGTGTCAGCTGTGAAAAGCTTTTGTCAGATTCCAGCCCAAGGGGCTCCTTTTTTTTCAATGTCCTTTTAATTTTCTCTCTTTCTATCCTGCCTCAATCCCACACATGTAACAGATGGGGTGTCCCCCAGCCTCAGAGGATTGGCCATTTCCCTTCTCTCCTCTTTTTGGGGAGTCTGCTAAGAAAATGCAGGCTTCAGGACCTCAGACACTGGTGTAACTGCCATCTCATGACCCTGTACCCCACCTCACCTCCAAATGTAAACTCGGCTGTAGTTTTAGAACAGCCCACAGTGAACATTGAAAGGAACAGTATTGGCTCAGGACCCCCAAGACCAAGTTCTCAGCACAAAGGAGATTTATTTGCTCCAGAGGGACAGAGAGAAGGGAATAAGAGACAAAGACAGGACAAGAGACAAAAAGAACAAGGGAGAAGGGGAAGGGAACAAGGAAAAGGGGGCAGTGGTATTTGTCCAGAGGACAAAGGACTGC
>JAQHUG010000050.1:202593-248804 GCA_028555095.1 Dicrostonyx torquatus
TTTATCCTAAGGCAATACCTGGTTCCAGGAAAGACCACAAGCTGAGACCACTCAGGCACCACTGAGGAAAAAACCATCCAAAGGAAATTTGTAGTGTTTCAACTATTGTAGATAGAATCACCAACTGTCCCTTAGCCCAGAACACCCATGCCCTTCCAGGACTCCCCTAGATAAAAATGTCAGCCAATCAGGGGTTCTGAACCTTAGAAATCCCTCACCCCAACCTCTGCTATTATAAAAACCCCACCCCAACTGAGCTCAGAGCTCCCTGATTGTGCCAATGCGTTGGATACACAGATAGTCCAAGTTCAGACTTGAATAAGAATAAGGGCTCTTTGCTTTTACATACAGGACTCGGTCTCCTTGATGGTTTTTGGGAGGCTTCACAACCTGGGCATAACAGATAGATTTATTTTTCATTATTCTAGAGGCTAAGGAATCAAAAATCGAGGCCCTGATCGATTCAATGCTTGGTGAGAACTACCCTTTCTGCTTCCAAGATGGCACCTGACGGCCATGTGCTCAAATGGCACAAAGGGCGGGTACTACATCCCCATGCGCACTGCATCCTCACCTGGTGCATAAAGCAGTTAGGGTACAGCTCAGTGGCACAGCATGTGACCACCTTGCATGCACGGAGCCCTAGGCTTAATCCCCCTAACACCAAATAAATAAGCAAAGGGCACAAAGGACCTCTCCAATCGCCTCCAGCCCTTTCCTGCCAATGAGGCTGAGTCCCCACGGCTTTATGTACTCTCAAAGGCCCCACTTTCTCACACCATTACGCTGAGGTTTCAACACAGATTTTCATGAGGACACAGATATTTAAAGAGTAGTAATTAGGACCCCCCAGTGCTAGGTTACATTATTGGGGTACACACCAAAACTGTGTGGGTTCCCAACAAAACTGGGACTCCCCCTGTGAAAAGGCCGGAGGCAGCAGCTGTCTGAACATTTGCTGATCCCTGGCCGCCTAGATGAATGAAAGAGAAGAAACGGACCATTCTGATTCAGTGACGTCAGATTGCTGTGTCATCCCCCGTGGCAGGAACCCAGCACAGCTCCGCTGCTCTCCAGTAGTTAGCTGGAGCTGATTCTTCCCAGTATTTGGCCACAGAAACAAAAGTTTCTGACTATTCATGTAGGCTAACAGGCTCATTAGGCAGTCCCTGCTTAGAGACCATGTGTCTTCTGTTCTTGTTACCCTTCCTGCTCTGTTTATGAATGAATGGACTGAGCAAACTCTTCAGAAAGGCAGCTGAATGCCCTGCACAGAGAGAGAGAGAGAGAGAGTTGGCCTGTCTGATTATGTAATCTCTCCTGCCATTGGCCAGAGGATCTGGTGAGCAGAAACACCGAGGCACTGGGCCAGGTTCTGAGAGATCTGTCTGTACACCGGTTCCTTACACTTCCTTGAAACCAGTCTTCAAATACTATGTCTAAGGCCTTGCCCAACCAAACCCTATTTCGGTGGGGCACTTTCCAGTCCTGTTTCCCCACAGGCTCTGTAGGTGTCATGTGTGACCTGGGGGAGTGGGCCTGAGGTGAGAACCTGCTGCCGTGGTAGTCACAAGAGCCTGGACAGTGATGAGCACCCAGGATGTGGTCCCACCCACCTCTTCCCAACCTATCTCCCAGAGACTGCAAGAGCCAGCTTCCTGTTGCTATGGAGAAGTACTTAGGGCAATTAGCTTATAAAAAGTACCACAGCTGCTTCTGGAAGTTTCAATCCCAGACAGAGGACAGAGCAGCCTGGTGCACTAAACTGCTCCATTAGCACACAGGAAGCACACAGGGAGAGGAGGAACCTGGGGGTTCACAGCCCCCTCAGAGGACATGCCTGCTGTGACCTCACCACCTCCCCAATGGTGCCTCTCACTAGCCATACCCTGGTGACCAAGCCTTTAACACAAGGATTTTTAGGGGAACATTCAGCATTCAAGCCACTGCACACCCCATGAATGTACGGGGCTATGGTGAGAGACTGTGATGGGAACTGATTCGAGAAATTCCTTATAGAAGTCCCGAGGGGCAGGGCTGGGGAGAAGGATGTGGGGGCACACAGATGTGAGTCTGTTCCACCTTGACTAAAGGTCAGATAGTTTGAACTTATTTTTACCCTTTCAAAGTTGTTGACAATAGGTATGGCTACAAACAAGAAACCCTGACCTAGGGTGTGGTTACTTATAGTGTTTTGGACATTAAGATGGCCCATAGAGGTGGATCCACTCCACCCTGACCAAATGTCAGAGAATTCAAGCCTATTCCTGCTCCTTCATTTTAAAGTAGGAGGTTTGACATAGGGAGTGGCTGCCTATGGGATACTGGTCTAGGGTGTGTTCACTGCATATCCTGCCCATCAGAATGCTTAACTCAGGAGATAGTACCTTGACGTCTCAAGTATTGAAGCGAGTAACTGTTCTCGTCCTTTGTGTGGTGTTAAGCAGTCTTTGGCCTTCTTACCCCCCTTTGGATTGGGGTTTATAAAGTTAATGTGGGTGGATTCAAGGTTCACTGAATGTTCCTCCCGGTGTTGTTCTTTGTTTCTGTCTCTTGTTTTTCTCATAGCTCTGTTCATTTTGCTTAATAATTCTTTTTCTTTTATTTTTTTCATTCAAAAATTTACACTTTGTCCCCTTATCCCAGTCCCACTCCCCTGCATCTTTTTTTTTCTTGAAGACTTATGTATAAGGTGTTCTGCCTGCATGTATGGCTGCAGGCCAGAAGGGGGCACCAGATCTCATTACAGACGGTTTTGAGTCACACCATGTGGTTGCTGGGAATTGAACTCAGGACCTCTGGAAGAACAGTTAAGAGCTCTTAACCTCTGAATCATCTCTCCAGTCCCCAAAAGTATATCTTCTCTTTCCTAATGTGAAACCCTTCTCTGGGATAGATTCCTTAATCTGTTCCTGACTTCAGAATTGCAAAATATTGTCACTGGAATCCGACAATTCCTCTGGTTGAAAGTCCCTTGGGGCTGGAGAGACGGTTTAGTGTTTTAGAGCACTTGCTGCTCTTGCTGAGCACCTGGGGTCAATTTGCAGCACCCACACTGTGGTTCACAATCCTCAGAAACTCCAGTTAGTGGATCTGATGCCCTCTGAGCTCTCAGAGTCCTAGGCATAATGTGGTCTAGATAAGACACATAAATTTGGAAGGAGGAGAAAGTTACTGGGTTTGGGACTCAAGGGGGACAATGAAGCAATGGCATTTTGGGTTATAGAGTTATTAATGCCATAGAAAACATCATGGGAAATGTTGAGTTCAAATCTACACAGGAAGGGGGGGGGTCCCCTTCTTATAGATTTCAGAGATGGTGGTCAGTTTCATGCCTTACAGTTTGGAAGTCCACACACAGGTCGTTAGTATCCAGGCACACATGGCCCTTGGGGACTTGGCAGAGTACTTACCTCTGTGTGCCTGGCAGGCAGTACCCTGTTCCTTTAAAAGGCAGAACTCAGCCTATTTCCTTTTCTTCCTCTTCTCTTGGCATCTGTCGCTTCCTCTCCTCTCTTCTCCTAAGGCCACTCTGTGCTCCCTCTCTCCCCTCTCCCTTCCCTTCTCCCAATAAAACTCCCCATGTGAGCTCTGTCTATCTGTCCTTCACCCACGGGGGATTCTCTTGCTCTTTCATGACAGGCCTGTAGTCAGGCTGGAGAGGAGGAGTGTGTGACCCCGAGGATATGGAGAAGGAAAGGGACATTTAGTTAAGGTGTGAGTGGGGATGATGAGCCTGCCCTTTGATGTCTTAGAGTCTGGTACCCTGGCCTGTAAACTTCCCTGGGGAAATGAGAATCGTGGTACTTGCTATTCCTCTGGAATCTAGGCATCTGGGGAGTCTGGGGAGTTAGGGGGTTCCAGAACCACAGACTGGCTCCCAATAGGGCACTTATCATTTCTGATAAAGTCATGAGGAAAAGGCTGCTAAGGCAATTAGCAATTAGTCCTTAGTCCCCAAACCAGGCACCCATAACCTTTTAAGTATAGCAGTTAAGTCCTAGCTGGGCAGTGATGTTCACACCTTTAACCCCAGCGTTTGGGTGGTAGAGACAGGGAGAACTCTCTTTGAGTTTGAGGTCAGCTGGCCTACAGAGAGAGTTCCAGGACAGTTACGAAAAGTTACACAAAGAAGCCCTGTCTTCAAAAACCAAAAACCAAAATGAAAAAAAAAAGTATAGCAAATTCTGTAACTGACACCTAAAGAACAGAGGGGAGGGGACAAGAGGCGAAAGCCACCAGAGAGAGAATACCCTGGGGACTTTACAGCCTTTCCAAGATCTCCCATTGGCAGATAACTGTCGACAATTATCCACATATCAAGTGTCCTCCTAAGAACACGGGGATGGGGTGGAACTAACATCAAGGACCCCCTGGACCAGAGACCAGAGTAACCTTGGAATGAGGAAACCTCTGACTCCAGCTGGCTCAGACTTGTCCATTTTACCATCAGTGCCCCCTGGCAGTCCTGGTATTCTACTCTTGACCACATCCTCATCAGTCCAATTAAAGAGACAATAAAAGAGAGAAGGGAGGTTTATTTAATGTGGCCACCCTGGGAAGAAGAACAAATGAAAGAAGCCCAGTGTGGTGGTTTGAATAAAGAGGGCCCCCACGGGCCCACTGGGAGCGGCACTATTAAGAGGTGTGGCCTTGTTGGAGGAGGCGTGGCCTTGTTGGAGGAGGTCCATCAAGAGGGACTGGGCTCCGAGGTCTCAGCTGAAGCCAGTTCTCTTCCTGCTTCCAGAATGTAGAACTCCAGATGGAGAGCTCTCAGCTCCTTCTCCAGCACCATGCCTGCCTGCCTGCCTGCCACCATGCTTCCCGCCATGACAAGAACGGGCTAAACCCCTGAACTATAAGCCAGCCCCACTTATATGTTTTCTAAGAGCTGCCATGGTTAAGGCATCCAATGATCCTCACCTCAAGTTCATCTTCCGGGCCCTGTGATATGAAGTCTACGTTTAAATAGAGGGCAACAGGTGTGCATAACTAAGCAATCCTGGCCAAGGTGTGAGCCTCCTTACCATCGTCTCAGCTCCAGTCCCTTCTGCAGAGGCTTCTGACAAATCTTCCGAGCTGTCTGAGCTCTCCTTCAGGGAGACAAGTTCCTCCGGCCTTCGGCCTTTCTCGTTCTCCAGCTTGAGACTCCTGAGGAAACTCCATTTCCTTGGGAACTATTGTTTCAATAGTCTGGTAGCCAAACGGAGGGGCACAAGTGTCTCCATTTCTGCAGAACCCATGCAGAACCTTGTATAAAACCCTGAAGTCACAGACAGAGCTGCCATGGCAATTTTTTTTTTTTAACAAATCAAAAAGAACTAGGGAAACAAAAGGAGACCCAGAATCCCAGTGACATTTCCTGGGCACCTGCCAGATGTCTGGCTTGTTAATGAGAAAAGTATACAAAGTCTACCAAGGGCTTAGATGAGGGTCACTCTGAGGGATCTAATTGAGCAGTGCTTCCCTGAGGGCCGACAATTGCCCAGTTTAGCATTATACCTTAAGGCCTGGAGGAGCCCAACTGCTACCTTTGACTCAAAACCTTTTCCTTATGCGCCCCCCCCCCAGATCTCCCAAGCATCCTCCCTCGTGTGCAACAGCAAGGATGCAGGGAAGTAACTGGATGGCGACTCCATTCTGCCTCCTTCCCCATACGAGGACCTACACGTGCAGGATTGTAGGCTTTGGGGACACATGTCCCGGGGAGGCTGAGGACACACAAAAAGTCTTAGTTGAAAGTGGCACTGTGCCAGGGGATGGAAGGCTGACTGCTGGTACAACAGGAGAGCAGAGGCCAGTAAGGGATCCACAAGTCTGCCAATTTCACAAGCTTAGAGGAAGTTCCCAAGGCAAGTAAGAATTGTTTTTTCTCCAAGCATAAGCCACCACGCTTTTGGCTCATTATTTGAGGTTAAATCGTATTCACTGGAGTCGGTCAGTTCTGGCCCATTGGCAAGAGAGAGAAAGCCAACATGACTACCTAACAGCACACATGAGGGCTGAAGTTTTTTCTCTACTTGGAACAATAATTTTTCAGGCCTGAACTTGCTCATGTCGTACAGTTAATCTGTAGCATCTACCAGGGATGATGACTCGACAAACCTAATCGCTAGAGTCAAGTCTTTGCCGTCTAGTTTACTAAATGATGCATCCTTCGTTTCTATCTTAGGAAACAAAGAGCCAAAGGCACTTCCTAGAGCACCAAACCACACCAAGGCCAGCAGTGGCAGTGCGCATAAACGCAGTCGCGTCCCCTTTGGGACGTAGCCTGACGTCAGCGGAGGCGGAGGTAGGGGAGGAGCCGCAGCTGGCTTGGGGCTGTACTGAGCTGGGTCACGTAGCTCAGGTTCCTGACTTGGGCCACAGCCCGCCTTTCACTGTCCTCTCTCTCTAGTCTCCGCGTGCAATCCCTCCGCCACAATGCCGATGTTCACCGTGAACACCAACGTTCCCCGCGCCTCGGTACCAGAGGGGCTTCTCTCCGAGCTCACCCAGCAGCTGGCGCAGGCTACCGGCAAGCCGGCACAGGTTTGCAGGGAGGGTACAGGAAGGGAGTGGGGTGGAACCGTCCGCCGGGTAGAGGAAGAATGGGGTTGAGAGCCAAGGCGGGCTGGCGGGTAGCGGTTGGAGCTCTCTGGGAGACCTGTGGCCCGTGGTCTTTCAGGCGGGCTAACCGCGTGTCCATCTCCCCCTCCCCCGCAGTACATCGCAGTGCACGTGGTCCCGGACCAGCTAATGACTTTTAGCGGCTCTAGCGACCCCTGCGCCCTATGCAGTCTGCACAGCATCGGCAAGATCGGCGGCGCGCAGAACCGCACCTACAGCAAGCTGCTGTGCGGCCTGCTGGCTGATCGCCTGCACATCAGCCCTGACCGGATCTACATCAACTATTACGACATGAGCGCAGCCAACGTGGGCTGGAACGGTTCCACTTTCGCCTGAGTGCTGGCCTAATAACTTACCTGCACCGCTGTTCTTGGAGCCTTGCTGCACGCAGCGTTCTGTTTTCGTCCACACGTAACAATGCCCACCCTCCTATCGGGAGAAATAAATGGTTTAGAGACCACGGTTGCCTCAGCTTCTGTTTCCTTGGTTTGCAGAGGGATTGGTTCTGGGCGGGGCCGTTGAATGAAGCCCAGGTTGCAAAGGTAGGGTGGAGTGGCATGGCAGGCTCGGAGTTGTCCAGTGGCTCTCTCAAAAACCGTGGTTTAGATGCCCTTTTGTCCAGGTTTTCCTATGCTGGCCTTACCGCTAAAAGGGATTGATTTATCGCCAGGGATCTCAGACCAAGATCTCCGAGTCAGAGCTTCCCAAGCAGGAGTTGCATCCGGAAATAAGTTACTTGCTCCGGGCGGGAATCCCGAAATGGTCTTACCGCAATAGTAAACGCGCCTGTAATGTGCTTTCATTGAAGAGGGGATTCCTCGCGCAGAAGGGTGGGGTAGCTGGGCCCCCCCTTTTTCGGCCCGACTTTCCTCCCCAAGAATCACGGCGCTAAGCCAAGGGTTCCAGTTTCTCGATCTGGATAGTTACTTGTCCTGGAACTTTGGGACAGGTTTTTAGGCATGTTGGTGGGAGAGGGGGCCAAGAAACAAAAGTCTCCCTAGGCCACACTCCCCAACTCATTGCCTGTGTTCTGCTCAGGGGAACAGGCCGCTCCACCCCACCCCCCGCCCCCGAGAATGCACGAGTGGGGAGGAAGTACCTGCCTTCTATTATCATCATCAACATTTGGGTAGAAAAGGTACTGGCCCTCGGGGCATTTTCATAAAATCATTGGCAAAAAGTCCAGGTCCTTCCTGCAAAGCCCCACAATAGGTGGGGTAGGCAGAATCCCAGCTTGAGCCAAAGGAACATAGAGAGGGACTCTTGGTGTACCCCATTTCTCAGATTTAGGAAAAGTAACTCCAGTGCACTCCCGCTGGTCCCAGATCCCTTGCTCTCGGCTTCTTGTCCAGGTACAAGTTGTGAACGTTGTATATGAATTTTTTTTTTTTTTTTTTGGTAAGAATCCCAAGGAATTCAAATTTGCTTTTGAATTCTGAGGGACCCTGCCTGGGAACAGAAGCCTCTCGACGCCTGACTGGGAGTGAGGAGCTTGCCTGTCTGAGCCCGACAACTGTGACAGGTCTCCCTGTGTGTGCAGAGAGACCTAAGGTCTACTGTAGGTACAGGGTCCTTTCCTGGGCATGATTGCCAGGATCCCTGCTCATTGTATTTCATTGTAGCAGAATAAACAAACCAGGCCAGGCTTGAAACCAAATAGATCGTGGGCATCTTCAGAACCACCCAGGCCCTGGAGGCAACTAACCCAGAAGAGGTGCCACATAGATCCACACCCTCTCCCAATGGGCACCTAGGGTACCTGGTGCAGTCTTGGCCACGCCTACCTAAGTATGCTTCCCAAGCAGCTTGCTAATCTGTTGTGCTTAGGTTTGGGAGGCTTTACCCCCGGAGAAGGGGAATCCCATATCAGACATCACTGCCCCCACCACTAGATCAGGACAGAAGTAGGGCCAGGAGGGGGGGATGTTTAGAAAGAATCAAAGCTCATGAGACTGAATCATGAAGATAGACGCCTTCTCAAGTGTGGAGGCCAGCCATCCCTAGAGGGTCCCAAAGCAAGACCCTAGCTTACTATCACCATAAGGGGCCTTCTGAGTTTGCTTCACCTCATTCTGCATTCATGAAGGCATGCCGCGCCTGCCTGCCTTCCTCCTTACTGGGAGGCATATCCTTGCTGCAATCTTAGGGACAATCTGGGGCCGGCTTCTGGAATCTGAGTACCTCTTGTGTGCCAGGCTACCTTCCATCCTCAACCCGGGGCCTTTGCCACATCCCCTTAACCACAGGGCTTGTTGGGCCTTCCATAGACTCCTGAGTCCCGACCTCAGAACCTCTTTTTTCTGCTAATCTCCTGTCTTCCTGAACCCGGCACCACTGAATTACTTGTGTGCTTAATCAAGACTCCCTCCACCCCACGCCTTCTGCTCTACACAGAGAGGGGGCTCAGGCCTCCACCAGCTCTAGTCTAACTCCCTCATTTCACAGATGAGGACATTGACCCTGAGGTAGGTACTTCATAGTGTCACTGCTGTCTTCCAGGGCAGAGTCACGGACTAAAACTCCATTTCCTCAGCGAGGGCTTTGGCCTAAAGGCCGCTTTGTGAGCCTAAAACTCAGGTCTCTGTAGAGGACTATGGCCTAGGGGCATATGTGAGCCTAAAGGTCTCTGTGGGGGACTCTGGCCTAGGAGCCACGTGTGAGCCTAAAATTGAGGTCTCTGTGGCAGAGGAGGCAAGCTGAACACCTGCTGTGTTAGTGTGGAGGTCTAAGGGGGAAATCACGTGACCCAGAAGAGCCACCTCCCTCAAAAATAAAAACCTCAATGTTTATGGATTTGTACCCAGTGGGAATATCTACAAAGGGGTCACAGCTTGGTTACGCAGGGAAAAAAAAATCACCAAACAGAGGCATATGACTTCAGCCCTCCACATTTCTTGGTCAGTTTAATGGGTTGCCGGAGGCGACTGCTTGTGTCTCCCTCCCTCACCCCAGTCATCCCTGACCAGCCCCTTTCTCCAAAGCATGATCCTTCATTACCCACTGAATGAGGCCAGTTCCTTCTCAAAACCAGCGCCCACAGGCCAGTCTGCTTTCCAGGTGTCAGCTAACCAGCGTGCCCCATGATACCTCCGACCTCCTGGTTGGATGGGAAAAGTTGGGCGGAGAATACCCCGTTCTTCCACCATTGTTTCATAGGGCCATGGCATCTAATGAGGTTTTTCAGCCTATAGGGTGACCCCCACCTGTGCCCATGGTCACTGTTTGCCACAGCTGACCAACTCTGGCAAATCTTGTACCTTTCCAAGTGCTGTTCCTTCTCCTGTTCCCCACGGAGTTGCTCAGGGCCACTCGCGGCATGTCCTTCTGGTTTGGAGGACACTCACAATTGCCTCTGTTTTGGCCCAAGCCTCTTAGATGGGTTGTGCATCTCCAGGGCTCCTCCCTACTCTGGTCTTCTGGGCTGCTGCCCTGAGACCTTTCAGGCCAGCAGTGCAGACTCCCAGAAACTCCTTCCTCCACACCTACTCCTTTCAGGCACAACTGCATCTCAGAGACCCCCACCATCCCTTCTCCAGAACCCAGACCTTAGGGGCCACCACCCCATCCCACCCCCAATCCTCACCAGCCAGTTCCTTCTGGGAGTCAGATCTCCCTGGTTTTGCTCCACTTTGGGCCTCAGTTTCCCCCATCTGTGAAATGAAAGCGCTCATCATCTGTCTTTTCTCCCTATTTGCTGAAGATGGACAAGAACATTTGACATTGCAGGTGGCCTGTGCCTGTACTCAGGTCTTGATAAATTGTGAAAGCCCTCCATCTGTGCTGTGCCATCCTTGCTGTGCAGTGGGAGACGAGGTGTGTGCTAGGGCATCTTAGAGGGCTTCGCAAGAGCAGGGTGCATTAAGCGAATGCACTGGACCAGCCCGGAGAACGTGGCTGAAATGGATCTTCCAGGAGCCAACACACCACACCCGCTGGCCCCCATGCTGAAGGGTCCTTCACCCTTAGGACATCTTAGAGGGCTTCACGAGATCAGGGTGCATTAAGCGGATGCAGTAGACCGGCCCGGAGACAGTGGCCGAAATGGATCTTCCAGGAGCCAGCACACTACACCTGCTGGCCCCCATGCTGAAGGGTCCCCCGCTCTCTGAAGCTGGCAGGTAGTGTCTGCCTCCCTGCCTTCAGAGCAGAGGTGGGAAATGGAGCAGAGTAGAGCTTCCAAAGCAATGCCTCGATAATTGGGAGAGTTTAGGAGTTTATGTTATTCTTTGTTTGTTTTGTTTTAAACTTGGGGACACCTAGGTTCATAACCTTCCACCTTAGTTTCTTTGTATTATAAGAAGTTTGGGAAACCAATTGGCGAAGGAAAATGGATTTATTTATAGTTTTGGCCAAATTAGTATGAGGGAGAAGGTTTTTGAGTTTTGCTTTGGCTTTCTCGTACCAGGGTTTTGTCTCCCTTAGTAAAGAAGATAGCTTTTGGAGGCAGGGTCAGGTGGAAGGCAGGTTATAGTACAGACTTTCCAGGAGGAAAAAAAAGTCTCTCCTGGCACCAACTCAGGCTCTCAGCATGGGAGTGAGTGCCTGGAGAAATCCCAGTTCCTCCGTTTATTTCCTTGTGTCTCTTGTGCCACAGTAACAGCTCTAGGCCACTGACTTCTCGATTCCTCACTCCTGTGGCCAGTACAATGCTGTCCCCGCACCCCGTCCATTCTCAAGAAATAGCACAAAACCTGTATAACTGGGTAAGTTCCAGGACCAGGAGAGGGACAGGATCGAAACAGACCAGCCAATGGATCTCACGGCCACCTTAAGCCCTCCCTCAGCAAGGGTGAAGGGAGACAGGAGCTGACTCTGGTCCCCCAGTTCTGAAGCCCTGGTGCCCTCCATCTGCTGAGCGTGGCGTCTGTGCTCACAGTCACCAACTTCCTGGGACATTGAAGTCACTAACGGCCAGATTCCAAATCGCAAAGCTACCGACGAGGCCTCGTTCTTGTGCCCAGCAACCTGTTCTGATTTTAACAGGACTCCAAGCTACCAATGAGGCCTTGGTTCTTGTGTCCCTAACAACCTGTTCTTTTGTATATTTACCCCCTAAATTTTTTATTATTGAAAATTTCATCTATAAGTACTTTATTTTCATCAGTGCCTTCAGCTTCTCCCATGTTACCCCCCAAAATTCAAGGCCTTTTAGCTATTATATACATACATATGTATTCTGTGTATATATTATACATATACATACTATGCATATACGTATGATATTAAGTTATAGCTCTGAAGGGAACGGTATCCTGGCAGTCAGGAGACCAGGACTACCACAAATCCACACTGTATAACAAATCTCACACAATAGATTACGAGGGGAAAATACCAGAAAGGTGGCTGCTTCTGCTCAGGCGAGAAGCAACAGAGAACTGAGCAGAAACAGGGTTTATGTAGCATTTCGGGGTGGGGAACAGAGCTTTCCAGGGTGGGTAGTTCCAGGGTGGAGATTAGTGGGATTTCAAGACCAGAGCTTGGGCTTCTTGGTAGGTGGGTGCTGGGTCCATCCGCTAGGGCAGTTAGAATGTTCTGTGAGTGGAACCTGGATGTTGGAAGTCCTCAGGGGAGGGGCTTGACCACTCACGTGCCTCAAGGGACTTACATATACTTATACATATATAGTCATAAATTTATAAATACAACCCGATGAGTCCCTTTAGTATTGCTCATATGTTTAGATGACCACTAGGGGTTAAGATAACGTATCAGGGGCCCATTCCTGGAGCACTCCCTTTTCATGTTAACAGGTAACATGTGGCCAAAATTTGAGTGCCAAGGGGCCCCAGAGAAAAGATTCCCTTCTGTCATCTCCCTCCTACTCCAGGGTGACCCTTATCTCAGATCTCTCCAGAAAAGGCTTAAATATACCACTGCCACCGTCACACCCACCCTACTCCAGATTTCTGCACAAATAGCATATTAAGACTAGGCCAGGGCTGGAGAGATGGCTCAGCGGTTAAGAGCACTGACTCTTCTTCCAGAGGTCCTGAGTTCAATTCCCAGCAACCACATGGTGGCTCACAGCCATCTATAATGAAATCTGGTGCCCTCTTCTGGGGTGCAGGTATACACGCATGCAGAATATTGTATCCATAATAAATAAATAATCTAAAAAAAAAAAAGACTAGGCCAGAGTAACATCTTTTAACAAGGTGTTTAGGTCTTCAGCAGCAAAATAGGCCAGCCGTTCTACCACGTGCTGTCTGTGACCAAGCATCTTTCCTAGAGCGGTTTTGTCTTCGCCACCTCTGCGGCTTCACCACTAGAGGGCACTCTGAACACAGGTTTGCGTTTGCTCTGGGTCTAGATGGACACGCACATAAAAACCAAAGGCTTGGCGAGCTGGGGTGGGAGTTTCAGT
This sequence comes from Dicrostonyx torquatus, assembly GCA_028555095.1. Taxonomy (NCBI): domain Eukaryota; kingdom Metazoa; phylum Chordata; class Mammalia; order Rodentia; family Cricetidae; genus Dicrostonyx; species Dicrostonyx torquatus. The sequence goes on from JAQHUG010000050.1 coordinate 215,567, forward strand.
GGTACAGCTGTCCGTGAGTAGCCCATGCCATTGTAAGTAATCCAAATTTTATTTTGCCAAGGTAGATTTGTGAGAACCTTTCTTTGACTTGCTGGGCCCTTGTATTTGGGGTAAATTAATGTTTCTTTTCAGTCCCCCCAGGAAAGTCTTAAAATGTTCTGTATGCGGGGTCATCCCTTGAGGGTAAGCATGTCATCACGCAGCCTGTATGCGGGGTCATCTCTTGAGGGTGGTAGCGCATTTCCCCTCCAAAGTATGCTCTCCTGCCTGCTGGAATCTGCACTGTGTGGGAACAGGGAGTGACTCCCTGCTGCTAATTTCACTGTGTCACACAGGTGACAACCCAACTTGGCTTCCTAACCCTGATCCCATTCCCAACTGGGGTAGGGGGATGTGGAACCTCTGAGTCTGTGACAGAAGCAGACTTTTCCTAGTGGCACACAGATTTGAGACATATGAAGAAATCTGCTAACTCACAGTGTGGCGCTGATGGTACTCAGTGGATGTTGTTCTGAGCATCTAATTACCGGAGCCAGGCTAAAGAGAAAAGGCTAGCTGAAGCAGCCAGGCAAGGGGTGGCAGAAATCCTTCCCTCCCTTCTTCATGCAGTCTAACGGATAAACAAGAATAAGCAAGGCATGGAAGTCCTATAAAAAGAGGCATGTGATGGGGCTGGAGAGATGGCTTGGTGGTTAAGAACACTGACTGCTCTTTCAGAGGACCTGGGTTCAATTCCCAGCACCAGCTCACAACTGTCTGTAACTTCAGTTTCATAAAACTTCTGAGAGAGAGAGAGAGAGAGAGAGAGAGAGAGAGAGAGAGAGAGAGCACCAGGCAATGGTGGTGCATACATTTAATCCTAGCACTCAGGAGGCAGAGGCAGGTGGATCTCTATGAGTGGATCTCTGAGTTGGAGTCAGCCTGGTCTACAGAGCAAGTTCCAGGACAGCCAGGGCTACACAGAGAAACCCTGTCTCAAACAAACAAACAAGCACCCTTAGCTGTTTACAGCTGTCTACGTACAAAACTCCTTTTGCCTCAAAGCATGAATGAATGTTGTGTGGAAAAAAAAAAAAAAAGCTAGGATAGAGGATGTTTCCAGGAATGATATGATGAGGTAACTTCTTAGTGAACTGTTTCTGGGCAAAACAAGAAAACACAGCCAAGGAAGGAAGAGAACGCAGTGTTTAGGGTCCCTCTGTGGATACAGCTGAGCATTGACGGGATTATCTTTGTGCTGACATTGTGGACAAGAGTGACCATGGCACAATTTATTTTTTTAATAGCATAATTATTTTTTAAGTTTAATATATATATACACACACACATGTCATAAGAAGATACCAGATCTCATTATAGATGGATGTGGGGCATCATGTGGTTGCTGGGAATTGAACTCAGGACCTCTAGAAGAGCAGCCAGTGCTCTTAACCTCTGAGCCATCTCTCCAGCCCAATAGCATAATTCTTTATTGATTCTCTGGGAACTTGACTTTATCCACTCCAGGGCAGAATTTTTAAAAGCCTCTAGTTATATAGTTTAATTATAAATTAGTTTAAATGCTTAAATATAGGGAATGTATATTAAAATGTGTTTTTAAATTCTAAAAATAAAGGCCAAAGGAGAGTGAGCAGAGGGACAGGCCTGGTGAGAGCACATGGACCAGGAATCAGACAAGCAAGAGAGTGCATGCTCCTGCACACGCAGAAGCAGACAGTTCCCAGAGTGGGTCATGATGTCATGGGTACTGAACAGAATGTGACTTCATGCATATATAGGAAGATGAAATGTGAGGAAGGGATAAAATCAAGGAAGAAGTATAGGTTGCCCTGACTTATTACAGCCATGAGTCCAAGAAAAGCCGTACAGAGAGAGACCCCAAGGTCATTACAAACTAAGTAAGAGATGAACTGTTTGTGGATGGAAGGCAATGTTGTGAGATTTCCTTGTGCCAGGTTTTTACCTTTCCCCAAAATGCCCCCGCTTCCAGGAGTCTCTTTCAGTACTCTTCCCCTCTGTCCACTCCCAACCTGATCACTCATGTTCCTGTCCCCAACCGCCCTCAGTTCACTCACGAAATCTCTCCTAATCCCCCTTCCCAAAGAGATCTGGCCATCTCCCCGTGAACCCTCCGTGTTATCTAGTCTCTCTGGGTCTGTGGAGTATAGCACAGTTATCTTTTATTTTTATAGTTAGTAACCACTTACTGAGTACATATGATATTTTATCTTTCTCAGTCTGGGCTACTTCACTCAGGATGGTGTCTTGGTTTTTAATAGTTGAGTTATACTCCATTGTGTAAATGTACCAGACCTCATCCATCCATTCCTGAGTTGAGAGACATCTAGGTTGCTTCCAGGTTCTGACTAGTATAAACAAAGCTGCTTTGAACATAGTTGAGCAAGTCTAAGTGTCCTTGTGGTATGATTGAGCATATGCCAAAAGTGGTATAGCTGGGTCTTGAAGTAGATTGATCTGCCTTTTCTTTTTCTCTGTTTTGGTTTTTTGAGACCAGGTTTCTCTAGCTTTGGGCTCTGTCCTGGAACTCACTCTGTAGACCAGGTTGGCCTCACAGAGATCCACGTGCCTCTGTCTCCTGAGTGTTGGCATTAAAGGCATGTGCCACCATAGCCCAGCTTCTTTTTCTTTTGAAATGGCATTTCGGTAGCCCTGGCTTCCCAGAAACTCAGAGATCCACCTGCTTCTGCCTGGATATCCCTGAGCCTGGGATAAAAGCATTCACAAAGCATCACCACCTCTAAACTTTGGTGAGCTTTTAACTTTTTCTCCTCCAGGTTGAAAATGCAGTAGTGTTTGTGAACTTATATGATGATGAAGTGAAGACAAGGAGTGTGCTTAGTCTGTTAGCTACATGTTAGTTTTTCTGTATTTAGCTATTTTTCTGCAGTTTTTTGGTTCCCATAATTAAATTGTTGGATGTTTATTATTGAGTATCAGCAATGAAAGGGAAAGAGACCTCACTCTTGTTTTGTTTTTTTTTTTTGTTTGTTTGTTTGTTTTGGTTTTTTCGAGACAGGGTTTCTCTGTGGCTTTGGAGCCTGTCCTGGAATTAGCTCTTGTAGACCAGGCTGGTCTCAAACTCACAAAGACCCGCCTGCCTCTGCCTCCCTAGTGCTGAGATTAAAGGCATGTGCCACCACCGCCCAGCAAGAGACCTCACTCTTGTGGAGTTCGAAATCAGATGGTGTCAGCTCACAGAAAGAACCTCATAGAAAGCTGAAAGCTGAAAGGGATGGCAGGTAGAAATGAGGCAGTATGTGGTTGATTTTGCTGGAAAGGGATTCCAACAAAGTAACACTTGAACTGAGACCGAGGGAGTAAGGTATAAGAATTGAAGTGGAATTTGAACCAAGGACGGAGGGAAAGCAATCTTTGGGGTAAGAGTTACAGTGGAGAAAGATGCTTCTTCCCCCCAAAAGTCAGCTAGTTCTCTGTTGCCTTTGTCACTTTCTTCCCTATTGCTTTGTACCTCATCTTGTGTTTTTGGTTTTGTTCTGTCTGCTAACCTTGGCCTGAGGCTCATAGTGATCCTCCTACATTTGCTGCCCAAGTGCTAAGATTGCAATTAGAACATTTTTCTTTCCTTAAAATAGTCTCACTGGGGACTCACAAGTTGTGCACGCCTTTAACCCCAGCACTCGGAGACAGAGGCAGGTGGAACTCTGAATTTGAGGCCAGTCTGAAGAGAGGGAGTTCCAGGATAGCCAGGGCCATTACACAGAGAAACCCTGCCCTGAAAGATGGAATTTTTTAAAAAGGAATCTCCTAGTAGTATAATTAAAACTGTGTTGCCAACAACTCTGCCTTTCCTGTTGGCTCCCTCATTTCCCCCAACGTTAAATGATGCCCCCTTGAGAATTCACCATGGCAGTCATATACAGTGTGTATAACAGTTGAACAGCTCAAGAGAAGTGGAATGCTGGATGTCTGGTCAACCGAGCACATCCTTTGCAAAGCCCCCTGCAACGCAGAAAAGACCAGAAAAGATACCAAAAGAGGATGATTGTAAATCAAACGAGAAAGCACGAGACGCTGAGTCTCCAAAACCCACTCCTAGGAAGGTACCAGTTCCTTCTCTACCAGATCATCTGCCCCCAGTGAACCTGATTCTGGTGCAAGAAGGCGAAGCTGAGCAGCAAAGGCTAGCCTGATTTAGAAAACCTTCCCGACACATCAAAAGAGGCCAGACATACCGAAAAAGAATGAAGACGGAGACAGAGGAGGAACAAGAGCCTTGTCCTCAGGTGGTAGTTCCTCTTGAAGTGGTCCCTGTATCCGAGGAGCAGATGCCTGCCCTTACTGAACCTCCTGTCCTCAATGAAGAAGTCAGCACGACCGTTGTGAGGACAACTGTCTCTGAGGCAGTGTTGGCGTCTTGGGCCAGAATTGCAGCCAATGCTAAGAAGAACGAAGCCCTGCAGTCCATCACAACACCCGAGACCAAAGCTTTGCTCCCATAGGGAAACTGCGGTGTGTGGTCCACGGGAGAAGCCTTCCTGCAGACTCAAGGGATTGGGTTCGGCTGCAGTTCCACCCTGGACAAGCCCGGGTACCTGAGAAGAAGGGGAAAGTGATTGTCCTCTTCCCGCTGCCAGCCTGTACCTTTCCAGCCCCACACCTGGAGGGCAGCATGCTATGCCCCATGTGTGTTCACAAGAACAGGGTCCTAAGTAAAAGCCTTCAAGGAGGGAAAGGGAATCTCAGGTTTGGGCTAGCTGCTGTCATTACCTACTCCCTGGAGTGAGATCTGGAACTGCAGCCAAGACTGAGACTGATGGAAATTCACGTCTGTGCCTGCATCAGCCAGAAGCTATGAGACCTTGTCTGGTAGTTGTTGCTGTAGTTTCAGCAGCTTGGAAAAAGAGCCCGTGAAGCCACCATCTCTTCGTTGTGAGGACTGCATACTCCTAAGTGACTCTGCTTTTTACTATTGTATGAAAATAAAGTTTTGCTGGGGTGGGAATATGGCATCTCTAGATACAGTACTTGCTTGTACCGTCACCGCCACAATGGGGTCGTAGGCAGTTCTGTGGTCCCCTGTAAAGATTTAGCTTATGACTGTAGCCTCTGCCTGCCCTCCTTCCTGGGTTGTAGTATGTTGTTAGTGTGTAGTGCTTGAGTTTGTTTTCTATTGTTGCAATATTAAACCAAAACTGCTTTTTTGCTTTAAAAAAAATGAGATTGATAACCCGATTCTAACATTTATGAGATTCCAAATGATCAAGAAGAGCCAAATTGTCCCTTAAAGAGACCAAAGTAAAGAGGACTTGTGTTCCCAGTGTTAAGGCAGGTTATAAAGTTCCATAACCCAAATAAATGTGAGATTGGTACCCAGGAAATAATGAGGTTGGTGCGAGGAGAATCAAATATGCCTCTTGACTCAATAGGTGAGCAGGCAGCACTAAAATCCACAAAGAGTGTAAGAAGAACCAACAACTTTCTATGTATTAAAACCATATAGAGCCTGATAGTAGTAGTGAGCGCCTTTAATCCCAGCACTAGGGGAGCAGAGGCAGACAGATCTCTGTGAGTTAGAGGCCTACCTGGTCTACCGAGCAAGTTCCAGGATATTCAGAACTCTTACACAGAGAAACTCTGTCTCGAAAACCAAAAAGAGCCCATACCGTGAAGACTTAAAAGGTTAGTCAAGAGAATAGCATCTTGATGGCTTATTAGATGAGATACAGGAAGCCTACATTGCTGAGAAAACTAGTCGCAGAATTAGAATAAGAAGGCCTGCTGGCCTTTGCAATTCATGAGTGACTGGAGGCCCCATCAAGAGTATATAAACAACAAATTGCTGATATACAATTGTGGGAGATTTACTGTTCCCTGGATCAGCTTCGCCCACCCTGTTGCACTTGGCTTCTCCTGCTGTTCTGATCTGTCAGATACTAACTCTGCAAGGAGTTGTTGCTCCATTGTTTGTGTTCTGAACATTCTGACTTTTCTGCATGTTGCAGTTAGGGATTTTTCGCCTGACCATTAGACCATGGTTAGGTGGCCTAGTAAGTTGTTTAATTACCCACATACTTCCTTGTTTCCCTTATCCTATATTTACCCGGATTATTCCCTTGAATAAACGAGACTTGATCAGAATCCTGTCTTGTCTCCATCTCTTGTATCTCTTGTCCCATCCCATTCCTACTTGAGCTCTAGGGTCTCCGTTGACTTACTCATAGGCAGGGCAGACAATTAATTGTTATGATTTGGATCTTAAATGTCCTCCCTGAGGTCATGCGTTGAAGGCTTGGTTGTCTGTGGTAGTGGGGAAATGGTAGACCTTTTAGGACTTATGGTCTTGTGGATGACCAGTAGGGACATACTCTTGACCCCTTGGGACCCCCTGCTCCTTCTTTTCTGCTTCCCAGTCACCAAGAGGTGGACAACTTTGCTCTGCCACAGACTCGTCACAATGCCACAAACCAAAGCAGCAGGCCCACGCGGGCCTGCACCGAACCCTCTGGAACTGTGCGGGACCACGTGTGGCACAAAAACTTCATGAGCTATGCCATCAAAAGCCTCTCCCATTACGTTCCTATTTCAGGTATTTTTGTCCGTTACAGAAACCTAATGCAACAACCGTATAGAGATTAAAAACAGCATTAAAAATCAGGGACCCGAAAGAAACCCATCAAAAGATCCTCTCCAAGCAGCCAGCGTGTTGGTCATAAGGAATGCCCACTTGTAGGTGTATAAACACTAGAGGAATTGGCTTCTGGAAAGAACCTAGGTATCTACCAAGAAGGATACTGGACAGATTGTGGTGCATTCATTTGTGCACAGCGGTGAAATGAACAAGATGCAGGCACTTGGGTGACCCGGATATGGATGTTGTGACACAGACAAGATATGATTAAAACCCCCACATATACGGGCAACATAATCCCATTCATTCAAAGTTCAAAAGCAGGCAGCCCCAAGCTACGCTGTGCAGAGGTCTATGTGCAGGTGGGAAAGCAAGAAAGCTAGGGGAAGCTAGGAAAGGGTACTCCCCATGGATGCTAGATCTCAGCCCCTCTAACTGCCCCCTCAGGAACCAAGACTCATCCTGGGCAGCTGACAGGCCCCTGCTGTGAACATTGTTAGCCTTATACTCAGGTCTGGGGAGGAGAGGAGTGGGGAGAAACAAGCCCAGTCCCTCCCCGTCACAGCTCCAAGAGCAATTTATAAATTTGTGGGACTACCAAGCACCTCAGTCCTTGGTGTGTAGGTTAAATCCCATGGTGTGGAACCTACTGCTGGTCCCTCAAAACCTATGAAGATAAGGAGAGAATCTTAGTTCCAAGGATTTCTCAGAATGCTCCCTTTTCCTTCAGGTCCCCATCATGCACACAGCGACTAATTCATCTCTCTCTCATGAAAATCCTCTCCAGGCCTTATCTTTCCTGATACTCTCCCATCCCACCTCAAGGCCATAGCACACCAAGTCAGTCACAGGCTTTTTCTCCTAAGCTCACTAGGAAGGGCAAGTCTGTGTTAGCTTCATTCTCTATGCACCAACTGAACAGGCTAACTGTTGTAAGAGGCCAGTGCTACCACTGATGAGGGAGGTTGTGATGGAACTGGCCACCTAAACAGTCATATGGTGGTGTCCCCCCTGTGTGTGTGTGTCTCTGTGTGTGTGTGTGTGTGTGTGTGTGTGTGTGTCTGTGACAGGGTCTCACTATGTATGTAGCCCTGGCTGCCCTCAAACTCAGAGATCTCACTTACTCTCTAGTGCTGAGAATAATGTGTGTGCCAAACCCAGCCTATATTGCTAGTTTCCCCCTTCATTGTTCTTACAAATACCTGTTCTATATTTGTTGAATGGTATTTTTTATATGCCATGCTTCATAGGTGCCAAGGTAAAGGTAGTTCCTTGACTATTGTACCATGCAGAAGGACTGCCCAGCGCTTTCACACCGCCAGGACTTTATGGTTTCTGGCCCATCTCCCTATGCCATCCCCAGGCACTCCCTATGCCATCTTTGTCTCTAAGGAGCTGTTATCCCTGAAGACACCCCCCTCCTCAAACGCACAGCCAAAGTCCCTGCCATGGCTAGTGTTGACTGCCAGTTTGGCAGGCTCTGGGATAATGTAGGAGGCGAGCATCTAGGTACCTCTGTGAGGAATCGTTTAGATGTGTTAGCCTGTGCGCATGCCTGAGAAGGACTCTTTTGATTAGGTCGAGGCAGAAGAGCCACCCTAACAGTGAAATTAGGTCCTAAAAGATTGTATTGGAGCAAACAAGACAGTACAAACATTCACCATTCTTTGATTTGACCAAGCTGTCTGAAGCACCTGCTGGCAGGACTTCCCTGCTATGATAGACTGTACCCTCAAACTGTGAACCAAAAGAAATCCTCTCTTCCTTGAGTTTTGGTTTTGTTGTTAGGATATTTTATTACAGCAATAACAAAGAGTCACTTTCTGTACCCCTCCCTGAACTACCCAGTCTGACCCTGCTGGGCACAAGCCATTGTCTGTCTTTTCCTCTCTAGGCATAACATTGCTGTCTTGGAGTGGAAATTACCTTGACTATGATATCCATGTGAACAAACTGAGCAGACTACCATCATAGCAAGGCCTATGGTAATGGTGACAGAGCTACCTAGAACTCCCTAAGAGGAGGAAGGAGGGAGGGTCATAGAACCTTTACCTGGGATTGCAGCAATTCTGGCTCCTGCTCTGCCCTAGAGTGACAGTGGACCACGCTAGAGTATCTACAAATTGGGACCTTAAGGGGGACACAGTTCCCATAAATTCTTCATCCGTCATGGGGCGGAATTCTGAAGTAATGTAGCAGCTGTTTGGGGGTCACTCACCACCCTGGAAATGACCTTTCACCTCTGCTCTGTTCGTAAGCCCAATTAACTCATTCACCGAGTTGCACTTCGGTGGAATCATTACTCTAGTCTGTCACCGGTGCCGTCTGATGCTAACAGCCATTCATTTGCATCTCTCCTGGGAAAGGAAAGCCAACAGCCTGCTTTGCGGTACCTGCATTCTGGCATGTGCCATAGAACTGTGGATGAGGCCCAAGACTGTAACTGGACAAAAAGGATATTTTATTTAAGCCCCTTCAAACCTAACATCTCGTTCACTGACTCTTAAGTCCAGCCGAGAAATCCCTGGGGAAAACTTAGGGTTTTGGGGGTGCTTGTGTATGCAAAATGGGCTTCATGGGAGCCCAATAGGCTCTGTGCTTGCCAGTTTCCCACAGTACTTCTGGGGTTTGTGGATGTTTCACCCTCTTCCTACTAGCAGGGTCCTTCGGGAATGTGACATTGGTAGCTTAGAGCTTTGGTAGGTCAGTTGTCAGCAAGCCTGGGCTGCCAGGTCAGGTGAACGCAGGAGATTAAGCTCCCCTCACCCCACAGCAGCACAGTAGGTAGGCAACAGAGGTTCGAGGCCTGATGCAGGTGGACCCCCCTTTCCAGGGAGGCTTGCTGCCCCTGTTCTCAGGCAAGTCGGCTGTCAGGGCAGACTTTCAGGGGCAAAGAGTCTGAAGCACGCTGAGGAGCTTCCCCACAACATTCCCAAAAGTTCCTGCTGGCACCGGGTCCCTCCTGATTCTTTAGACCTGCCGAGTTGGTCCCCTGTTCAGGGACTTGTGAGGTCCCTCAATTCTGACTCAAGCCACGAAAGTCGGGGCTTTGTCTGTCAGTGGACCACGGCATTAAAAGGAATCGGGGCCCTTCAGAGAATATGCTATTTTCTTGGCTTGAGGTAGGAAAATAATGCTATCAATGCAGATCCCGAGTTTGCAGAGAGGCCATATGAACGACTTGCTCATATGCAGCAGCCATCTCTGGTGAATGTTCGCTCACTTGGGAGGCCACGGAGAAATTGAACCAATTGAGAAAACATGCTGCAGGCTTCGTGTCTGGAAGTGAGGTCGTGAGTGTTAAGTTGGGGGCGTAGCCCCAGCCCCTGGCCTGGGAGTTGCTTTGCTCAGGACTCCAAATCCCGGCATGCAAGGTCCTGACCCCTCCCCCCCAGGTCAGGACCAGTCCCACAGGTTATTAAAGGGGCCTCTTAGAGGAGGACAGGTTGTTTTTCGGGTCTGCATGGGTTCCTTGCTGTCCTTTCTCCCCGCCATGCGCTCAGCCGCCGGAGAGCGTCTTACTTAATAAAACGATGGGCATTTTGGTTTGATTTGACCTAACTGGATTTCTTGCCCCGGCGGAGCTGCTCTTATTCTTAACATATGGAGTGTCACACCGAGATGCCTTAGTTTTTTCCTGCGGTGCCCGAGGCCACGCTGGAAAACGGGCCTTCCTGCACACACGCTCCGTCAGGCAAGTTTGGCTTCAAATAGTGAGTTTCCCTTTTAAACTGCATGCGGGTAGGGTTTCGGGGTGACCCATTCTTTTTTTTTTTTTTTTTCAGGCTTTTTTTAAGTCACGGCCCTGCAAAATGCCTGAACGGCAGAGGCAGGGCTCTCTGCTGAGATGGGATTTGGGTGCCGGAAGACGTTCCCTCCCAATGTCTCATGTACTCCATATAGATTAGACATATATATTTCGACTGACTCGGTGCCGCCTCTCCAGTGGTCGCACTGCAACGAGCCCACGTCAGAGGCATGCTTTTAAAATGGGTTTCTTATGTTTCTTAGCCGATTTTAAACGCCTTTAAGCAGGCACTTTAAAATTGTAACCATCTAACTTATAGCAAATTACACTCCAAGCACGCGCTTTTTTTCAAGTATGGTGCTCTGGTCCCTCCTCTTCTGAATTTAAATGTATGGATATACTTTTAGATTTAAAAATTTAGCTTATGTATCCAGTTCAAATTTCCAGACAATGATTTTGTTCTCAAGTGCCTTTACAGACCTGAGACCATGGCATTTTAAAAAATACAGGGCTTCTAATATAGAGACAAGCCAGCCTCTGCAGCACCCTATGTGTGTCCTCTTAGAAGACAAAGGCCTATGTTTCCAGGCTTTCTCTGGGTTGCAAAGCACCCACACAAAAGCAAAAAGGCCTTTTTTCCCTCAGGGAATCGATCAGCTTATCTGCCAAGCCAGGTAAGATATTCTTCCCCTCACAGAAAAAAACATCTCACACTTAACAGCTAATGGCAAAAACTGCTTCTAAGCCTGATGTTCTCCAAGGACCAGGAGAGGACTTGGGATCGCCTGCTGGCCAAAAGCTGTCTCATTTTTTGCTCCACTATTCCTCCCAGATCTGTCAAAGGCATTTGACATCTCAAGGTGACCTATAACAGGTCTCTCAGTACAGGATTAACAGGTTTCAACTTTCAGAAGTTCAAAGTTCTCAATTTCTTCTAATAGCCTTCTACCAGTTCTCTTACAGGTTCCAAAAAGTTCCATTGCTACACCAAAATCAGGTCTGGTAAAACCCAAGGTTTTAATTTTCCAGTTCTAAGCATATTTTTCAGGTTACTCCTGCTGCCTACCCAAGACCAACCTACAAAACGCTCCCAGGACTACGCCAACCAGCTCCTGGGACACCAGTGGTACCAGCTCTCCTGGATCACGGACACCTGCCAACTCGAATCTGGTTTCATCTGCTATTGTGCCCAGGGGTAGCCCTGCTACAAAGGTCCAGTAATAATATTTTTTTTCTTCTAGACACCTGCCTTCTTACCTCCTTCAAAAAACAAATGCTTGGCGTCTCCAGAATGACAGCTGACAGGATGCCTCTCCAGCCACACCACCCGCTAAAGTGGATCCACCAACAGCCAGCTCTCCCCTCTCCACATCGCCCTGTGTCCACAGGAAGTAGCCAGACTTGAGTCTACGTCCTTTTTCCAAAGAGCCTGTCTGTCGTAATTATCACTTCAATTTTCTGTCACCCCATATCCAAAGAGTCTGGGATGTTAAGTTGGGGGCATAGCCCCAGCACCCGCCCCCCCCCCCGGCCTGGGAGCTGCTTTGCTCTGGACTCCCAAATCCCAGCATGCAAGGTCATGCAAGGAGGGGGGTCAGGACCAGTCCCACAGGGTATTTAAGGAGCCTCCTAGAGGAGGAACAGGTGGTTTTTCGGGTCTGCATGTCCTGTCTCCCCGCCATGTCCTCGGCCACCTGAGAACGTCTTACTTAATAAAACGATGGGCATTTTGATTTGACCTCATTGGATTTCTTGCACCGGCGGAGCTGCTCTTATTCTTAAGAGTGAGAGCTGAGGAAAAGAGATCAGTTATGGAGGAAGAGCCTTAGAGATAAGAGGTCAGGAGGCAGGCAGGCCCGAGATGAAGGGGTTTAAAGACTGGACAAGGGTGGACAAGCCCACATGAGAGACAGGAGGAGAAGCAGAGGCTGACAGAGGCTGAAGGTGTGCCAGAATACCCTTGAGCTGGTGGCCAGCCGATGTGGCAGCCAGGGACCCAGTGAGAACCAGAAGTCACTCCACAAATGACCTGGAGATTCAAGGATGGAGGGCATCATTAACCCTCCAGAATGTATGCACTATGTCTTGGGGCAGGCCTTGCAAAGACAACTTGGGAGAACAGCAGACCCGCTGAGAGAGAGGAGCTGCCTCTGGCTAACCAATGGCTGCTACCTCCTGGAGGAAGACCAGAATCTGAGGCTGTCACCATGGGAGACCCCAAGAGACAAAATCTAGAGGAATGTGCCATAAAAGGGCGCATGCTTGGGTTAGCAAGCAAGGAGCAAGTGAGAACACAGAAAACATTGAGATCACCAGTGATGGTCGGCCCTGTGGGAAAGGGGTCGAGGCTTTCTGCCAGGAGCGACCAGTAATGCTGAAGAGCAGCTGAATCATTTGGGAGTGACCCTGCTCATGCCTAGGCGGTCTGAGGAGGCTTAAGTGGAGAGGTTTCCTCAGGCAGTGACAATTGTGTCGCAGCAACTGCAATCTGAGAAGACCAGGACCATCCCAAGTGGACTACAGCCAGGGTCCAGAGCCGAGCTGAGCCTTCTAGGCTGGAGGAGAATTTCTCTCAGGGTTGAAGAAACCCGACAGGTATGCAGATGGGTGGGGATGGAGCAGCTGGAAGAGTAGGGACAAGGGAAGTTACTCAGTGGGGTCCTGTCTCTCTTTCCTCTGGTTGAATGACCAGAGAACTCCTGCTGAGAGGAGGTCTTGGAACTTCAGGAAAAGGTGTCTGGGGATGGGTTTCTGGAGACTGCAGCTGCAGGTGGAGGGATTTCTGTGTGCTGAGTGGGAGGAGTCCCAGGCCGCCCCCGCTGGATCATCCTAGAACTTCGGTAGAGCACATGATCACCCTTCCCGGTGAGATGTGGGCAGAAGGACCCCACATTGCAGGAGTAAACCGAATAACCTTTCCACTGACCAGTAGCCAGTGAGGAAGTGGTCCCCTGTTCTTTAACAGACCCCTGGGCTCTTTTTGAACTTTTTAGTCCTTCTGCCTTAAAACTTTTGCTTCCTATGTGGAGCCTAGGTTTTAAGAAAGGGACGTGACAGCAAAGGGGTGGTGTCTTGGGAGAGAGAAGGAAACCAGAGGCAAGAGAGAATCAATGGGGATGAGCAAGTGCATTAGACACATGTTTGAAAATGTCACAACAAAACCCATTACTTTGTACAATTAATATTTTGCCAACAAAATACTTTGGGCTTTAACTTATAGGGGATTTTTTTGAACCTGAATTTCAGCCTGGAACATTTATGAGAGAGGGAGAACACTTCTATGGTAACTGTTTTTATTGTATTGTGGTAATTATTACAACGTCATGTCTTTGTAGAACTCTGAGCCAAATTTAGACTTATTTTAGAGGCATCAAACAAGGGGAGATTTGGTTCAGTGTGCTCTTAAAAAAGAACACGGGTTTCTAACCTATTCCAACGCCCGGGTGGGAAGAATCTTAACTGTTTAGGAATCCCTGTATGGGGCAGCTCTGCTCTGGGGGGAAGAGTTGAGAGTGCCCAGAAAACTTTTCAATCCCTACACTGACTCAACTCTGCTCATTGAGTAACACCGATATGGAGTTTTCAAGAAGTGGGCAGTGTCAGTTGAGCGCTTCAGGGTCCTGTCTTGACAGACAGCCCTTATGGTACCTTCTCCACCCTGGGCTGAAGCAAAGAGAGGTATCCAGCTTGTGAAGGCCATCTGTCATCCTAGGCCGCTCCTCAGCACTTCTCCCTGGGGAGCACTGAGGTGACTTCCTGGCATTGTGTTGCCCCCTATAGCAGGGCTCCTTGTCATGTCCTGCCCATCCCCCACCCGTCTCCTGTACCCTCCCCAAGTGCTGTGCTCAGCTGGAGTTTCAGCTCCCCGATTTCTGGCAGGCCTGAACCTGGACTCCCTGGTACCCATTTTCTCTTCTGGATACAAACCCTAAACTATCATCAGGAAACCATTTTCAAGTGTCTACTGGCTGCCCATTCTGGAAGAACAAGAAAATGTTCTGATAGTGAAGGCCGTGGAAAGCAAGAAGGGGGACACAAAAGCCAGCACCAGCTGTCACCAACCCTCATCCAGCTCTTTGTGAGCCTGCCACCCAAGCAACTAGTGCGACAGGATGCAGGTTAAGCGTGATTGGTCCCCAGTGAAGAGACCTGAAGTTCTCTGCGGAGTAGGACTCTCTCTTTGCTCATCCCCACCAGCTTCCCTGTCAGCTTTTTGACGGTCTTTGCTGGGGTGACATCTGGGTCCTGCTTCTGCTGGTTCTCTGCCCAGTGGTTCTCAGAAAAAGCAGCCCATTACCTTTCTAAGCACCTTAGAACTGAGCTCAGGGCATCTGACTCCTAAGCTGGTCTCCATAGACACGTGAGGCTGCATGGGCCAGGATCCTCCATTTATTTAAGGTTCAGCAGCGAGTAATGACTAAGACCAGGCCGTGAGCCCCAAACAGGCAAGGTCTAGGCCCAGCTGTGCTTTTGACCAACAGAGTCATGAGGAATTCCCCCACCTGAATGGCCTTTCCTAATTCCCTAGCACTGCCCGCAGACTTGTTAGACCTCACATCAGTCTACCCTCACACAATGACTTCGTGAGGTAGGAATAGGCAGCCCCACTTTTAAAGGTGAAATTGAGGCCCAGTCATGAATAGAAGGCCTTTCATAGCAAGGGAGGGGAGGTGCCAGCTTCCAGCATAGTAGCAGGTACAAGGCCAGTAGAGAACCCTGGACCAAGCAAGAGCTAAGTGCCCTCCTCCTGCTTCTCTTTTCTCTCCACTCTTCTACTCTCAAGCTCTCCCTTCCTGATGACATCCTTTTTATGCTTTCTATGCTCGGCAGCTCTTTGAAACAATCCTATACAAAGCCATGCTTTAAGACATGGAACCGTGGCAGCTTGCGTGGGGTGCTCCAAGGCATTTCTGGCTTCCATCCGTCACCCCTTCCAAGGGTCTGTGGTCCCAAGTTCAGTTGACCAGTTCTATGTGTTCAAGAGAGGGTGGGATGGGTTTGTCAGAAGAGCCATGCTCCTGTCAGGGATGTGTGTACAGGCGCCAGTGAGGTTGGGCGGAGCGGGAAGCACTGTGTGTAAACAGTGCGTTAGCCAAAATCAACAGTAAGCCAGCCTCACATTGTTCCGAGGCTTGTGGACTCTGCGGAAGTCCTACACTGCTACTCACAAGAAGGGTTGACCTCCTGAGCCACAGTGACTAGAGCTTAACTTCTGGGCCCCCATTTGCCTTGGGAGGGAGGAGCCCTAGCAACGCCCTTGCTGTGTCCTTGGGAACAGTTACAGGTGTGTTTTGACAGGTCATCTTTGGCCTGCTGTCACCCCCCCCCCCGTGTCCTTGGGAACAGTTACAGGTGTGTTTTGACAGGTCGTCTTTGGCCTGCTGTCACCCCCCTTCCCCCATCCTATTACGAGTAGCTGTGGGAGAAGGTAAAACGGAGGGAACATTTTGTGTGGCCTTAGTGGAGCATCTGTGTCCTTTGAAGTCCTCTGACTTCTTATGGATCCTAATCCTCCAGGCACCCGCGGGACGTGACGGTATTGAAGGTGACACAGCACGGCAGCTGTGTACTTCGTGGTCATCGTTCCTATTAAACTACTCGAGTTACCTACTTGCACAAGTAGCTGCAAGGATATACCTACTGCCAAGGAAAAAAGCCAGAATTTTCTCTCTGTTCACAGTAAATACTATGAAATCACTGACATGGCTAAAAGTTATCAAATAGTCTATATAGCCTCCCCCCCGCCCCAAAGAGGAACATCTTAAAGGGATAGTCAAAGTGTGTCTGGCGTATTATAGAAATGTCTGATGTCTTTTCCTCCCTGGAAGGTTTCGGCTTTTTTAAAAGATGTGATTTCTAAGCCTTTATTAAAAAAATTGTTGGGCGAAGATTAGAGGACCTCTCAAATTAACCTGCCCTGCTCTTGGCTCCATGCCACAAAGCAAGGACCGCTCTCCATCAGCTCCACCTGTAGGCTGCCCCCAAATCATGCACAATTATTAGCAAGGCACAATAGCAGTGAGTGCCTGGTTTTTCCTTCCTCCCCCACCCCTGCCCGAAGACATTTGCCCCACTCTACGACCTGGTTATCCATGCAGGAATGACTTTTTGTCATAGGGATTATAAATTAGAGAATCTTTCTGACCATCCTCTTGTTTGTTTAATCAATGGAACAAGAGAGGGAAGCTTCTCGGGGTGAGCTCACTGAAGCGACAGCATCGAAGGACTAACAGACACAAGTGGAGGCTCTGCAGCTCAATTTTCTGGCACATCTAGTGAAATGGCTGCTACTGTAGCAAACCCCCTTTCGTTCAGCCGATGACAGACCTCTGGGGACGGTATCATAATGCTTTCGGCCGTTCTAGTGCGCAAGTTAGTCAAATCCCAAATTGCTGTCTTGGCTCCATTACAAACCTTGATCATGAAAGCCTCCCTGGTAATCAAGAGCAGACAGGGAATCAAGTTTATTTCGGGTTACAGCAAGACCAAGGAGCCCAGTTTGAATCAGCTTTGGGGAGTAAATGGGACCAGAATGCCTTAACCACATTTTTTTTTTTTTTAGGACAACACTCACAATTGTGAGAACTTGCCCCTGAGAGAAGGCACAAGCAGTACAAACTGCAGTGACGTCCTCTTACTCAGATATTATGTCCAGCAAAAGACAATTCAACCAAGAGTTCAGGGCATGAACAAACACCACCCCCCCCAGTGCCTGCCGATTTGTCGAGGACAAAATCCTAACCCAGGCCCAATACCTATTAAGGAGTGCCTGTGGGTTTTTAATCAATGCATCGTTAGCATACAAATTAACCTGTTGAGCAGGTTTGAAGAAAAAAACTGTTACAGATGTCTGATTTTTCTCTTCAGCCTCATTTTTGCTCAAGACTCCCACACCCAAGATTCTTCACTCAGCCCTCAACATTGAAGGCTCTGTCCTAACACCACACTGTATGTTGCTTACTATGAGAATATCTACTTATCTACATATCAATTGTGAAAATGATGTAACTTTCCCGAAGCATACTGGTTCTTATCATTTTCCTCCGGTTATACATGAGGAAACGGAGACCAGTGCTCAGGTGACAGTATGACATGAAGGTGGCCAAGCATGACATGACATGATGTGCTTTTAAAGGGTGTTCTAAATTGGTGACCAAAAGAAAAATCTCTCAGATCCGCAGTATCCTTCCCTGTCCCCAACATCAGCTGTCACCCCGAGATGAACCAGAAATGTCTTGGTTCATAAGACATTTGTCTTGGCTCTGTTCAAGCAGGAAAGAGCTGAAATGACTGGCCCAAGATTACTCAACTAATAAATGACAGACCCTTGGTTCAAATCTAGGAGCATGGATTAAGGGCACTTTGACAAGCACAGGGTATAGAGACCAGCACCCTCCCCCCCAAGCTGATGAATCCCTCTTGGCAAATGGAGGAGGAGGACATGGTAGCAGCAGGCTGTGACTACAAGCTGCCTTCAAGCCACTTCTCTCCACAGTGGTTCTCAGACCCTGTGAGTGGGAACTGTCCCACAAATCAGAGACTAAACCGCTCTCAGTATGTCAGTAGGTTTCTGAAACACCGAAGGGAATAACAATGATTTTTGAGGGGGGGGGTTTAACAAGCATCCTTAGAAAACTTTAGGAGCTCAGTGACTTCTCTGTTAGGGTGTTCCCAGCAAGAGACGTTCACCTAACTACATGGCTGGTTCACCAAGGTGCCCTGATAAAAGATGTACAAAATCACGGGAGGGGCTGTCAAGTTCCACAGTGGGATTGGAGGACTTCCAGTAGAGCCGAGGGCAGACTTAAAAAGCCCTGTGTGTGGTTTCTAGACTGGGCTTTCAATGGTGTCTTTCTATCTCCCATTGGCATCTAACCATTTCCCCCCTCCTTCCCAGGGGTAAATTCCACTTTTGTTTTGCGTATTTTCTTCTCTAACCCCCTTTCTGATCTTTCCCGATTCCACTACGCACATAAAAACACACTGGGCTGCCAAAAACACTGTTTACTGCTCTGGGGGAGGAGGCTGAGCACTGTTTAAGGTTTGCCAATGCTTTCCCTAATCCCTTTTCCCATCTCCAACGATCTCGCATAGTTCCTTCCAAAGCACCCAGCCCGAGACCAGGCTCCCAGGAAAGGCCGGAGGTGCAGGCTCAACTGGAATCCTTCATCTCCAGCCTTCCGCAACTGACCAGCTTCCCTCCCTCTCTTTGTTCCCACTTTTCCCTAAGCAACCCTCCGAACCAGAGAAGCAGTGGCCGCTAGAAACTGTGGCCTCTAGTTTACTGTCCCTAACTGACCCGCTCACGCCCGTTGCCCACGTGAGCAGTTGCCAAGGTAACCAGCATGCAGCCCCTCTTCCCTGCCCCACAGAGTGAGACTTCCCAGCATGCCTTTCGTGGTGGACTCTAGGGGTTAGGCTGGTGTGGGGTGGGGGAAGAAATGTTCCAGTTCCCAGAATGCCCCTCGCGGGGTGGTCCGCTGAAGTAGGGAGCTCCTGGTGCAGCTCCTGGTACCTCTCAAAGTTCCTGGTGGTGTGTGTGTGTGTGGGGGGAATTTGGTGTTTAGCGTGAACATGTGTTCACAATTCTTGTAGCTGGTTTCATGGTTTGTGTTTGCCCTGGTCTCCCGAGGTGCATCTACGTGCTGGGAGATGGAGCTGGCTCAATGTTCACACTAGGAGGCAGTTTGCAATCTGTTAAAATGAGCTTTTAGAAGACACACACACGCACACACACACACACACACAATGTTTTAATGCTATAATGATTGTAATATCATATTGAGCGTGTGCCAGGTAGCTACATTTCTATCACAGCTACTGCATCTCTGGCTCAAGCCAGAGTACTACAGCCGCGTCTGCTGTGAAACAGTCTCTCCTAGAAATGGCTGCATGAACAAGACTGGAACAACGGCAATGTGGATGGGCATGTGAATGTTGAAGGGGGAAAGTTTCTAGGGGTCCCACCACTAGACAAAGAACTAAAGGCAGCTAAGACTCCTGGGAGAAGAATTAGCCTCTCCGAGGGATGTGCTCCCTATGCAGAATTGTCAGCCTTGAAAATCTATACATACAAACAACAAAATAGCAGGTCTATATCTTTTTGTACACACATCTATGTAACAAGAACAATTTAAAAGATAAAAATTAAGGAAACCTAGCCAGAGCCCAGGGGGTAGTAGGACACACCTTTAATCTCAGCACTCAGAGGCAGAGGCAAGAGGATATCTGTGCGTTTGAGACCAGCTTGGCTATACAGACACTTCCAGAACAGCCAGGGCTACATAGATAGACCCTGTCTCAAAGAACCCAAAACAAAACAAACAATAACACCCCCCACCACAACCACCACCAAGCAAAGCAGTCGAGAAGGAAGATGTGTTCAGATCAGTTCCAGCTTGAATTTTTATTTCCTGCAGCCAACCCGCGTATTCTCAGGAAGTTCTGGTGAGAAGCCAAGTCTAAAGACATAGCTTGTGTTGGGGCCTCCCCGACTAGTAATGCATAAGGAGGTAGCTCACATCCGCCCCCGGAAATTTCATTAAATAACCCACGCGTTCTATAAAAAGCTTGTCCACCTATGTAGGGTACCTGTGCAAACTCAGTTTTTGTCTGTTTTGCTTTTTAATTCTTTTTGAGACAGGGTTCTGGAGGCCAGAAGAGGCCAAAGGTCAGAGAGTTTGGGACTTGTTTTTCAGTTCATTCCAGGCTATTGTGCTTCTAAGTCAAGCAAAGGTCGCACTTAGTTGTCGCTCAGACTATAGTCAACAGGTGTGGCTAGTTGCCAGACCCCCTACTCCTGAAATAGGGAAGTAGTTGGTTTCTACCTAAAACAAAAGTCTAAGGATCCAACTAAGTTCCGGTTCCCTTTATGGAAATAACTTGGGATTCCAAGCAGGGAGTGGCTTGCCTACAGTGTTTGGTCTGAGGCATGAGTCTAGGGCATGAGTGATGAATGTAGCCATGACTTTGAATTTGTATGTTAATGCAGTCTTTTGTCTTACTCCTACCTTTTGGGGTCAGGGGTATATTAACCCGCGGGAAATTAAACACGAGCAAATTTTCAGTACTCACTGAAATTCCCTCTGGATACTTTCCTACATATTTCTGCGTTTTATTATTTTCTTCGCGTCTTTGTGTCCTTTACTATATTTCTTTTTTTTTTTTTTTTTTTTAGTTTTTCGAGACAGGGTTTCTAAATTACCACCTCCGCTCTGGAAGAGGGTGTTTTTGTCGAGGCTAGCCCCCGACACAGGGTCTTATTGTGTTGCACTGGTTGGCCTGGAACTCACTATGTAGACCAGGCTGGCCTTGAATTCACTCTGCATCTCAGGTGCTGGGACTAAAGATGTGTGTCACCATGCTCAGTAAAATTATATTTTTGAATTCTCTTACACGGAAAGCTGGTTACCATATGGGTTTCCCATATAGCCTTAGTTTTGGCTCACCCACCCACCCACACTCCCTGCTCACTTCTTTCCTCTTGCTCCATCCCCTCTTAAGCTCTTAACCCCAGCATTTGCCTCTTGTCATTTCTGATTCACCACCTCTGAAGACCTCTTCGTTGCCTTCCTGTCTAGCTTCCTCAACCCTAGAACACAGTTCTAAAAATGCAAAGCTATGTGTCCCACATATGAGAGAAAATGTATGGCATTTGACCATTTGGGCTTGAGTTACATCCTGCTTCTTCCACTATGCCAGTCTGTGTCTTTATTTATTTCTTATGTATACAACATTCTGCCTCCATGTATGCCCACATGCCAGAAGAGGGCGCCAGATCTCATTACAGATGGTTGTGAGCCACCATGTGGTTGCTGGGAATTGAACTCATGACCTCTGGAAGAGCAGCCAGTGCTCTTAACCACTGAGCCATCTCTCCAGCCCCTCTGTGTCTTTATTTTTTATGTGTATAATGCCATATGCATACAGTGTCTGAGGATGATCCCCCTGGTGCTGGAGTCAGAGGCAGCTGTGAGCTCCTCAATGTAGATGCTGGGAACCAAACACTGGTCCTTAATGTAATGATCTGTCCTGTCCCTTCAAGAGATAAGCCCTGCCTACTCGCTCCCTCATTCTCCCCTCCCCCACTTCTGCCCCCCCTTCTGTTTCTCTCTTTCTGTCTCTCCTCTCCCTCTCCTCTCCTCCTCTTCCCCCTCCATAACTCACTAAATAAATATCCAACCTCACTCGGCATGGCATGCCTATCCATGTCTCTGTTCTCGCCTGCCTTGGAGACCAGCCGCCTTCAGGGAGACCTGCAGTGTGGTCTCCCCGTGTGCCCATTCGTCTGTCTCTCCTTATGGGACTGGCTGCTCCATCAAGGTTTCTCACCCACCACACAGCTCCCTGCCTGGGACTCACTGCAGCCACTCAGGGAACTGCGCCAGTCCCTGCCTAGGACTGGCTGCTCTTGGGACTCATTGTCCACTGCGGCCGCTCGGGGACCTGCTGTGTTTCTGCTGCTGCAGCTGCCAGGGATCCTGCAGCGTTTTTATTAATCCCTTACACTTTCCTTTGATTACCCATAATGTTTACTGAGACATGATTTTATTCTGTACATTTTATAGGACCATGTAATAAAACCAGTAACCCTTAAAATAGTCTAACTTTTTATTGTAATAAAATACAGATGTATGCCAACTCTTGAATCGGTTGTTTTCTTTGTGTTGCTGGTTTTGAGCATAGTGATTTTGGTCTCTTATTGGTTGTGTATACTGTACCTCAACAGAAGCATTCTAAGGATACCTGGTGTCCCTTTTGTGCAAAGTCCCTCCCAGAGCCAGGAAGGGAGCCAGAAGGATTGGGGCAAGTAGAAAAGATATAAAGAGCCAAGAAACAACGTGAAACTTTATTGCTAGTTAGACCACTCAGGGAATCCTAGCAATTCGAAGCAGCATTCTGGACTGGACCTCTGGATAGGGTACTGGTAGTGTGTTTTTGGCTGCCTGTTCCCGGATGCTCAGGATACGGCCATGGGCCTGCTGACACAGATCGGCACCCAAGAAAGCCTCCACCCGGGCTCGCCATGCTGTCAATTGTGACCGTCCCTCAAACAGATTATAGCCAAGAGCCACTGGCTGCAGGGACAAAAATGTGAGAGTTGGAGACCTAATGAGACCCCCATTGCTGGTGACTCAGCACAGGTGTGATGGACACAGCCCCATGGGAGGTTCAGGGCAATGTGATCCAAGACTTGACAGTAGCCAGAAGCTGCCTCCCACCCAGGCAGGAAACAAGTCACTCAGGGTCTGCTCTGGCTTTTCCCAGGTCACAGTGCTTCTGACTTATGGAAATGGCAAGAAGAAGCCATTAGCTACTCTTCCACTCACTGGTCTTGTACCTGTATCAGCTCCTCCAGACACATGAGATCAGCCAGTGTCACTTGATGGCCAATAAGGAAGGTCCCATCCCCAAAGAACTTTTCCTGCAGACGCTGCAGAGACTCGAACATATTCTTTCTGTTTCGTTCCACTTTCTCCTCTGGAATTTGGGTCCCAATGAGTGGCCCCAACACCTGACAGAACAGCAGAAGTGCTCCGTATGTAACCTTGACTCTCTCTTACCGGATCCTCAGGGTTCGATCCCTCCCCAGAGGACCCTGCACACCTTGGTCCACAGGGGCACTCCAAAGATGCCACGGATGTTATCAGTATGCCAGCCTAGATACTCATGGACTCGGGCACGGGCTTGCAGGTCAGCTGGGTACCAGTGGTCTGCCACCCGGTACTTGGAACTCAGGTACATCAGGATGGCTGAGCTGGGGACCGTGGGAAGAGGGGCTGTAAGGACCTTGGCTGTTTTCCCGTTCTTCGGTGGGACCTCGGGGAGTCTCACGTTTGAAGTACTTTCTTCTAGTCTCCTCACCTCTATCTCTGCTCGATCTTTCTTCTCTGCGGGGCTGCGGGTGGAACCCAGACATCCACCCCCCCCCCCCACACACACATGGCTAGAGCTCCTCCAGAGCTTTTGTCACTAGACTAGTGGGAGAACCAGCCAGCACCTGGAGACCTGATCGTTTCCCTGGTCCCCAGGGCCAAGCCTTTAGCAGATTAGACGGGACTTCTGGGAAGTCAGGAGAAACTCCTTCTAGCCTTCATTATTAAATCTCCATTTCGTGTATCTCTGGGCAAACGACCCCGTTGTCGCCTTTCAATATCCCTCAGTCATGGTGACGAGGTCTGAAGGGGGAGGGTAGGGGGGGGAGTACAGCAGAAGAAACGGATAGGGACTGGGTGTACTGGATCAGCCCCCAGTCATCCTGGCCCCACTCGCAGACTGCTCTAGCCACATCCCCTCACAGTCTGGGGTGGGTATCTGTAAGGCTAAGCCTCCCCCCCCGCCCCCACCTTATCCCGACCCGCAGGAAGCGAGAGGAGGTGGCCCGCGCGCTCTGGGTTTATTTACAGCTGCACCTTTCAGTCAACACGAAATTTCCGTCTTTGAGGACAGGAACTTTCCGCTGGCCGTTCAACTGCAAGAATTGCTTGCTCACGTGTTGCCCTGGGAAGGAAAAAGCCAGAAAATGTGTTCAAGGACTCAGGCAGTACCTCTGTGTTTCCCCTCTTTGCAACCAGAGCAAGACTAGAGCAACCAACACCGGGATGAGCCTGGGACCAGAGGTACAGAGGTGGTTCAGCTATGGGTTTTTGTAGCAGCCAGCCATGGTAAGCTAAATAGAACAGACCAGCCAAAGGAAGTTCTTTACTTCCAACCATTGTCACCTGCCAGCGTAGGACTCAGCCTTCGATAAGTTCAATGGAGACCTGAGTCTCAGTAGTTTACCCTGAAGCGATATCTGGTTGCAGGAAGAACCACAAACTGAGATTACCTGAGCACCACCCAAGAACAGACCATCCAAAGAAATGCCTAACATTCCAACCACCGTAGATAGGATCACCAGGACACCCCTAGACAAATGTCAGCCAATCAGGAACCTCAGAAACCCCTCACCTCTATCTTCACTACTATAAAAACCCAACTCAACTGAGCTTGGGGTTCTCTGTTTATTCCAATACGTGGGACATGCGGAGAGACTGAGTTTGCAAACTTGCATAAAATAAAGACTCTTTGCTTTTACATAGGGGACTCCTTGTTTATTTTGAGGGACTTCGCCGATCTGGGTGTAACAATCTCTTCCCTCCAAAATCTCCGGGGTTTTGTTAATCTGAATGTCGCATACCTTCAAAGCAGGAACTCTGCAAATCTTTCATTTTCTCCCCTACATCCCAGGGCAGAAAGTACCACCCTGTCTTCCTTGTCAGAGCAGAATTCAGGTTTAGAGAGGCCACTCCAAATAGGGCATTCCCTGGTGAGGTCACTGGGTGATGAAATGATGGGGGGGGTCTGTACCCATTAAAGAGTGAAGGGCTGACATGCTCTAGGTGTAGATGGGCCCCAGGCTCAGGCCAACCTTTGAGTAAATCCACAGTGTGCAGCTGGAAGGGGATGCTGTTCTTCTTGGCGAAGATGTAGACGGCGCGGCAGGGTTGCGACAGGAGGTCGAGGTAGAGCTCCAAGCCCATGGCGGCACGGATGGTGCGGATAGACTGCAAAGCCAGCACTAGCAAGTGCAGGCGATTTCGCTAATAAAGTGTCCAGCTCAGTCTCAGTGGGCCAAGCCTGACACGTTCCCCTCCTACACGAATGACGCCTGTTGCTCTCGGGGGAGGGAGCTGCTTCGGTGGACTTTGCGCAGAAAGGGGAGCGCGCCTTTCGGGCAGACGGAAGCTCTTGGCTCTAAGGAGTTGTGGAGCTAGAGATCCAGCCCTGAACTTTAGTTTCACCCGGAGCGGGAAATAACCAAGCACTGCTTTTCAGGACTGAGCCCCAGAGAATGCTGTGGGCTGGACACGCTGGAAAACTGGACCGCTCCTCTCCCAGTTCTCGGTTACTGCTGGAGGGAAGAAGGGACTCCCCATCCAATGAGTGGCAGGGTGCTAGGAACATTGCCTTGAGGCGGAACTGTTTAAAGTTCCAGCTGCCCCTTAGAGCAAGCATCTCCTCCATCAGTCCATGAAATCTGGAAGGCTGCGCGGCATGACTGAGGGAGTAGTCACACACACACACACACACACACACACACACACACACACACACACTTCATGTGTGGCATCTTCCACAGTGATGGTCCAACAGGGTCACTGACTTTATCTGAATAGCTGTGGCCTGTGGCCAACATGGGGAACCAAAATGCTTCCCTAGGAGTTTATTTCCACTTATTTATTTACTTTTTTATTTTTGGACACTGGAGGATCTTGGTATGTTGCTCAGGCTGATCTCAAACTCTTGGGCTCCACTGATTCTCTTCCCTTATTATCCTGAATCACTAGGACTTCAGGGAGACTCACCCTGCCTGGCTTTTCTAGAAATTTTTATGTTTGTTTGTTTGATTGATTGATTGATTTGGTTGGCTGTTTTGGGTTTTTGAAAACAGGGTATTGAAAAGTTTTTACGGATCAATAAATCTCCAATAATCCAATAATAATCCAAATCAGACCAATCAATAATCCAACCAATAATCCAAATCAGACCAAATCAAACCGAATTAGAAAAAGTCCAGGTTTTATGGAAGCCAGCACTCCCTTGTGGCCTTCCAGGCCCCCCCAGGATGGAGACAGAGAAGGAAGACTCCAACTGGGGGGCAGTTTAAAGAGCCTATGGGAGTGGTCTTGAGCCGCTCTGGGGAGGAGTCACCAGTTGGCAGGCTTTTTTGGAGGTGGAGTCTGGACTGAGGCAACCCCCAGAGGAGGGGTCTTGGGATGAAACTTTAAACCCAAATATTTTAGACTCCTTGGATACATGGATGCCAGGGGCTAGGGTGAAGCCTGGACCCAAACATTCCAGACTCTTTGGACATAAGGATGTTAGGGGCTGAGGTGATGCTTCCAACCAAACAGCTATCTTGTAGTCCAGGTTGACTCCCAGTTTAATGCATAGCCCAGGGTGACCTTGAACTCCTGATTCCATCTCCCAAGTGCCAGGACTACAGGCATTTGCCACAGCACCAGACTTACTCTGATAGTTTTGAGTTGCAATTCAAAGACAGCTGTGGGCTGGAGTAGCCTGTGGTGAGGGTTCCATTATTTGAAGGCAGGCTGGCCTGAGGACAGGTTGCCATAGAGAAAAGGAACACTGGGGAGGGTGTGGGTGGGACAGAAGCAGCCTCAAACTGTAAAAGTGCCTTTTGCTCTCCCCTCCCACTGTCCCACCAGTTTAAAACCAGATTCTCCCCCCCAATTTTTTTTCTAAATAAGTTGGTGTGTTTTTGGCTTTCTTTCTTTCTTTCTTTCTTTCTTTCTTTCTCTCTTTCTTTCTTCCCTTTTTCTTTTTCTTTTTTTGGAAAAGAATTCTGAAAAAAAAAAAAAAAAAGCGGCTCCCAGAGGAGCCCCTCTGAAGCCCTGGAGGGCTCATGCAGGCTTGCGCCAATTCCAGCTGGAAGAGCAGACAATCCCTCCAAGACGTCTGTATTCTTTCAAAGAGATGAAATAGCCCTCTGACTTGGTGGGGTCATGGAAGTTTCCTGACCTTGTTTATTTCAGGTCATGATGAGCAGACTTCCCCTAGGCCAGACATCCCCTCTCACTTACTGGGTTAGATATGGCTCATGAATGGATGGGCCCCTGAATGCCCACAGCCTTCACTCTGCCTGACCCTCCTTCTCTGGGCTCAGGCCCTTGGTTTGCTAGTGTCCCTAAAGTCCCCTCCACCACTGGCAAGGAACTGATTTGGGTATCTCATTCTTCACGCTTTCCCTCTATTCTGGTGACTTTTTCCAGTAAATTCTTCCTTGAATCTTGACAACAAAAGAAATGCCCATTTCTGCCATTTTTGTCCCTTCCCTATTTTGACCATTAGCCGTTTCCACCTTCCTGGTCAGACACCTACAGCCAGTGTGGTTGTTCAAATGGGAAATACCCCCCATAGGTTCACATATTTGAACACTTGGTCCCCAGTTGGTGGTCCATTTTTGGGGGGAAGGTTATGTAATTTTAAGGGTGTGGCACCTTGCTAGAGGAAGTATGTCAGTGGAGGTGAGCTTTGGAAGCTTATAACCCCACCCATGAATGAAGTAAAAGACGGATCTAAAGAAACTATCCAGGATGTAGTAGACAAACGGGGAGTGAAATAAAATTATAAAAGGAGAAATGTAGAGATAGACATAGAGAATGGGATCTAACTTGTGCCTAATTGAAGTTTCAAGAGAAGAGAAAGAACCAGGAGAAGTCCTGCTGAGGCTATAGGGTGGGGAGGATTTTGAAAATACTTAAGAAATAGAAACTTTCAAATGGAGAATGTAGGGATAATAGGAGACAGCTGGGGAAGAAGAATGTTGTAGCAAGAGTTCTAATTAATCAAAGAAGTAGAGAAGTCAGCCACTAGATTTTGCCTCTATGAAATCCTCAGACTGAATGGGGTATCTTGTCTCTACAAGCTCTCAGGTTGAATGTGCTGAGCTCCTGTCTCCTCCCGCCTTATATTCCTCTTTATGCCCAGCCATATCACTCCTGTCTCCACCTCCCTAGTGCTGGGATCAAAGGTATAAGCTCTGTTTTTCTTTTAGACTGATTCAATCTTGTATAGTTCAGGGTGGCCTTGAACTCACAGAGATCCATTTGTCTCTGTCTCCCGAGTGCTGGGATTAAAGGTGTGTGTCACCACTGCCTGGCATCTATAGCTAACTAGTGTGGCTATCTCCACACTTTGATCTGTAGGCGTAATTCAGGAAGTACATGAGAACCCATGATAAAAGATAGCAAATTTTATTGGGGAACACTCACAATAAGAAAACTGTTGTGGTCCTCAGCTCTGTGGGCACTGGGAGCTGTGAATAGGATCGAGACCACCAGCTAAGAAAGAATGTGTTTTTGTCTGCACTTATAGTACCTCAGACCACGCCCTAATGGGCCAGTATCCAGAGGGCTATTGCTATTGGCTGAATGAATTTCCACACCTCCTCCTTTTGTCTAAACAAATGTATTTTAAACCTAATAGAAAACTATATACAATAAGAACAAATATCAAGTATTGTCCAGGAAAAAGGAAAAAACACACAAAAATAGAACTACAACCAATATGAACAATGTCAAACAAGAAACACATGCTAAATGTCCAGTCTAAAGTAATTAGCAAATAACAGAGAGTATTTCAATAGTTGTCCTATACTGAGGGGTCTAAGTCTTATACTAAAATGCCTTAGCTGAGTTATGGGAGGAAAGTAGCTATGACTATCTAGTATTTAACCCCATCAAAGATCTGAAAAGGAAAATTGCTAGGCCAAAATTATTTAAGGGCCTGTACCTCAAGGCCTGTAGGACAGAGAAAAGCCTGGCTCGAGTTTGAGGGATAATCAAAGCTACCCATTGAGAATGAGACAGCAAAATTTAGGTAGATTTTTTTTCCCCCTTTCTCTGGCTAGAGACACCATCTGGTTCCATGTTCTACTTCTCCCAATGGTGGAGAGGTCTGAAGAATCCAAAAGTAACCAATTAACCAAAAGAATGGGAGAAAAGAAGACAGACGAGGGGAATGATCAAAAATGGGTGCAATTTACTGAAGAGTGGTTCCAGGGGGAAGGAATATGGCAGGCAGAGGCAAAGACAAAAAGGAAAGTAGATATTGCCTGTGATGAGGAGTAGCCGCCTCCTTATGCCCCTAGCCACCTGGAGAGGACAAAATGGGAGAGGGGAACGGGACAAATAAGAGGGCTCCATCCTTGCCAGGAGGAAATGAATATACACTTGTGTGGGGCTAGACAGAGACAAAGGAAAGTTCAGGCCTCTGATCCTCCCGGAGTTGTCTGCAAATCTCCTAGAACAAGATTTATTGGGACAAATGGATGCCGTCATTACCACTGACCACCTAACCTTTTATGATGATAAAACTGAGCAAGGTGACATCAGGCAGATGCCTGTCACCTGGATTCACCCCCAAAAGTAGAGGCCATTACCCTCAGGGCCCCTCCCCCCCAATTAGTTGGGCACCTGGTAAGCCGATATGAGTGGAGCAGTGGCCATTACCTGAACTTAAGCTTAAGATGCTCAAGGAAATCAAATCACCAGAAATCTGCTTAAAGAAGGACAGATAAGGCCCTCGATGAGCCCCTGGAACAACTCTGTGTTTGTGATACGTAAGCCTAATGGGACCTGGAGAAGGTTACAGGACCTATGAGCTACCAATGCCCATATGGAGCTAGTAGGGGCCCCTTTAAGGGGCTTACCTTGGGTCCCAGCAATCTCCTCCCCCAGTTTCACCTCGCTGTAATTGATCTAAAGGACTGCTTCTTCTCAATCCTTGATCTTCATGAGGAGGATGCAAAATGTTCACCTTTTCCATTCCTACAGTTAACTCCTCTCGACCTGATGAGAGATATGAATGGGCTATTCTTCCACAGGTCATGGCTAACAGTCTGGCCTTTTGTCAACAATATTTGTATAGTATCTGCTCTCCTTATTTTGACAAAGATAATACTATCCTATATGTTTATATGGATGATTTAATCATTGGGCATTTTGAGGAATCAGGGCTAGCTCCCTGGGTAACCACTATTGTTTATATCCTCCAACAACATGACTGTAAAATAGCCCCAAACAAAATACAAAAGGTACCCCCATTTCACATATTGGGATCCCAGTTAACACTCACTCAAGCCACAGTGAATGGGCCCCAATCAATCCTCACTTTATCGGGGTCACAAAAGATACTGGAGGTGGGCTGGAGAGATGGCTCAGGGGTTAAGAACACTGTCTGCTCTTCCAGAGGTTCTGAGTTCAGTTCCCAGCAACCACATGGTGGCTCACAACCATCTGTAATGAGATTTAATACCCTCTTCTAGCCTGAAGGGATACATGCAGGAAGAATCCTGTATACATAATTAATAAATAAGTCTTTTTTTTTTTTAAAAAAAAGATACTGGGGGTAATGAACTGGGTAAGGCCCTGGCTGCCTGTAGAGACTGGGAGACTAGATGTGCTATATGATCTCCTAAGAGGGGGGAAACCTTATGAGATCATTTCCTTGCCCCCTGAGGGCCATCAGGCACTCACTGAACTCATCAATGAGCTCCATCAGCTCTTTGGCAAGATATAATCCTAACATTCCAATCCAAGGCTGGATATTATTAGGGAAAAAGACCATGCTGGCTGCCATGTTCAGCAGTCACAACCACTAGAATGGGTACACACCACCCAGGGGGGCACTCCCAGAGTATACTCTCTAGTAGATCAAATAGCTGATATGATCATAAAAATCAGGGATACCTTCCTTTGACATTATGGAAAAGATCCCTCTAAGTTAATAATTCCATTCAAAATTAAGGATTTAGAATGGGTGTCCAGACATTGTTCTCTACTGAGCCTCTCCCTGGAGGAGTCCCCATTAGTGAAGTCTATATCAAGGACTACACTGAAGAGTCCCCTTAGCCTTTTCTTCTAGGCCCCTACCCCAAACACTCACTGTTTGCACAGATGGCGGGAAGAATGGGGCTGCCTTTGTAGCTTTCCCTGCAAGGGGGACCAAGATAAAGATGACCAAAATTCCCCCTTGAGGGGGATCTGCTCAATATAAGGAAATGATGGCCATATATATTGCCCTACAAGAGGTCCCAGAACCCTGCAACCTCTATTCAAGCAGCTCTTACGTGGTGAACCTACTGCCACACTTATCCTATACCTGTATCAGATTGGATGCCAATCCTATTTCTGCCTTGATGATACAACTCGGATCTCTCTTAGAAGGTAGACAAAATCCCATGTATATTCAACATCTCAGAGGACACCAAAACCTCCCTGGCCTCATTTCCCAAGGGAGTGCTGCTGCGGATGCTGCAGCTTCAGGGGCCTGTCCCATAGAGGTCTCAACTCTGCCCACACAAAATGCTACCCAAATGCATGACTTAACTCATGTCAACTAGAGAGGACTCAAATGCCTACACCCCCAGGTCCCCGCAACAGAATTAAAGAGAACTGTTCATACATGTAAGATTTGCCAACAGTCTCTCTATCCCCCTGCCCTCACCACTTTACAAGGGCCGGGGGTGAACCCAGGAGGGTTAAGACCCAATATCATCTGGCAAACAGACGTAAGTACTATGGAGAGGGCATTGGTTCCCACGCAAGGGGGAGCTGCCCTGGGTGTGTGAGTCAGGGATAGGCCCTGACTGCTAGACTGTGGTTCAGGTTGTAGGGGGTGGGAATAGGAGAGGACAGGGCAACCTACAAACTACCATTGGTTATAGCTCCTTAAAGGAGGAAGAGGCTAGCGTATGAGGGTCTTCAAGGCCATTGTTATGTCCCAGTCCATCATTAATTATCAATACCGGAGAGTGATCCACTGGGTCTGCTCCTGCATGGACAAGGGTGCAGGCTGACATAGTAATTATGTCCAGAGCATTTTTTAAAAATGTCCTACGAGGACAGGTACAGGGAAAAGATATAACAGCATGGGCATCGAGAGGCACAGGGGAGGAGTTCAGATGGCTTTCATCTTTCCATCACCTGCTGAAGAGAGCTGGGCAGACAGGCCACCCTGATCACAAATTCCCAAGTCCCCTTGCAGGCCACTAGGTAACCCCAACTGAGTTCAGAGCAGCCACACCAGCCTTCTTTGCTCTTGCCCTTCTTAGGCTGACTCTCAGGTTTTTTTCTGTCCCTGGAAGTCAGTGGTCCCCTCAGATCTTGCAACTGTTCCCTGTGTGGGGCCTCAGGAGGGCTCAGGGATGCATACCTCCCCTTTGTTAGCCTCTGAAGAATGGGAGGGCAGCTGTGACACGCTGTTGGGACAGTTGTGGCTGGGGACCTTTTGATCACAGAGCCTTTATGTGAGTCTCCAGAAATCAGGCCACACTCCCATGCAGCTCACTCCAGAGTTGATTAACCACACAGGCTGTGACCTTGCAGCTAATCTTAGTTTGCTTTCTGTTGCTGTGATAAAGATGATGACCAAAAGAAGCTTGGGGAGGAAAGAGTTTATTTCACCAGACAACTCATAGTCCATTATCCAGAAAAGCCAGGCATTCAAAGGCAGGAATCTGGAGTCAAGAACGGAAGCAGAGGCCATGGAGACACACTGCTTACTGTTTTGCCCCCTCATGGCTTGCTCAGTTTGCTTTCTTATATTTCCCAGGACCCCTGGCCCAGAAGAATATGCTCTCTCACATCAATCATCAATCAAGAAAATAACCCACAGACTTACTCATGTGCAGGTCAATCCAATTGAAGCATTTTCTCAGTTAAGGTTCTGTCTTCCCACATGACCCTCGCTTGTGTCAAGTTGGTCTCTCCTCCCTAAAAGAAAACTAAACCCTATCCAGCATATAGATCTTGTCTTAGTTAGGGTTTCTATTGCTGTGAAGAGACACCATGACCATGGCGACTCCTATAAAGGAAAACATTTCATTAGGGCGGGCTTACAGTTTCAGAGGTTTAGTCTGTTATCCTCCTGGGAAGCATGGTGGCGTGGATGCAGACATGGTGCTAGGGAAGCAGCGGAGAGTTCTACATCCACATCCAGAATGGCAGGCAGCAGGAAGGAAATGCTACACTGGGCATGGCTTGAGCATCTGAGACCTCAAAGCCCACCCCCAGTGACACACTTCCCCCAACAAGGTCACGCCTCCTCCAATAAGACCAGACCTCTTAATAGTGCACTCCCTATGGGCCTTTTGGGGCCCATTTTTTTTTTATTCAAAACACACATAGCTGAGTACTGTCCCTCCTCCTTGCGACAACAGTTAAGCCCAGCTGCCTGATATGCTAACACAAAAGAACCCTGACTTTTATCTAGTGCCTTCCTTCCATGTGACTTTTTTTTTTTTTAATTTTTCGAGACAGAGTTTCTCTGTAGCTTTGGAGTCTGTCCTGGAACTAGCTCTTGTAGACCAGGCT
>JAQHUG010000050.1:326640-340340 GCA_028555095.1 Dicrostonyx torquatus
GGGGGGGGAGATTAGGTCTCCCCTTAACAGGAAACATTTGGAACCAGGAAGATAAAGCTGTTCTCAGCTTTCCCAGCGACCCATTGTCTTGCTAACACACGTTTTCTGAAATCGTCATTTGAGAGACTGGGGAGTTTCTCTTGCGAAACGATGTAGTCATATAGGCCTTAGGTGCCAGTGAGTGCTATTGAACGCTTTTTGCACTGGGTGGAGAAGTTTTATCCAATCCCAGGCACATCTGCAATCCCCCCTCCCCCCCCAACCTCTAGAAGAGGATTAGCTGGAATTAAATAATATGAGGAGGGCCAGGTTTCCTCACAGGGTGTGGACCTAGCCTTTACACACTTGGCCAAACATCACCCCCATCCTGAGTCCTGGGCTCGGGGAACTGAAGGCAGTTGAACTTTCTCCTTTTCCGCGTCAAGGATCTCTGAAGCCACTCCTCTCTCAGCCCTCTCCCTGAGTGGAGGGAGAGAAAGTGAACTGCGGGCAGCAACACTTTTGCCCCTAAATTCAGCGATGGAAATGCCCTTCGCGTCCCTTACCCCATTAGTATGCTCTGCTCCTCAATCGACCTAAGCACGGAGGTACGAGGAGGAGCACCCAGGTACACAGTTCAGGTTGATCGCTGCAGAACCCGCAGCCCGCCTCTGATTGGCCCGAAGTTCTCTTGAGTATCCAATGGAAGGAAAGGCTGTGACCGGGCACGGGTGTAGGATAAGACGCCCGGAGGGCCTGGATCTAGCGGTCCCTGCTTGCCGTTGCTGCTTCCAGCTCTGTCTCCAGGGGCAGTTCCCCCAACGTCAGTCTCCGAGGTTTGCCAAGCGGCCGCTCCTACAGCCTCCACCATGGGCCTGGAGCTCTACCTGGACCTGATGTCCCAGCCCTGCCGTGCTGTCTACATCTTCGCCAAGAAGAACAGCATCCCCTTCCAGCTGCGTACCATAGAGTTGCTCAAAGGTGAGCCGAGTTGGCGGGCTGGGTAGACTGCAGCCTAGTGTACGCAGCACCTCTGCCGATTGTAGCCCGCGAACGGTCAGGCCAGGTGTGCAAACGGGAGAGGAAACGCTTGCTGCTCCCGTGAGGAAGCGGTTGTATCAGTTAGGAGCTGTGATTCTTTTAGAGCTTATTTGTTTGTTTTATGTATATATACGGGTACCCCGGAAGGCCAGAAGAAGGCTTTTTAAAATCCTTCGGACCTGGAGTTACAGATGATTGTCAGCCACCTGCCGTGGGTGCTGGGCTCTGAACGCCGGTCCTCTGAAAGAGTAGCCTACATCTCTAGCCTTCCCAGCTGTGAATTTTTAGAGAACCTTTGCCTGGTGAATAACATCCTTCCAAATACTATATGCTAAGGCGCCGTGGGAGCGCTGGTGGTGGGGCGGAGGCAGGGTATGTAAATCCCACCTCCTGTCACGGGAGAAAATTAGCTGAACTCATTTTTTATGCGGAGGATCCCCCATCTCACGTGTCTGCATTCTGGGGCCGAAAAGAGTTGTTTTACTTGGGTGTGTGGTCTTCCACTTCGGACTCTTGAGTGTCTCCCACCTACCAGGTCAAGTCCCAGGCTTGCTTGCCATTCTGTGTATGTGATATGTGTGTGTGTGTGTGTGTGTGTGTGTGTGTGTGTGTGTGTGTGTGTGCGCGCGCGCAAACAGATACCAAACCAGGTATACATGGTTTGGTACATGACACCATACATGACACCACTGAGCTACACTCCCAGCCCTCTCTGTGCTTGTCATTTTGAGACAGAGTTGCTGAGTTGTTCAGGCATTGCACTCACTCTTAGCCCTTTCAAACCCTGAGCCCGGGATCCTTCAGTTTCCCACGTAGCTGGAATTACAGACTTGCCACCTCCCCTTCTAAAAGTTTGCTTTCTGGGTGTTTCCTGTCAGCTAGAGGGTTCTGTGAAAGGACAGTGGGAGAGGCCAGCACTCTGACTGGAGCTGGGATGTTGCTCTGGTTAGCCTGAGAAACAAAACAAAAAACAGTCCCCGCAGCAGAACTCAGTGGAGGCAGGACTACAACTGGACACGGTCACATGGTCACGGGGTGGCGGGGGGGGGGGGGGGGGGGGGGGAAGGCATGACAGGCAGAGAATTTAGACCTTCCTATTCTGCTGAGTCCTCCCACTGGCTGTCTTTGGTAATTGGGCGGCAGGACAGGGGCTGCACATAGGCAGTTTGGGGAAGGAGAATGGACCAAGGTGATGGGATCCATTCAGTGGAAGGAGACAGAAGCCCACAGATGAGTCTAGACCCCTGGCTTCACCAAATGCCTGCTTACTCAACTCGTAGTGACTGGGCAACCCCGCTTGTATCATCAGATCTGGCTTAGGCACGGCAATCAGGAGAGAGGCAATGAGTTCAGTCTGGGAACCCCAAGTGGGGAGCGAGCTCGAGGACTTGGCACAGAAAAGGAAGAATTGAGCTGCTAGGGGCCAGGTGGCTGAATGGGGGCACTTGTTCCTGACAAGAGCCTTGTTGAGCTGAGAACTGAGAAGAGGGAGGGCTGGAACTCTGGGGTGGACATAGGTCACCTGGTCTGGTCAGAAGGACCCAACGAGTTCTTGCCTGGGATAGGAAGATGGTTCAGAGCCCAGGAATGAGACTGGGTGTCTGCCTAAGGGTGACTGTAGGCCATACCTGCACAGAATCACTCGTTCCCATACCCAAGTGGACACAGAGGGGAAAGCAAGTGGATTTGCGATAGGATCAATATCTGTGACCCACTGGTGGCTTCCTCTTTACTGAGGCTTTGTATGGAAAACTGGTACCCAAGTGGAGGGAAGGCTACAGACAGCCCCGGCATCCTCTTCCTGACTGTTCTGGTCTCTCCGCAGGTCAGCACTACACTGATGACTTTGCCCGGGTGAACCCCTTGCGGAAGGTGCCCGCTTTGAAGGATGGGGACTTCATCTTGGCAGAGAGGTAATGTGTTTCTGGCTTGCAACCAAGCTGGGTGTGGCAGGCCACCTGTCTGAGCCGACTGCCAACAACTTGGACTGTGGCTTCTGTATCAGTGCTAGGGGCAGACGGTTGGATGAAACTCAAATAGGTACCTGCGGCTGAGATAGGGCTTTTGAAGACATGCTACGCCTGCCACCCTCTGCATTTTTGGATGAGGAAACTGAGCCAGGGGTATTGGGGGGGGGACAGGCTGCTTCCCAGCTCCTTGATGGATGGATGCAAGAGAAGCAGCAGGAGGAATCAAACACTTCGTAGTTTTGTTTTAGGAGAGACGGACAGAGAGGAAACGCATCCCTGTGAGACACAGGTCCCAGTAGGGGATGTAAAGAGTTGGTGAGGGAAGGAAGTGAGCCAGGCCGTGATGGTCAGGAGAATCTTGCAGCCTGACTGACTGGCAGCCAGAGTGCTTCTTTATTTATACAGACTGTAGTAAGCAGGGACACATTCATGTTGTCCCAAAACATAGATCGTGTCACTTTGTTTTTTCACATTGTCTCACTTCCTTTTGTTCATCTTTTAGTCATCATTAATAAACAATGGCAGAACAGAGTTATCATTTCCAATCATGTTCCCTCAAGTTTTGACATCATTGATAAACAGTTATCATTTTCAATCATACTTATTAACCCCATAACCCAATTTTTAAGTCTCTTGAGGCATATGGCAGCCTATTCTCAGGCTAATAGCTCTTGTGGCACTAGACCGAAACAAAATCTTCAAGCCAACTCGAGCATACTGCCATGTCCCAAGCAGTACATTATCAACTCTTAATGGTCAGAGGGCCCAAGAAAAGTTCTCAGACCAAAGCTGCTGGAGTTACTATTCAAATTCTGGAATAATACAATGTTTACATTTTATATCTTTATAGAATGTATCTATATGTCAAATGCCAGGATTAGTCCTGGAATTCTGTGGTTCCTTGGTCATGTGACACCACAGTAGCTCTGCATGTGCTAACTTTTCTAAGAAAGGGAGGTCCTGACACCTCATTCTTTTATTGTCTTTCTACATCAATATCAGTCTCTATATAGGGCAGAGGTAACCTTAGCTAATCTAACTTTGTTGCAGTATATGCCACTAATTAACTGAGTGTATAGTGGGAAGAGGCTTACAGTCTGATCTGTGGCCGGCTCCTCTAGCCCACCAAATCTTGTTGACCTTTTTGAGTTTATTTTGTTTTGAATATTTTGTCTCTGCATAGGTATAGGAACAGATGTTTCAAGAATGTCTTGTAGCCTCATAAAGAGACCTCCAAGTAGATAAGGATATCTCCCTCAAAGTGGGAAGTGTAGTGTGTTCAGGACTGTCCTGGGGGAAGCTTCGAAGCACCATTCCTGGGAGAAGACATAAATAATTCATAATAAATTTTCTATCAGCCCAATATCCCCAAATTGTACAAATATTAAAAGTCCCCCAAGGTGGAGATGAAGACCAAAGGTGGCACAGCGACCATCATGTGGCTCAGCTTTGTCAAGCCACTGTGTTGGCCTTATCACCTTTGCCGTTCCCATCAGATATGGCTGTGCCAAGAATGGACCATGGCAAAGAAGAGCAGCTGTACCAGGCTCTGCGAATACCACATCTACCACATATCCTGGGGTGCGGCAGGGGAGTGGGAGCTGCTTCCCTTGAAGCCAAAGGCTCACCCGTTGAACTTAGTCACCTTCTGCTGAGCACCCAGCAGCACCCGGTCACTGTCCATCCTTGGAGCTTGAGCAGAGCATAATCTGGGCCCACATGGAACTCTTATTTTGGAGGGAGGCGTGGCAATGACATGACAGATGGAAGAGACGCAGATGGGGGTGTTGACTGCAAGTGAGGGGTTAGGAGGGTGGCTTGCTGCAGAGGTGGGAAGCAAGCAGGAACTTCCAGTGTGGATGTGCTGGGTATGTGGAAGGTGTGCTTTTGCCAGAAGGACAAAGGCAAAGGCCATGACATTAGACCGTGAGGGGTACAGGATGAAGGACTGAGGCTGGCACTGCTGGGGGGAAGGAGTTGGGGGAGGGGGAGAGATTGGGGGACAGGGAAAGGCTTGGACCTTTCCTGTGGGCAGGAAGAGCCTCAGGAGAACCTGAGCAGAGGAGAATTCCCATCCCCCTTGTGTCTGAAAGGGTCCCCAGGCTGGATAAGAGGGCACATGGAAATTCAGGTAAAAGACACTCTGGCTATGGACCAAGGTGACTGAAGAATGACCAGGGCGTGTTCTCCTCCCCTCTGCTTTTCTCCAGTGTGGCCATCTTGCTCTATCTGAGTAGAAAGTACAAGGCCCCTGACCACTGGTACCCTCAAGACCTTCAGGTCCGAGCTCGTGTAGATGAGTATCTGTCATGGCAGCACACAGCCCTCCGGAGTTGTTGTACCAGGGCCATGTGGCAGAAGGTAAGGACAAAGGGCAGGGTCCCCTCTTAGGCTGCATCAGAGATGGTGCTCCCGGGTGAAGTGAAAGTTCTTGGGCCAGTGGTATCAGCGTGTGTAAGGGCAGTTGTCACCAAGCCTGACAACCCGAGTTCAATCCCTGTAATCCGCACGGTAGAGGGAGAGAACCAGTTCCTGCGAGTTGCCTTCTGACCCCCCCGCAAGCATGCTGTGTGAGGGAGGCATGGCACATGCATGTTTGAGAGCATGGGTGCACTCGCTCAAGAGAAATAGATAAGAACAAATACATTTTTTAAATTAAATGTTATGTTTAAGCTTTTCAAGTTAGGAATCTTAGCAACCCAGCATGGAATGTCATAGTTTAATGCTAGCGGCACTCCTGAGTACTGGCTTTAGCCCAGTAAACTCCCTCAACAGTGTATCAACTTCCATGTCTCTCTTGAGAAGTCCCACTTGAAGTAAAAGGGGATCCAGGGTAGGGACAGAGCAGCTGCTACACCGGGGAGGGCTTTGTGTTGAGGTCTTGGTCCTGAGAGCCAGGAATGACTTGATGCAGGAAAAGGGTAAAGGAAGGCCCTAGGAGCTGAAATGGATGGGTAAGAGTGAGACAAAAGATGAGGGCTGGGCAGAGCCAAAAGTTTTTTTTTTTTTTTTTGCCGGTCTACCAGATGATGTTCCCTAAGTACCTGGGCCAGCCGGTACCCCCAGAGATGTTGGCATCCACTTTGGCGGAACTGGACAGGTGCCTGCAGATGCTGGAGGACAAGTTCCTGCGGGACCAGGCCTTCCTTACAGGATCCCATATCTCCGTGGCTGACTTGGTGGCCATCACAGAGCTTATGCACGTGAGTGCTGTGGACTGGGGTGATCTGCTGGATGATGGAGAGGCCTGGTGGGGAGCCCTTGCTTGTGCTGACTCTCCTGGCTGTGGGGCCCTGAATAAGTCACCTTTCCCTCTGAGTCTGAGTCTTCATCTATAATGTGAATTTTAAAATGTTTTATTAGCATATATTAATTGTACATAATAGGTTTTGTTATGACTTTCATACATGTACATGACGTATTTTGATCAGATTCACCCCTTTGTTGTCTCTTGTCCCCTCCTCGTCTCTCACTAGCTTCCATTCTACTATCATGTTGGGGTGTGTGTGTGTGTGTGTGTCTGTCTGTCTGTCTGTGTTTCAGCGAGTTTCATCAAGGTTGCTTACAGGAGGATGGGTGAGGATTTGTTTACAAAAGCGTGGGCGCCTTGCCAGTGGCCACAGAAGAAAATGTCCTCTCTCAACAACTATTATCTTCAGAGAGGGGGTGAGACCCCCCAAGTGTCCTTTGTCCCTCCTGGACACGGAGAAAATGTCCTCTCTCAACAACTATTATCCTCAGAGAGGGCTGAGACCCCAAGTGTCCTTTGTCCCTCCCGGACAGGATGCTAGTGGGTCCAATAATATGCAAATGCTACACCATTCCATTCCTGGAAGTCACTGTTCCACAGGACTCCTCTTCCTTTTCTGCAGCCTCTTACATTCCTTCCTCTTCCTCCCCAGTATTTCCTTCCTAAGCCTTGGGAGGGGGTGGCACAAAATGCCTGATTTATGATTGAGCTTTTGAGCATCGCTGTTTCTTAGCATTATCAAGTAAATCCGTATAACTTCTTCGGATGGGGGCATTGAGAGGCTCATCACAAATGGTGGAGGAGGGATGATACGGTGGGGGGAATGCAGTGGGGGCAATCCCGAAGTAGGCCGTGCTCCCTTGTAGATGGTGGAACTTAGCCCCTCCTCTATTTGATTCCTCCCTGCAGCCTGTCAGCGCTGGCTGCAAAATCTTCGAGAGCCGACCCAAACTGGATGCCTGGCGTCAGCGCGTGGAAGCTGCTGTGGGGAAGGACCTCTTCCAGGAGGCCCACGCAGTTGTCCTGAAGGCCAAGGACATGCCTCCTTTGATGGACCCTGCCTTGAAGGAGAAACTGAAGCTCTCCCTGCAGTGTTTGTTATATTGAGGGAGTGGCCCGAACCTGTGGCGCCATCAAGGGGAAACACTAGGCTGTGCAAGTGAAGAGATGAGGCCGACTGTCCCCGTGGCTGTCACTAGGACGTGGAGTCTCTGGTCCACAATTTCCTTTAGGCATCATCAGGGTCCCTTCTGTGTCCCCCACCCTGCTTGTGCTGTGACGCCAGCCTTTACCTGACCTCTGGAGAGAGCTGCAGGAAAGCCCTGGGAAATACTTGCTTTGAAACTTTACAAACCATTGAACTTGTAAGCCCCACCCTCCAAGTCAGACCTTTTCTGGCTGCATTCACTTCAGGCCCCTCTTTTGCTCTCCTGTTGCTCCCCGCCCCATGCCCTCGTGTTCTTGGCCTAGTGTCCTTCCTATATTTTTTGACATTTGGCCCCTTGTGGCCCCTTTGGGCTCCTTGTTCCCAGTGCTTCCCTTCCTCTGTTTTGGCAGGCAGGATCTATGACCCCTGGCTTGAGCACTTGTCAC
This sequence comes from Dicrostonyx torquatus, assembly GCA_028555095.1. Classification (NCBI taxonomy): domain Eukaryota; kingdom Metazoa; phylum Chordata; class Mammalia; order Rodentia; family Cricetidae; genus Dicrostonyx; species Dicrostonyx torquatus. The sequence goes on from JAQHUG010000050.1 coordinate 334,474, forward strand.
AGATGGACAAGTGCTTTGTCCTCTGGGTCTTTCTCCCTCTGGGGCAATGCTGCCTGCGATAAGTGGGGTGTAGGGCTGGTTCATGAAGTTCCCTGCAGGGTGGAAGTTTCTGACAGTGTTCTGACTTTCCAAATTCTGCCAAGCAGTGTTGCTTGTTCCAAGTCTCCTTACCCTGACTACTGTCTTCTGTGTGATTCTAGCTCCAAATTGTCAGGCTACTTAATCTGTGCTGTAGGACCTCTGGTCTGTGCATTACCTAATAAAAAAATAGCTAATAGAACAATAAGAGTGGCAGTTGAGTCTCTCAATCCATTTGTTTACATTTCCTTTGGTATGTATACCTAGATTGCCTTTGTGTGTGTGTGTGTGTTAATATGGGTTTTTTTTGGGGGGGTGGGGAGTTTCAAGACAGGGTTTCTCTGAAACTCAGTCCCCAGACCAGGCTGGCCTTGAACTGAGAGCGACACCTGCCTCTGCCTCCTGAAAGTTGGGATTAAAGGCCACCACTGCCGGGCCAGATTGGCTTGTAATAAATGCCTCTGCTACCCTCTGGTGGACAATAATTCATCACTCACAGAAGAGGCTACAAACCCAGGTAGCTTAAGGTCCAACTGGAAATGCTCTTGTCCTAGGGTCTTGCCCAAGCACATCTCACTCACAGGTGATACCTGGTCTCAAGACTGTTCAAAAGAAGTGTAATTCCCATATTGAATTTGAAATAATCATAATCATTCAAGAAACTTTAAGCCGGCCTGGCGCTGTGAAGTCTACAGAAATGTATGCGTTGTGGGTGTTTAGCTGGGACGCCCAGAGGGAAACAGAGCCCCCTGCTGACTGGGAGGGCCAAAGGCTCAGGTCATTTGGAGCCAACACACGTGATTGTAGAAGAGGAGTAGCCCTGGTAGCCAATCCAGAATTGCCGACGCTGCCCGGCCAATGAGAAGCTTAGCTGCCCCCCCCCTTAACGCCCCGCCCCGCGTCCCTTTTCTGGCTCCTCAGCGGGCTCGGGCGGCTCTCTCCGCGCAGTTGCATCTTTGCGGTCCCCCTCGCCCCCCAACATGCCATTCATTGAGTTGGAAACGAACTTGCCAGCTAGCCGCATACCTGCAGGGCTAGAGAAGCGGCTGTGCTCGGCCACCGCCGCCATCCTGGACAAACCCGAAGATGTGAGCTAGGGCCGGGGAGCCCTGGGCGAGCGGAAGTTGTGGGCTAGGGGTCAGGCTTCCCAGTGACCCTTACTCTTATCACCAGACCCCACCCGCCTGCTAACCTCTGACCTTGCGTGTCACTTTCCCACCCCAGGTCCCTTCCTGGTCGCCTCTCCCAGGCGTGACCCTAACGTGTCTTACTTTCAAGGTTCTTAGGCCAATGCCCCAAAACCCTCATCCCTCAGAACCCCCACATTAAGACTTTGGCTTGCCGGTTCCCGAACGCTAGCCCGGCCTGCCCAAGCTTTAGGAATTTAATTTAATTTTTATGCTTCTTGCAGCGCGTGAGTGTGACGTTACGGCCTGGCATGACCTTATTGATGAACGGATCCACAGAGCCCTGCGTCCAGCTTCTGATCTCTTCCATCGGCGTCGTGGGCACTGCAGAGCAGAACCGCAGTCACAGCTCCCGCTTCTTCGAGTTCCTCACCAAGGAGCTGGCCCTGGACCAGGACCGGTATGTAGGACAAGTGAGGGAACTTACCTGGGACTGCTAAGCCTCCAGAGCGATTCTTACTTCGCGCCCACCGGATGAGGTTGGGGCGGGGCGGGGGAGAGCAAGGTTCCAGAAAGCACTCCAGGACCTAGTGTAAGGAGATGCATCTGCTCCTTAGGCCCTGGAACGGTGGGCCTGTGGTTAGAATGGTTGTAAGATTTTGATTCCTTCGAAGACCAGACCTGAAGCCATCCCTGTTAGCCCCGAGTAAAGATGGCTTGGGAAACTCCCGTGTTTCTGTGTGTATACTGAGAATGTGGTCAGGTACCCTGAGAACCACTGCGGCCTCTGCCCTGTCTCTGAAACAGAGTATCTGGTCTTCAGGGAGAACCTTTCCAGAGGGAATCTGGTTATGTCCTGAGGCAAAGAACTTTGGACTAGATAAGATAAGGGTCCAGGAGAGTCACCAGGTAGCTAGAAGACCATTGGCCCAGGTAGCTGTAAACACCTTGATTTGGGAGCTATCACAGCTAAGAGATCCCAGATAAATCTGGACTTGAACTTTCTCCAATTTGTAACCTCTTCCTAGTAAAAGCAGTGGGTCAGGCTAAGTGACTTCCCTCCCTGACAAAGTGTCCCCTTTCCTTCCCTCAAAAACAAAACCCCAAACCAACCAAACAAAAAAAACCCCAAAAACCAACAAAAAAAAAACCCTTACACTCTGAAGCAGGGTTAGGGTCTCATATTCCTGAGCCTAGTCCATGCCTGTGAGGAACTACGGCGATAATTTTGAGTCCTTTTGGGTTCAGGAAAGTTGGTGACGACTGTTTGTGGTGGCTGCTTACACTCCATCCTTCAGTCCTAGAGACAAGACAGTTAAATACGCATCCCAGGGTTGCTACACCTATTATCCTTACAAGTGCTTCTGTGCAGATTTGGAATCTTCTTGAGGGAGATAATTGCATTAGACCAACTTTAGAGACAGGAACCTGAGCGTTTGAGCCCTGAGCACAGCGCCCCCTGGTGCCAGGCGATCACTAAGCACTTAAAAAAAAATCTCTGATGAATCAAATTCCACAGATTTGACTCAGGGTTGACCTTTGAGCTGGACTTTGGTTAAAAACGAAATAACTGTGCCCTGGGCATGCCCATAGGAGTCTGCGGTTAGGAGGAGGACTGTCCCTCTCAGCCCATATATAGTCTGACATATCCAACTGTGTACAGAATAAACTTACCAAAGTATATTTAACCATTGTGTTATGTCTGTCCTGGGTCTATGTACAGCCATCATCGTGCACCTGACTGTCTCGGTGCAAGGATCATTAGCTGGGGTGGACAGATTGGTAAAATATCCTATAGGCTGATGTGGGCTGGCCTGAGATCTTACCTTGGCATATCTGCTAGGGACGTTGGCAGATGAGGAGTTTGCCAAGGAGTTGACTCTTTTTTTTTTTTTTTTCTGCTTCCTGAAGGATAGTTATCCGCTTCATCCCCTTGGAGCCCTGGCAGATTGGAAAGAAAGGAACTGTCATGACGTTTCTATGATTGAAACAAAGAATCCAGGACGCCTGCTGAGCCTGTCCAGAGCCCTTCTAGAGGGGCTTCCTGGCAGACTTGTGGCCGGGTAGACACCACTGCCAAATACCTCCTTTGTACATGTGTCTGTGGCTTCACTGCACACTTTGGTTTTTCTTCTCCAGTCTCATGAATAAATATGAGGTCAAATAAACAAAGAGAGCATAATCCCAACATGGCTTCTCTGCTTCTGTTACCCCTCTTTGGTATCCTGGACACTCTCGAGGGTGTGATCTGTACATGAGGGCAAAGGATGGGGTGTTTCCTGTTCATGGGGCTGCTGTTTCATGTTTGCTAAAATCTGGGGTGCAGACACTTGGAAGGCCTGCTTTCCACACCCGTGTGCAGACCACTGGGTACATGAGAGCAGCTGGTCTGGTGGGATGGAAAGACAATCCTTACCTTGGCCTGGGCTATCACTGTTGACTGCTGAGCTGGACCTGGAGAATGAGGCTGGCTCCATTTCAGGGACTATCCCAAGGGCTTCACTGTGTACCCTGAGTCTCGTTGATGCCAAATGTGGGGAATGTAATATCCGCTAGCATGCTAGGTCCAGAGATGCGATTCCTTCCACTAGGAACGGAACAGCTGCTATTCCCACTTCCCATCTACATGGCTTCGTATTTCAGACTCTACAGGTGGAGTGAGGAGCCCACAGGAGTCTCTTCCTTTCCATACGTTCTATGCAGAGCTTACCGCTTATAACCCGTAGATACCCCTGCGTGGTTAGATGGTCTTTAGACACTGATGAAACTTCACATTACGCTTTTTAATCCCATAAGCTTATAAAGTTGGTTCCCAGTGGTATTTGCCTAGGCCTGCTGTTTGTGAGTGATGTTGCTGGGGCCTCTCATTGAAGGCTCTGCCTTGGAGACCCGTCGGGCTCCCCTGTAGTTTAGCATACTTCCCAGGCTGGAATGAGGAAGCTACTGATGTGTGAAACTGTCTGACTTTGAGATGGAGGTCACTTGCTTAAAACCCTGTGGCATGGCTATTATGGCGAATTGGGGTAATGCCCCTTAAGGGGTATGTGGTATGAACCTTCATCTAATCAGGACTTAGGACTGTGATCTATTCTCAAAAACACTTGAAAGATGGGGGAGCACCAGTCATTTAGACATTTAATGGTCTATATTATTAATGTGTGCCATTGAAACATCAACTTGAGAATCTTAGTCTGTAGAGGATACATAGCTGCTAAAATCAGTTACCAATAGAATCTTCCTGTTTCTGCTGTGTTCTTACTTGGGCACGGCTGAAGCGTTTCGCAAAATGTAGGCGCAGGGTTCCTCCTGCCTTACTGTCCGGTTGTTTCTGCACTCAGTCCTTCTGCCCAGATATCTGATGGCGGAAGTAGCCTAAGAGATGTTTACAGGTCGAATGTTACAGACCTGATGGCATATGACCTTTCCCGGGGGGACATTAATAGCTGTCTATTCACCCCACTCTAATGACAGAGCAAAGAAAGTGGCTTGCGTGAGTGGGGGTGGGGGTTTGCTTCCAGAGCATGAGCGACTCAAATGCTGATGCAACACCGAAAAGCCTACCCAGTGTGCGTGACCACTCAAAATGCTGTATTCTCCCAGAGCTCCCTGAACGATGATGTGCAGTGGCTCTCACGAAAGTCTCCCCTTCCTGGTCGTTACCCCTCATCTAACTTTCGGAAGGTGTCTCAGTTTGCTTTTCTATTGCTGTGCTAAAAACAAAAACATGACAAAAAGCAACTTGGAGAGGAAAGGATTTATTTCACTTTCTACCTTACAGTCATAGTCCATCATGAAATAAAGTCGGGGCAGAAACTGAAGGCAGGAACTGAAGGCAGGAACCTGGAGTCGAGAATTGAAGCACAGACCATGATGCCTATGGCTTCTTCAGCTGCTTTCTTACACAACCTACAACCATCTGCCTAGTTGGAGCATTACCCACAGTGACCAGTTATTAACCAAGAGAATCACCTATAGACTTGCCTATATGCCAGTCTGATGGAGGCATGGTCTCGGTTGAGATTCCTCTTCCCAGATAACTCCAGCTGTGTCAAGCTAACAAGCAAAACAATATGCAGGTCAAGTTAATAAAGCAAGATGCAGCTAACCAGGACAGGAGGAAGGTTGTGAACCTTCTAAGTTTCAGAAGCTGACCAAGCCTCATATAGTTTCTGAGACCTGTGAGCCAACCCTTCTCTCTAGGAGGGGATGTTCCAATTTTGAGAATAGTTACATAACAGGCGGGGATGGTGCTTTCAGCCAGACCAAAAGGCAACGGTCTGACCATATTAAATCTACCAATTCAACCATAGTGCACGATACTGATGTTGGCTTGTGTGGATTGGCCTCTCACTACTTCTCCAATATTCTCCCCACCCCAAGGTGGCTCCTGTCTTTGCTTTCTGCTAATTTTATTCTGTTTGAGGCTCTGGTATCATATTGTTTTCCCTTTTGGACCCTTGCCCTGCACATCCCTGCATGGGGTCTTTATCAAAGTTTTCACTCAAATCTAGTTTTCAAGAATGGAGTGATGGAAATTGGAACCCATAAGCATTTAATTCATGCTCTATATTTTTGAAAAAGGATCTTTCTATGTGTCCCCGACTTGTCTGAATTTTCTGTGTAAACCAGGCTGGCCAGGAACTTGAAGTGATCCTCCTGTCC
>JAQHUG010000050.1:347434-375965 GCA_028555095.1 Dicrostonyx torquatus
GTTGGTTCTCTCCTTCCACCTCTGTGGGCTTCAGAGATTGAACATGGCTTGTGAGGCTTACATGGGAAGCACCTTTACCTGCTGAGCCATCTCTCCATCCCAATTGATTTGATTTTTCTAAACTTTATTTTACTTGCATGTGTAAGCTTATGTGTGTGTGTGTGTGTATGTGTTGGGTTGGATGTACACATGCCATAGCATACATGCAGAGGTCAGAAGACAGATCCGTGGAGGTTTTTCTTGTCCACATTTATGTGGGTTTTGGAGATTGAACTCGGGTTTCAAGCTTGTGTATTTCCAGGCTGAGTCATCTCACTGGCCCTTCACTTTCTCTTGGAATCCAGGTCTCTTGTTCTCTGCTGTGTACACCAGACCAGCCGGTCTGTGTGCACAGACATAAGATCTCTTATCTCTAGTTATGTGTGTATGTGTGTGCCCATGAGTGCAGGGGCCTGGAGGCTACGTTGACTGGAGTTGGACTTACAGATGGTTGTGAGTTGCCTGACTTGGGTGCTGGAACCGAGCTTGTGTACTCTGTAAGAGCTAAGGGATCTTCAGTGCTGAACCATCTCTCCAGTCCAGCTCTGTTGTCTCTTAACACTGTTACATTGGGAACCAGACTTCAGTATGACTTCTGGAGGGATAAATACCACTCAACCACAGAACTCGCCAGGAACCCTTCTCTGTTTTGAGCACGCTGTGTCAGAAACATAGATGCAGATGTTTGTCTTTCCACAGCACCAAAACAATAACAGCAATAAAGTAATAAGTGACAATAGAATAACAATAAATTCACAAGGTATGGCAGTTTCAGTGGCACCAGTTTATCAGATGTCCCCACTTTCTTTGATGACCCTGACTGAAGTAAACACAGATTCTTTATTCTAGTGTTAGTTCCTAATATTAACGTTAGGCTACACATTACAGATTACACAGTAACCCGTTTGTGATGGTGACTATCTCCATACAAAAACATGCCTCTGGCCAAGAATCTGCTTCACCCCTCTTCAGAAGAGAAGAGGAAACAAACACTGGGTGCAGCACCCCAATTCCTACTTCATGGCTGTGAAATGTCCAGGTTGTTAGGAAATCACTGTGGTTTTAGCCATGCACAAGTAGAAATCTTGTGTGTTGGTTACTTCACTGCCCTCTCTCAGCCTACAGGCAGAAAGCAAAGTCTACAAGCAGAAAGCAAGGCTTACAGGAGAACCCTCTTTTTGGAGGAAACAACATTCAAAGTACCCTGAATCCAGGGCTGGAGAGATGGCTCAGAGGTTAAGAGCACTAACTGCTCTTCCAGAGGTCCCGAGTTCAATTCCCAGCACCCACATGGTGGCTCACAGCCATCTATAATGAAATCTAACACTCTTCTGGTATGTAGGTATACAGGCAAAGTACTCTGAGTTCAGAAAAAGTGAATTCTCTCTCTGTCCCTGACCCCCTCTCTCTCCAGAATTGCTGTCCAGGGGCCAGAGGCCTCAGCAGAGTTTGAGAGGTTTTGGAGGTCCTGAGAAGTAGGAAAGCCGATGGAACTCAAAGAGTGGTTCACCTGTGGGGAAGCTGTTGCTGCTGTGAGCCAGAATGCTGCTGGCTGTGGTCTGAGAGCAGAGCTGCAGACTTGAGTCCGTTTGCAGAGGGAAAGGGCAGTACTGGGTCCAGATGATCAAACGGGCAGACGGACAAACAGAGCAGCAGGCACAGGCTCTCTCAGCAGCTGGGACATGGCTGAACTGGAGCTCCTGGGAAAGCCCTTGATGCCCACACCTGATGGTCGGATGATAAGTTGGTGGGCACTGTTGCCAGTGCTTTTCCTTAGTTTGGCATGTCCAGTAAGTTGTTGGTCCTTGTTTCCAGACAAAATTTTAATATGTCCATGTGCTCCTATACCCCAGTTCACCCGATACATTTATAGTATGGCAACCTTTCTACTCCCAGGAAGCCATTTATCGGTTTGTGCTGCGGGTAGTGCTGAACAAATGTGCAGCTGGAGACTGCTCATCTGTTTCCCGGCCACCCAGGCCCAAATATCACACAGAAATTATATTAATTACATCACTGTTTGGCCAATAATTCTTGTTAAGTAACTCTTACTCTTAAATTAACCCATTTCTGTTATTCTGTGTATCAGTACGAGGCTGTGGCCTACTGGTAAGATTCCGGAGTCTTTCTGCGTCTGCAACTACATGGCGTCTGTCTGACTCTGCCTACTCCCTCTCTATATCTCTTCCAGCCTGGCTATATTCTGCCCTGCCGTAGGCCAAGGAAGATTTATTCATTAACCAATAAAAGCAACACATATACAGAGAGAACCCTACATCATAGATGGACGATTCCCATGTCCACCATGTACGTAATCATACATACATACAAATCCATACTCAAGATGGAGTCCAAAGCTGCTTGTAAAATAGAGACTCTGAGGACAAGGCACAGCCTGAAGAACCAGAATTTTACACAATATAGACTTAGAACAGCAGGACACAGCCAGATCTCAACATTCTCCCTGCCTGCTGGTCCATTCTGTCTATTCCAGATACGTCATATAACTGGAACCAGACAGTGTTGACTTTTGTATATGGCATCTTTTTTTTTTTTAGCTTAGTTTTACAGGTTTCTTCATGTTGTAACATGTATCAGAATATTATTCTTTTATGAATGGATAATGTTCTTTTATGGACTTTCCCCATTTTATTTGTTCATCAGTTTGTGGGTGTTGTGGTGACTCTTCCTTTTATTTATATCTTAGGAATAACCATGCTATATCCATTCATGAGCAAGTCTTGTATGGACATGTTTTCTTCCGAGTAAATGCATAGGAGTAGACCTTCCAGACCGCATGCTGATTCTGTTTGGCATTTTGAGGAACTGCCAGTGCGTTTTCCAGAGGGGCTGTTTTATATTCCCAGGAACAACATAGGAGTTCTGACATCACCACATTCTGCCATCCCCATCGTCTTTTACAGCCTTCAGATTGGTTTGCCTTCTTCTAATTCTGTTTTCCCATATTTCTAAGACACAGGTGGGTCCTAACACTGTGCTGTTCCTGGTTCGTCCTGAACCCCTTGGTCCTGTTTCCTTTTTAGGGGACTGTGGACAGGCACATCCTCTACCAGTAATGGGAACTGATCCTCCGTGGTGGTGCTGAATCTCTAAATATGGTAAGAGCTAATGCCTGCCCAAGTTGTTGGGGACAGTATTGTAACTTTGTACCTGGGGGTAAGAAGCATTTTCCTTGTGCAGCCAGGAACATGGTTGGTACACCTGTGGGTGAGGATACTGACTGGCTGTTGCTTTAGGGCTTCAGTCACATTCGTAGGAAAGACAGAAGACAGACGTGTTTCTTTGGGATTGTTATTCTTTCTATTTTGTCAAGACAGGGTTTCTCTGTAACAGCTCTGGCTGCCCTGGAACTCGCTTCGTAGACCAGGCTGACCTTAGACTCACAGAGATCCATCTACCTCTGCCTTGCGAGTGCTGGGATTAAAGGCATATGCTACCACTGCATAGCTGGGATTGTTTTTCTAATACACAGGTCTTGTACTGTGTTAAGTAGAAGCTGGGTATACCCCCAGCCTCTGTCCATTTTGTGGTGGGCAGAATCCGGGGTTTACTTTCCATCCTGATTGGCATCGTCCCACAGACAAATTCTTACTCTAGTCTTTACCTCTGGGTGATTGTTGGTGGTTCATTCTGCCATAGCTTTTCATAGCAGCCTAGAATATGTTTGGAAGCAGAATTGTATTCATCTGACCATTACGCTGCTCTTCCTCTGAACGTTTCTAGATTCGAATTGCAGCCTTAAATGCCAGCTCCACAATTGAGGATGACCATGAAGGAAGCTTTAAGAGCCACAAAATCCAGACAAAGGAGGCCCAGGTATGTATATACTCAAAAGATCTTCCTCTGAGGTGCACCTTGCTGCTCATTTTAAATGAATTCAGGCATCTCCTTAATGGAGTTCTAAGGGGAGCTTGCATTGTGAGGTGGCTGGCTCCACCCCGTGTTGGACTTCTTCACTCTGGAAATAGCCATGCTCAAGAGCTCTATCTATTCTGCTCTTTGTGTTGCTGCCTCTTGCCCACACTTAGCAGTGCTGCATTTCTCTGTGTGTGCCTGAAAGGGACTCTTTTTCCCCAGTAATGAGGTCTGGACACTGAATAGCATAGCATTTCTTTTGCTGTAGTGGCTGTGGCTGACAGTTAACTTGGCAGTGACTCACAGCCTTTCCATTACACAGAGTTTTGGTTTAAAAGGATCAACTTTTGTGTGTTGTGAAACATCTCCTATCTTGGTTTGCAGGAAGCAGAGGCTTTTGCCTTATACCACAAGGCCCTGGATCTTCAGAAACATGACAGGTTTGAGGAGTCTGCCAAGGCCTATCATGAGCTCCTGGAGGCGCGCCTGCTGCGGGAGGTGAGGCGCTGGTAGGCTGGGCTTGGTTTTTTGAGAGAAGACTCTCAACTTTGAAGTCTAGGCTAGGTTGAAACTCAGGGCGTTCTTGGATGCTGGGATTGTGGGCATGGAACACCCTGCCCAGTGCTTTTCAGTGTTATCTGTCTCTTGTTTTGCACATGTGTACATGTATGTGTGCATGTGTGTTTGGCTTTAGTTTTTTTCTTTTTGAGACAGGATCTCATGTAGTTTAGGCTAGTCTTGAACTTGCTGTGTAGCCAAAGCTAGCCTTGAACTGATTTTCCTACCCCCACCTTCTGAGTGCTGGTTGGCCTGGAATTCTCTGTGTAGACAGACCTTTAACTAACAGTTTCGCCTGCCTCTGCCTCCTGAATGCTATGATTAAAAGTACGTATCACTATGCTCAGACACTTTTTTTTGGGGGGGGGGTGTAGTTTAAAGACAGGGTTTCATTGCGTATCCCTGACTGTCCTGGAACTCACTCCATAGACCAGGCTGGCCTAGAACTCACAGAGATCTGCCTGCCACTGCCTCCCAAGTGGTAGGATTAAAGTTGTGTGCCCCCACTGTCCAGCTCTGGCAATAGTTTTTATTCAGTCATTTCTTAGAAGAGTTAATGTTTTTAAGTCATTGCTATAAAAGTATCAGTGAAATAACTTTTTATGTTAAAGATGTTTATAACTCTTATGCTCTTTGATCTCATGTTCACATTTGCTGTCTAGGCTAGGAGTTACTGTCCTTTTATTACAGAGTTTACCTGCAGCAGCTCTTTGGTTCGAGTAGCTTATTGGTGGTTATATGATGGTTCAGAGTCAGGAGGTTGGCCTTCTGGGGAAAAACTTTAGGTCCTACCTGCTCACCCCAGAAAGCCTCTCCACACTTGTCCCTGAGTAGGGAGACTGACTGGACTGGTTTGTCAGAACTGATAGACATTACCAGCTACACTAAGCACCTGAGATACAGCAGCATGGGTGGAAAAGAGTCCCTTGTTTTTCTTGGTTACCAAGTTTGTGTGCAGTTCTTCCTGGTGGTTTGGCCTTTCTTTGTATGATTGGAGCTGTCAGGTCTGCCCAGAATGTCTGCAACACCTTAATTTCCCAGGTCAGGTGAACTGGGCTGTCTCAAGCAGTATCTGGCCTGGAAACCAGGTATCCTGTTGATTGCTTGCTGAAGCTATAGAGACATGGAGTTACTTCTGTTTCTCTTTTCTCTCAGGCAGTTTCTTCTGGAGATGAGAAGGAAGGGTTGAAACACCCTGGACTGATACTGAAATATTCTACATATAAGAACCTGGCCCAGCTGGCAGCCCAACGAGAAGATCTAGAGACAGCCATGGAATTGTATTTGGAGGTACAGAGTTGGTAGTACTCAAATATCCATTTACACAGTTGATGAAGAAGGGGATATGATGTGGTGGTGTTGACTGAAAAGAAGAGTTTATAGTGGTGTCCTACCAGGATATTGAGCCCGAGGCATTGGATTTAGAAAGGCCTGGAAAGCAGGGTTAGGGACTGGGATGGACCATCAGTACACGTGTGACTGTAGGTGACTTACTTCATCCATTTGAGCCTGTAGGTCTATGCCAATGTAATGGGAGAAAAGAAGGGGTAAAGCCGGACATAGTGGTACATATCTGTAAACCAAGCAATGGAGGGGCTGAGGTCGGGGATCACATAGTAAGTTTGGAGCAAAGGAACCAAGTTATTAGGTATGAAGACCAGAGCCTGACACTTGTATTCGGTGCACTGCAGCCATAATAACGTTAGCATTGTTTCTGTTGTACCAGATAGTGCACCAAGTGCTCTCCGTGCAGGCTTATGCCATTTTGCAAGGAGGTTGAGCTTATCCTCATTTCAGTGATGACGACACAGGCTTAGGTCATTCTCCTAATTAATGTTGGAACAGTGATGTGAACTAAAGTCTTCTCAAAGCCTATAATTTTTCTAGAATCATGTAAGATTCCCATATTTTCTTTGTATCCAATTCCTCTTCTTTTGATTTATTTTAAAGATGTATCATATTTTTAATTAAGTGTATGCGTGAGTATGTGTGTGTGACTGCAGGTGCTTGCCAGGCCCTTTGGCTTCAGACCCCCGGAACTGGAATTACAGGTGTGAGCTGACTGACATAGGTGCTGGACCCAAACACACATCCTCTGCAAACTCTCAGCAAATGCTCTAACCTCTGAGCCATCTTTTCATCATCTTATTTCCCCCACCCAAATATGCACATGTGCACATGCCAGAGGTTAATGCTGACTGCTATCCTCGGGAACATGTCCAGGTTTTTTGGTGCAGGGTATCTTATTGACCTTGAGCTCAACCAATTAGAACTAGTCTCCTGGGTCCACCTGTTTCTGTTGTTCTAGCCCGAGGAGCAAGCATGCACAGCATCCTTTTTTTTTCTTTTTTTTTTTTTCTTTATATTTATTGAACTCTACATTTTTCTCTGCTCCCCTCCCTGCCTCTTCCCTTCCCCCTTCAACCCTCCCCCAATGTCCCTATGTTCCCAATTTACTCAGGAGATCTTGTCTTTTTATACTTTCCCATGTATATTAGGTCTATGTAAGTCTCTCTTAGTGTCCTCATTGTTGTCTAATTTTTCTATGATTATGGTTTGTAGGCTGGCTTTGTTTTATGTTTAAAAGCCACCTATGAGTGAGTACATGTGACAATTGTCTTTCTGTGTCTGGGTTACCTCACTCAAAATAATGTTTTCTAGTTCCATTCATTTTCCTGCAAAATTCAAGCTGTCGTTATTTTTTTCTGCTGTGTAGCACTTCATTGTGTAAATGTACCACAATTTCTTTATCCATTCTTCGGTCGAGGGACATTTAGGTTGTTTCCAGGTTCTGGCTATGACAAACAAAGCTGCTATGAACATAGTTGAGCACATGTCCTTGTGGCACGATTGAGCATCCTTTGGATATATACCTAAAAGTGGTATTATTGGGTCTTGAGGAAGGTTGTTTCCTAATTTTCTAAGAAATCTCCACACTGACATTCAAAGGGGTTGTACCAGCTTGCATTCCCACCAGCAATGCAGAAGTGTTCCCTTTTCCCCACACCCTCTCCAGCATAAGTTGTCATCAGTGTTTTTGATCTTGGCCATTCTTACAGGTGTAAGATAGAATCTCAGAGTTGTTTTGATTTGCATTTCTCTGATGAGTAAGGATGTTGAGCATTTCCTTAAGTGTCTTTCAGCCATTTTAGTTTCCTCTATTGAGAGTTCTCTGTTTAGGTCTTTACTCCATTTTTTGATTGGATTATGTGATCTTTTGGTGTCCAATTTCTTGAGTTCTTTGTATATTTTGGAGATCAGCCCTCTGTCTGATGTGGGGTTAGTGAAGATCTTTCCCCATTCTGTAGGCTGTCGTTGTGTCTTGTTGACTGTGTCCTTTGCTTTACAGAAGTTTTTCAGTTTCAGGAGGTCCCATTTATGAATTGTTTCTCTCAGTGTCTGTGCTGCTGGGGTTCTATTTAGGAAGTGGCTCCCTGTGCACAGCATTCTTAATGGGTTTGTTGGGCAAGCACTTTACTGATAGAGCTTCCCCAAGAGTCCTCTTTTACGTCTTACCTATAAATATGTAAGGAGCACAAATGCTTCCGTTAGTACAGTATGTGGAGAAAATGTTTGGGAGCTGGAGAGATGGCTCAGGGGTTAAGAGCACTGACTGTTCTTCCAGAGGTCCTGAGTTCAATTCCCAGCAATCACATGGTGGCTCATAACCATCTGTAATGAGATCTGGCTCTTCTGGCATACATAGAGGCAGGATGTTGTATACATAATAAATAAATCTTTTTTAAAAAAAAGAAAATGTTCGAAGCTAAATGAGTTAGCTTCTATAACAGTTTTAAAAAGTAAGTTTTGTGTGACAGTTCTCATGTATTTCTGGGATATGAAGGGAGAATGACCTTGAATTCTTAATCCTCCTCCTCTCGAGTGCTGGAATTAGAGACATGGGCTCATTATATAACATGTATTTCTTGAGGATTTTATTATGTAGCCTAGGCTGTCCTGAAACTCACTTTGTAGCCCAGATTGTTCTTGAGCTTGCTGTCCTCCTGCCTAAGCCTGCAGAGTGTTAGAACTGCAGGTGTGAGTCACCATGCCCTGCTCCATGTGACTTTTTTTGTGTCCTTTCTCTGGCTCTTGGACACGTGACTCCAGAGAAGTGAACCTGCTTTACTAGTTATAAGTAGGCATAGTGCCTTGCCATGCCCTGGGTAATTTGAATGGCTGGGCCAGTGCTTCGTCCCTTTTGTCCCCAGCCTGACTGCTCAGTGAGAAGTCTAGTCATGTGTGTACATGTGCCCTCTGCTTGCACTGCTTCTAGGCGGTGATGCTGGACTCCACAGACGTGAACCTCTGGTACAAAATTGGACACGTGGCACTGAGGCTCATCCGGCTTCCCCTGGCTCGCCATGCTTTTGAGGAAGGACTTCGGTGTAATCCTGACCACTGGCCCTGCTTGGACAATCTCATCACTGTTTTGTACACCCTCAGTGATTACACAAGTGAGTCCAAACAGAGGAGAGAAGTTGACTTGGGTAAACTGGTAGCAAAAGTGATCTTGTTAGACTTTCTGCCAAACTGAGGACGAATGGAGATGTATTTTCATACTTTATTCTGTTTTCCTTTCTTCATTAACCAGATAATGTAAGTATAGCAGTAAGATAATGTTAATGTGTTCCCTAAAGGATTTCCCCTTTTACCTTTGTCCATTGTCCTGTCTTTTTGGGTTGTTGTTCTTTTGGTTTTTTTGAGAAAAAGTTTCTTGTGTCACCTAAGCTAGTCTTGAACTCAAAATGCCTTCTACGTTGAGTGATTTAATGGCAGACATTTATTTCTCATTGCTTTGGAGGCTAGGGAGTCTAATATCAGGGTGCCAGCAGATTGGTGCCTGCTCTTGGCTTCTGTGTTTGCCACCTCTTGTATCATTACTTGATGGGGTGGAGTTGGGAAATGAAAGGGAAGGTGAACCCACTTCATGTGTCTGTGATACTAGGGTGTAGTTCATCCTGGAGCACAGTTCTTCATGTGTCTGTGATACTAGGGTGTAGTTCATCCTGGAGCACAGTTCTTCATGTGTCTGTGATACTAGGGTGTAGTTCATCCTGGAGCACAGTTCTTCATGTGTCTGTGATACTAGGGTGTAGTCCATCCTGGAGCACAGTTCTTCATGTGTCTGTGATACTAGGGTGTAGTTCATCCTGGAGCACAGTTCTTCTTTTCCCATCGGCCTGGCCAGGTATTTTATGTGCTCCAAAACGTAATGATGGGACATCCCTAGAGTAATCCTTCCCTTGTCAGTCTCCACAGTGATAAATAGAAAAGAAGGGAGTGAAAAGTTCCAGATAAACCCAGAACTTAGTAAGGCAAATTTCACTAAGTCTTTAGGTTCAGGAATAATTGTCTTTGGTTTGATGCTCTTGTCATCTAGGCCCCTGGGTGGCATCGTCACTCTCATAGCAGAGATGACTAGACATTTTGAAGGATAAATAGCTGATCACTGTAAGCTCTTTAGATTTTTTTTTTTTTGCAGCAGTTATTAAATACGGAATCACAGGGTTAAGGCTGCACAGGAAAGTCATACATCTGTTTGCTCCTGGCAGCAGCTGTGCTACTCACCTGCAGGTGTGTGTTCTGGTGTATTCTGGATATCACAGTCTCAGCAGTCTTTACTAATTCATTTGAGTAGAGTAAGATGCTAGCTCGTCATTGTGCGTCCTTTGATTCCAGAGTGGGAATATTTTCCTGCTGTTGACTGGGAGGCTAGAGTTCGGGAAGCAGTCTTAGCTCCTCACCTATTTCTTTCCTGCTAGCATGTCTCTACTTCATCTGCAAAGCGCTTGAGAAAGACTGCCGATACAGCAAAGGTCTGGTCCTCAAGGAGAAGATTTTTGAAGAGCAGCCTTGTCTCCGGAAGGACTCACTTCGAATGTTCCTCAAATGGTAAGGCCTGCATCACATCACCACGTGTGGCTGGTAAGCATTAGGAACATCCTTCATTCCCCTCTCTGTCCTGATCTGAGTGCAGTTGGAGTCCCTGAATTCCAGGGCTTTGGCCCCTGTGCTGCCTTCCTCAACAAGCTTATGTTGACCTGCTGTTTGTTGTTTGGTGGGGTTAAGGAGTAGGGATTGAACTCAGGGTTACAGCCCCTGCCAGGATTTTTGTAATCAGTACTGCGCAAATTCAGTATCCCAAACATGTCCCGATCTTGTGCCACGCCTCTAGAGCAAAGCTCATTCTGACCTGTATCACCTAGAGGACCTTTGCAGCCTGGGCTCTTCCTTCTCTCTCCCTTTACCTCCTGCCGCGCCCCCCCCCATTCCTTTGTTAGAATTTTCTCAGGTGCCTGGCACATTCCTACCTGGCCCCCTTGTGATTTACTATCCTGTCTCTTCAAACCTGTGACTGTATTATTTTCCTGTGCTGCTAGTTTTATGTATACTTAACACAAGCTAGAGTTATCTGAGAGGAGGGAACCTCACCTGAGAAAATACCTCCCTAATATCAGGCTGTAGGCGAGCCTGTAGGGCATTTTCTTTATTAGTGATTGATGGGGCATGGCCCAGCTCACTGTAGGTGGGGCCATTTCTGGGCTGGTGGCCCTAGGTTTTATAAGAAAGACTGAGCGAACCCCGGGAAGGAAGCCAGTAAGCAGCACTCCTCTGTGGTGTGGCCTCTGCATCAGCCTCTGCCTCGAGGTTCGTGCCCTGTTTGAGTTCCTGCCCTGACTTCCTCCAGTAATGAACAGTGCTGTGGAAGTGTAAGCCAAATAAACCCTTTCCTCCCCAAGTTGATTCTTGGTCATGGTGTTTCATCACAGTGTAGAAACTCTGGCTAAGACCCTCACCTGCCATGTTCCCACTTCTCCTTGTTTTGCATTGTTTCACCTTACATTGCAATTCTCTGATGGTGCCTCTGCAGCTTCTGAGCTCTGGTGCCCCTCCTCTCCAATCTCTCCACCCAGACAACCCTTCTTGCTGGTCAGTTGTTCCCTGGCCGCTGGTATTCACCTGTAGAGGGGATTGGTGGCTACTTGTCTCAGGCTCTGTTCTCTATAAGCCTACCCCTGTATTCATGAATGTCTTGAGTAAACTAATGTTTCTGAGGAGACTGTTAAGTGTCTAGAGTGATTATAGTGCAGTAGGCCTGCTGGAGGCTCCGGGCACACTGGGAGGGCAGATAGTACATCATCTCAGGCTGTGAGTGGTCACCTGAGACCTTTCTGTGTTTTGGAAATGCTGTTGATTTTGGTGAACATAACTTGTCTAATGACTTTGTTGGAACAGACAGGGGAAGCTTTTCTTTCCTATGACTTTGTAGACACGAAGGTGATACTATTAATACACACAGAAATCTGTGCCCTGTTGTGGATTGTGGGAGGAGCAGAGGGCTTTTGTGATTCCCAGTGTATGTGGGCATATGAATGCTGATAACTACTCATTTGAGGTCAGAGTCATGTTGTAATTTATGTTCAGCAACTATCAAATATTGATTAAAGGGTATTAAATGTATCTCTCTCTGTAGAATTTTATCTTTGGTTCTAGTGTTAACTAATTTCCTCCTGTCTTCTATGCTTTTAGTGACATGTCAATTCACGATGTGTCTGTGAGTGCAGCGGAGACACAGGCCATTGTAGATGAGGCTCTGGGGCTGAGGAAGAAGAGGCAAGCACTGATCGTGCGGGAGAAGGAACCGGACCTGAAACTAGTGCAACCCATTCCTTTCTTCACGTAGGTCATTTGGTTTCTCTAGAAATATTGGGTGGTCTGGCCAGATATTTCCTGCACAGGAGGGAGGAATCCCAGGCCTATCCAGGTCTGGAGGTATGGGAAGGCTGGAGAGCCGGAGTCATGGACCTACTGTGACTACTAAAAAACAGGTTCACTCTCTTTAGCATGCCCGGTGTAAGTTGCTCTCCCAACCACTAGGAATGTTCTTTTTTAGTCTTCTCTGCTGAGCAGGGGAAAGAACACTAACATTTGGCACCATTAACTAGGAGAGAACCTGGCACCCTGGAGTTTGTCACAGGTGTGGACTTTCCTGGCTGTTGAGTCTGTGTTCATATGAGGGCCAGATGACATGTAAGATGTGTAAGATGGGCCTCAGTGTAACCCTTGTGAGCCCTGACATGTATAAGAGGACCTTTCCTTCATGGAAGGGGGAGCTGATATTGGTGGCTCACTGGAGTTAGGGTGGTTTAGTACTATAGTAAGCTTTGGCATTTAATTTTTGCTTTAAAAATTTTGGCATTAAAAAAAAAAATTTGGCATTATAGACAAGTTCACGCCTGAAATCCCAGATTTCAGGAGGCTGAAGCAGGTGGGTCTCTGATTTTCAGACCAGATTGCATGAGTTTGAGGCCAGCTGGGACTATACAATACGACTCTCTCAAACATACATATGCACACACATATTCTGCCATTGAATCTTGAGTCTTTAAAATTTAGCATGTCCTGGTACGAGTATAATCCAAACCTCTTGCCCCTCGGTGACCTTACTCAGTCATTGCTGCTGTGGTGTAGAGCGCCTCTCCTGTGTGCCTCCACAGCAGTTCTGGTGCTGGTAGTTGGGTGACCTTGGGGATAATACCTGCTATTCCTTAAAAACTGGGAACAGTGCTGGGTGGTGGTGGCACACCCCTTTAATCCCAGCACTTGGGAGGCAGAGGCAGGCAGATCTCTGAGTTCGAAGTCAGCCTGGTCTACAAGAGATAGTTCCAGGATAGACTCCAAAGCTACAGAGAAACCCTGTGTCAAAAAACCAAAAACCAAAAATTAAAAAATATGGGAAAAGCATCTCTCTTTTGTAGAGGATGGCATAATGGAATAGAACACTGGGGGTCTCTGCTGGGGTGAGGAACAGGAAGATAACAGTCACTGCACCTACTCTGGTGTGGGCTCCTCCACTGTAGCACATGTTGGAGTCAACACTTTGTTGGTTATAATAGTGACCAACATGTTGACTGCCTTTTCCCTGCTCTGTTGAGGTCACAGCTCTGGGAATAGTTAGCTCTGCTGAATTTATTTATATAGGCCAATTGGCCTCGAACAGGTGCTGACCAGGTGTGATACCCCTTTCTTTGTAGGTGGAAGTGCCTTGGAGAGAGCCTGCTGGCCATGTACAATCACCTCACCACTTGTGAACCCCCAAGGCCCAGCCTTGGCAAGAGGATTGACCTGTCTGACTACCAGGACCCCAGCCAGCTACTAGCATCCTCTGTAGTGGTTACACCTGTCAGTGTGGTCCAGCCAAGTCCTGTTAGTACCAACCCAACTGTCGCTGTGGCTGAGCCTGTGCTGTCCTATACCTCTGTGACCACAGCCAGCTTCCCACTGCACAGTCCTGGTTTGCTGGACACAAATGCTCCCATGGGTGAGTAGACCTTGTGAAATCCCATTCTGAAAAGCCTGTGTATGTATGTTGAGCCCAGCAGGAATAAGAACAGGGGACTTTGGCATCTCCAGGGAAATACATCACACCGCATCTCCAGGGAAAGGCATCATGCTGGTCCTTGTGGACTGAGTAAAAATGAGATCTCCAACCTGAGATCAGAAAATCAGCCTGGTGCCAGGGCTAGCACAGAAGCAATGACGCTCAGGGGCTGGGTCTACAGGTGCAGCTCCTCTGTAGATTCCCATTCCTTTCCCAACTGCTAAGTCTTTGCATGCAAGTTCCTCTTCTCCCTTGTGATGTGACCTGGCGTCTCCTTGTTGCTGGTCCTGCTTTCTTACTAGATGCATGCATTCTAAGTGTGTTGACTTTAGAAGACATTGAAGTCGTTACCATGTGTAATAGTACATTTTTTTACCATTGAACTTGTAAAAAGTTTTTACCAAAAGCTCCCATGTAGTTTCTTGATTTTTCTGTCACTACACTCAAGAATACCTGGCAGGCACTTAGAGAAGTTTCGGAATGACTGTGGGTATGGTTATTTTTTTAGTCATATGTGACACTCCTCTCTTCTCTACATAATTCACGGTTCTCTTTTTCTATTCCTGTCATTCTGTATTTGGTGGGTCTTGGCTAAGGTCAATGCCACTCACCCTACCTGCCCCAGGCTCATGGATTGAGGCCGCAGAGGCTCATGCAGCTGGTTAGTGCTGAAGGTAGATGTGTTCTGAGCCCTGACTAGGGGGTCTCTTCAGCGCAAGAAGGATAAGGGATTTAAGGGACTCAGGAATGTTTGTTGTTAAAAAGAGATCTCATGGCTGTTACAGAAGAGTTCAGTAAGCAATGGGTACGTGTGCTGCTGTTTTCCTCGCCTGCCACTGTGTAAGATTTTAATTTTCACTCTTGGCGAAGGTGATGTTTCTGGGGGAGATAAATCTAAGAAAGGTGTAAAGCGTAAGAAGACTTTAGAAGAGAGTGGAGAGACAGCAAAGCGGAGGTCCGCCCGTGTCCGAAACACCAAGTGCAAAAAGGAAGAGAAAGTGGATTTCCAGGGGCTTCTGGTAAAGTTCCTGCCGTCCAGGTACTGTACTCTTGGGTTTTCTCTGAAGTAACCTGCAGATTGCTGTCTTTCCCTCAGCAGCGTTTTCATCCTGTTAGTTCCCCTCCCTCTGGGTCCCCTCCTTGTTTCCCTTGACCTTTGCTTGGATACAGAGTGTAGATTGCACTAGATTGGCTTCTTGGTTTTTTTCACCTCTCCTAAGGGTGTGTGTTTGTTAGTATTCAGGCATCTGTACCGGCCTGCCCTTGGGATTCTGGCAGACTGTGTCCTCAGCTGTAGCCACTAAGAGTACCTCCTGTGCATATTCACTACATTCCCTTTTAAAGGGCTCTGCTCACCTCCCATCTCTCTCTCGCTCTCTCTCTCTCTCTCTCTTTCTCTCTCTCTCTCTCTCTCTCTCTCTCTCTCTCTGCCTTTCACTTCTCTTCTGCTGCTGGTGTCCCTCCTTCCCTTTCCCTCCACATGAACTCATTGTGTGGCATCTTTCTCCTGCGTGCTGCTTTTTCTCCTACAGTGTTTTTACCTTACTTTGTTTTCCATGATTCCATTGCATTCTGGGAAGATGGAGGAAGATCTGGCTCCTTTATTGATTCTTCATGACCCTCAAAGAATCTTGGGGCAGAAGGTACTGTCTCAGAAACAGGAGGCACCTAGGCCTCTAAGTTCTTACTAGTCCTCCTCCTTTGGTCTTACCCTAGACTCTCCTGAGCCTTCCTAGGGTTTATCGTGCCAGTGGGCCTGCTTCTTGGTACCCTGCTTCTGCCCTCCCAGCAGAGGGAAGAGAGCAAGTAATCTGCTCTGGTCCATCATATTTCTTCTTTATAGCATCTGGAGGGGGGGAGCATATTTTTGATCTTCCAGGACTTCCTTTCTCAACTCCTGTGTCTTTGTGAGTCTAGGGCTTTTCTCCCTTCACAGTTATCTGAACAGTGTTTGATCAGTCCACCATCAAGAGATCTTGAGTCTTTGGCGGGCATTTTGACAGTGGCAGTTTATTTCAGTGGTCACTCCATCAGAGTTCAAGAGGAACCCAGAAACTTTAGCAGACTGTACATCATTTTATGTCACTATACTTAGCCTCTCTTTTTTCCCTCCCTCCATCTCTCCCATGAGGGTAAAATTCTTAGATGAAGGTTGGTTTTGGTGCACAGCTATCTACAAGGTGGAGATGTGACGCCTTCTGCTGGGTTTCTCCTGAAAAGTGCTACATCGAAAAATGTCTGTTTGGGAGAGTGAAGGATTGTGTTAGAGTTGAGTGATCCTGTCTCTCCCTTAACTCTGCTTGGCCTGCCCTATGGTCTTGTTCCCTGCCTTCTTTACGTGGGGCTACATCCACTTCAAGTCGGTCGGTAGTGAGACACAATCACAATCCCTGGCAGCACCGATCTACTCCCGAGAGAATGTTGAACACAGAGGCACTCCACCTGGAGCCTTTCTTCAAGTCGGTCGGTAGTGAGACACAATCACTCCTGGCAACACCGATCTACTCCCAAGAGAATGTTGAACACCAAAGGCACTCCACCTGGAGCCTTTCTTCTTGGCAGAACTGCCTTTGGGCAAAGAAATGCCCATACCTCACTGATAGAGATACAGAGTTCGAATGTTCATTACTGTGAGTGTCCTGAGAGAGACATTTAAAGGCTCCCTGAGTGTTGTGCTGTAGAGGTGCTGGTTGAGGAAGCTACAGGGTGGCTAAACATGGTCCTAGGGAAGAGTCTGGAGGGTGAAGAGCCATGGAGGGATAGAGCTCAGATGGGCTTGATGTGGCCCCACAGCACACCTGTGTTCTTCTGGCTTGAGCCTCCGCTTGTGCTTAGCTCCTCTGTTGTCAGTCCGAGAGTGTGTCCTCTGGTTCTGCTCCCCAAGGCAGGGCCCTGTGGTGGTTGGTCCTTATTTGGGCTGTTTGTGGATGAGTACCTGCTTATGGTCTGCCTCTCACATTGAGAGATGAGCTTGCTGTCGGCCACTGCCTGTATTTGTAGTTGTAGTCTGGTACCTAGCTTTGTGCCTGGCACATGGCTGCTGCTCAGTAGCTGTCTGTTGATGGTATAGAGTGAGTGTGGGTACCAACCAGCCACAGACTTAGGAAGTCTGGAGAGAGGCAGCGCCTGTTGGAGGCCTGGGTGGGTGCTCTCATCTGTCTATTTCAGTGTCCTTCATCTCGACTCAATCAGATTGCTCTACTAGGAGGAGTTGGGATGCTTTGTCACAGTGAGTGGTATGACTTTGTGATCTGAGCATGTTCCATTTAGGTTAAGAAAACTGGACCCTGAGGAGGAAGATGACCCATTTAATAACTATGAAGTTCAGTCAGAAGCCAAGCTGGAGAGCTTCTCAAATGTGGGGCCTCACCGACTGTCCTTTGATTCGGCCACATTCATGGAGTCTGGTAGGGATCAGCAGTGCCATCAGTCACTGCTGGGGTTTTTCCTTCCATCAGTCTGTAACCTGCCTGGGTTTTGTTCTGCATGGTGGTTCAGGGGTGTTTCGTGAGCATTGGTGAAAGAGCTGCTGTGGTCAGCTGAGGGCTCCAGGTGCATACTTGCTGTGCTCCTGAGGCTGTGTACTTAACACTGGCCTCAGAGGCTTGCCTTTGCAAGTTTGGTGTGTGTTATCACATCTATTCTGTGTGTGCTGTGTCCCAGACACTGTGTTTTGTGCAAATGATCTCATTCACTGCACATGGGAGCACTTGGAGGTTAGTCCTTTTGATATTCATCTTAGACATGGGAACTTTGGGAGGCTTGTTCACCACTGGCAAGTGCTGGAGTCAGCACTGAATGCTGATAAGCCTGTTCTTAGCACTGCAGTGTGGCCTTATTCTTACCTAGTTTGAGTGGGGGAGGAGAGGAGCCAAGTTGTCCTCTTCTGAAGAGAAGAGAAACTGGGTACTGGGGGCCTATTCATTTTGGTGAGGTTATTTTCCTTCTCTGGACAGAGAAGCAGGATGTGCATGAGTTCCTGATGGAGAACTTGACCAATGGGGGCATCCTGGAGCTGATGATGCGCTATCTGAAGAGCATGGGCCACAAGTTCTTGCTGCGGTGGCCCCCAGGCCTGGCAGATGTCGTTCTTAGCGTCTACCACAGCTGGAGGAGGCATAGTACCAGCCTGCCCAACCCATTGCTGAGGGACTGCAGCAACAAGCACATCAAGGTTGGGCCTCTTAAGGGCTATAGTGTCACTGATATCAGGAGACAGTGACGGGGCTCTTCTTCGGGTGCAGGACTGCAGTGTCCAGCCCACTTGCTCTACTTAGTTCTCGGTCCGGAACCTGGACCATTGTGCAGTTTGAAGCAGGGAGCCACATGACCTGCCTTGTGTCCAGAAAACCCCTAATGACTGAATGGGATACTCTGGGGGTGAGAATGAGTGTAGCAGACTGAAGGCTGCTGCCAGTTGAGCCATGGTGGTGACAGATTCCATTAATAGCAGTGCAATGGAGTTGAGGTTCTGGAACACAACTGGCAAGATATCTGGACTTGAGTAAGAAGTAAGCCATGGGGACGGTGTCTAGTGTTGTTTACTGAGATGAGAGTGGTCGTAGGAAAAGGAAAAGGAAGCTTTGACTGTATTTGACAGGCTAGAAACTATTACTAATTTGTAAAAATGTTTTTGTGTGCATACATGGTATTAGGGGCCTTGTCCATGATAGGTAAGAACTCTATCACTGAGCTTTATTCCTAGCCCTATTCATACATTTGTCAGGTGAGAAAACAGAAAACAGCTAGGTAGGGTGCTTAGGGGAGTAGTGGCATCCTCCAGCAGTTGGGAGCTAAGCCTTGCTCAGCTCTGTCTACTGCATTCTCTATCACAGATTCCTGCTGTGGTGTTTTCTAGAACTCAAGGAAGCAGGCTATCAGGCCCACCTCTCTTGTGGAAGGTAGAATGCCAGGCGCTGAGGTAGGAACATGGAAAGACATCCATTTTGGTGACTTTTTTATTGCTGATAAAACATCGTGATCAAGGCAAGTTAGAGAAGGGAAGGGATTATCTTGGTGCAGAACATAGCGGCAGGCAGGCATGGTGCTGTAACAGCCGCTGAGAGCTCACGTCTCCATCCACAAACCATAAGCCAGAAACCTCAAGCCTGTCTCCAGTGACACACCTTCCAAACGAGGCCATACTTTCTAATCCTTCCCAAATAGTTTCACTAACTGGGGACCAGTACTCAAACTTGTGAGCCTGTGGCAGCCATTCTCATTCAAATGCCACAGGACGCAATCCAGGTAATCTTTCTGGTTGAGAGTCAGGCTGGAGTTGACGTGTCTGCAGAGCCATTGCTTTGTCACCAAGCCGATCTCACTGTGATACCCCCAAATAGCTTTTTCCCACTAGGCTTATTCTCTCCAGGAATAATGTGAGTCAGCAGGAGCCATTGTTTGAAATCCAGAAATGGGGATGCCCATTTTCTAGCTGTACCTGCTGGCAGTGCCCCATCTCTGAGTCTTAGCTTCTTTAGTACCCTGATGATGACATACCATGTTGCTGGCACTTTTAAATGTTGAGATGTGGATAGCCTGTGTCTGGCCTGGCAGAGGAGTAAGGTGACAGACAGGTTGCTTCTTCCCTAAGTAGAGCCATCCCTTGTTTTTTCTAAACATTCTGGCAGTAGCCATGATTATCATTTAGTAAAAAGAATTAAATTTTCATCTCTGCCTCAGTGGGTAAAAGAGCTTCTTCCCTGGCAACCTAAATGCTCCCTGAAACCCATGTAGAGATGGAGAGAACCAACTCTGCAAAGTCCTCTGACCGTCCACAAACATGCTGTAACACATACACATATCACACACATATGCACATACACATAACTCTAATACAACATTAAAAATGTATAAATAAACTTTAAGCAGTTTTGTAAAAAGCGCCTTTAGTGCTGAGGATGCAGCTCAGTTAGTAGAAAGCTTGCCCAGCATGCACAAAGCTCTGGGTTGATTCCCCAGCCCTGGAACAGACAGGTGGATATGGTGGCACAGTGTGTAATCCCAGTACTTGGGAGGTTCAAGGTCAGCCATTGGCTGGGTTAGGGTTAGGTTAGCCAAACTTGGGATACATGAGAAAAGTTGTTTTAGTTTGGTCATCTCCTGATGTGGTTAGTCTGTGCTTGTCCTACAGGACATGATGCTGATGTCTCTCTCCTGTATGGAGCTCCAGCTGGACCAGTGGCTGCTGACCAAAGGCCGAAGCTCAACAGGTAGGAGGCATTTGTATTCTTGGTGTGGTGATTTTCTGAACATCATTAGGCTAGAGGAAGCCAGAGTGGTGAGACTGGGCCGTGCAGTCCCTGGGCACCTTCTCTGAGATGACTTTTCAGTATTTCCGCTAAATCCTCTTACATTGAGGAGGTGGCAGCAGAGGCAGCTGTAGCACTTAGCTGCTGTTACCGTTACTTGGCATTTAAAGAAATAGATTTCTAGCCTTGTAGTGACTGCTCAGTGCTGTATGTGTCTCCAGTAATTTTCTCAGATTCTTTTAAAATTCCACATGGTAGAATATAGTTAAGTTCAGTGTTCAGTGAAGTTAGCAGCCCCCTTTCTCCAGCTCTCATGTTCTCTGTGACTGTGTCTGACTGAGCTACTCTGTATCCTGCTGCTCAGGGACTGTGGGACTCTGAGGACTCAGGGAACCTAATCATGGGCACTTGGGGGCTACTACCGGGAGGGCTGAAGGAGGCCTCTGGGAGCGGAAAGGTGTTTGGATAATGTACATGAGGGCGTCACATTGCCTGGATGTTTTCTAGTGTCCCCCCGGAACTGCCCTGCTGGTGTGGTGACAGGTAGGTTTGGGCCTGACTTCCCAGGAACCCACTGCCTGGGTGATCTCCTGCAACTGTCATTCGCCTCGTCTCAGCGGGACCTCTTTGAGGACGGCTGGCTGGAGTTTGTCGTCCGTGTATACTGGCTAAAAGCGCGTTTCTTGGCACTGCAGGTTGGTTCCGTGGTCAGAACATGCACCCACATCTGATAGGGCAGAGAACTGGCTATATTGAGGAAATAAGCATTTGTAATTCTGTTGGACTTGGCGTGAGGAAGTGAGGCATTTTGGGAATTGCCAGCATGTCAGTAGTCAAAGCATGGCTGCCATTCTGGAAAGCACCTCAGTGCCCACCACAGACCTTTGGAAGGGATCCTGTGTTCTCCAGCGACCTCTGCTCAAAACTGCCTTGATTGATCCTTTTATTTTCCTGTGAAGGTTCAGCAAGTAACAGGAATAGGAGCAGGTGCTCCAAAAGGAATTACTCACCTGGCTTCTTCTTAGAGCCTAGGTGGGAAAGCCAGAGTGACCCGACTGTTCCCCAGTACCCTTCTCTGCTGGTACTTGGTACGCTGGAAGAGCATGTTAGAGATAGCCTGGATCATAGTAGCTCACTTTTCTGGAAAGCCCTTTTCGGTGGTGGGGAAAGAGGCATAACAATAATTGAAGACCTTAGCTTACTGGCACATGCTTATAATTCCAGCACTTAGAGGGGGAGCGTTTAAGGCCAGTCTTGTGCTACATAGTATAAGATCAGCATGGACTATGAGACCCTGTCTCAGCAAATAAATAGAAACCAGCTTAAGGGCGTCTATGTCTAGTGAGATCAGGAATGTATGGGACCGGACAACACAATTAGCTCTCTACTTTTTGCCACCTTTTCTTGGTTTTTCTTCTGACCAGGGAGACATGGAACAAGCCCTGGAGAATTATGACATCTGCACAGAAATGCTCCAAAGTTCCAGTGCCATCCAGGCAGAGGCAGGAGCTGAGCAAGGGGACATTGTCATCCGGCTGCCCAACCTTCACAACGACTCTGTTGTCTCTCTGGAGGAAGTGAGTAGATGTCTTTAATAGTATTTTCTTGGTGGAAGATATACTCTGGTTGATCTAGTCAGACCAGACCTGCTCTGCTCCTGTGGAATAAGCGATGCCCACATGCCAAGCAGAAGGTCCTAGGGTAGGGGTAGGGGGCAGCGCAGTTTTAGGGAGACAGTCCTGGCACAGACTCCTGGCAGAAAACTTGTCCAGCTGGCAAGTGTGGAAGCTGTGATTCAGGAGTGGTTGCTCAGCCCCAGCAGGACTGGAGGGAAGTGCTGGCTGTGCAGACCAGTGCTAATCTGGCTGCACATAGGGCTGGAAGAAGTGTTGTGTGTGCCAGGCCTCTGCTGGATGGCACTCTCCTCACGTGTGCCCTCTGCTGCAGTCTATATCTGTGATGTGTTCGCATGGCTGAAAGCGTCTACATTCCTCTACCTTTGTTTCAGGACAAGGCCAGGCACTCTGCTGCCTGTGTGCCAGGGCTACATTGGGCCCTCTGTGAGGAAAGGGCCCTGTGGGTCAATAATGCGTGCCAATCCCCTGGCTCTTTCTCTGAGTCTTTGGCAGCCAGGCAGTCCGTGGTTGTTCAAGTCTGGCTTCTGAACTGTGACCATGAACTTTCACACTGTTTTGGCAGATACTATTCAAGAACCCCTCTGCTTTTGCAGTGGCTGTGTGTTTTTGTTTTTAAAGACTTGAATATATCTGGAAATTAACATAACTATTTTTGAAGGAGTATTACACATTGTATGAACACTGATATTAAGTGCAGAACTTAGTGTATTTTGGCTGAAACAGTGCTAGAGTATAAGCTAATCTTTCTCATTTAGATGGAAAGACTCAAACATTGACTAAATTCAGGGAGGAGATGAGGGATTTGCTATTAGGCAACATTATTGGACCTTTTTCAGATTGATAAGAACCTGAAGTCTCTGGAAAGGTGCCAGTCGTTGGAGGAGATTCAGCGGCTGTTTGAGGCAGGTGACTACAAGGCAGTGGTGCAGCTGCTCCGGCCCACCTTGTGTACCAGTGGGTTTGACCGAGCCAAACACCTGGAGTTTATGACTTCCATTCCTGAGAGGCCAGCCCAACTGCTTCTACTGCAGGTATGTGTTCACCAGCCATGTTTATATTGCATTTACTTTGTGTGTACCTCTGGAAGTTCTGAGCTTGCCTTTGAAAACACATAACTGGAAGAGAACAATGGGAATTTAGCTTACCCTCTAAGATAGCGCTAGATCTAGATCAAAGTTACAGTCAAGATTGTGATAATGTTAGAACCTAGGAGTTCACATTTTAGTATTAGGTGACTGAACTTAAACCAGACAAGAGGAAAGAATGGTCAAGATATCATCCACCTATCTACTCATTTGTTAATCTACTTTTTTTGCATTTAACTTAATTTTGAGTAGATATAAATTGATAAGATCTGCACAGTGTAAAGAATCAAGATAAAACCCAGACTCATATTTGACTGCATGTTGAGGAAAAATGCTAGTGCTATGTTTGAAGTCATGTGTGCCCTCCTGACTCCTCTCATGCCCTTGTTCATGATGTCAGTGCTGTCTCCTTATGGTTTATACACTAACTACAGTATGTACGTTAACTTATTGAGTCCTTCCCCTTCAAGTTTGGAAAAAGAGTACAGTAATATCCCAGCCTTTTCGGGTTTTTGGTTGGTTTGCTTTGTTTTTTGAGACAGGGTTTCTCTGTGTAACAGCCCTAACTGTCCTGGAACTCGCTAACTTGTCCTGGAACTAGGCTGGCCTCGAACTCACAGGATCCTCCTGCCTCTGCCTCCCGAGTGCTGGGATTAAAGACGTGCTTCACCACCACCTGGCTTCCAGCCTTTTCATTTGGCATTTTAGTCATTAACTTTGTTGAACTGGGAAATACCCTAAGAGGCATGGCTATGAGAACAGTTGGGGACGCTTTTCAGCCATGGTAGGAGGGGAGGAGAGAGATGGTTTAAGGAGAGTGAAGAGAGGTAGAAGGCATGCTTTAGGTCCTCCTAGGTGAGGAGGACACTGGTGAGACCTAATGAAATGTGTCTGACCTTAGTTACCCTGAGGGGTTGCTTAGAATGATGGTGTGTGGGAAGATAGCCTTTGATGAATGATCGAGCGAAGTGTGAGTGGCAAGCAGGAGGCAATGGGCAAGCCCTCTCCACTCTGTAGGATGGCACTAATGCTCAGATGTTATCTTGTTCCTGCTAGTGATGTCATCAGTAGATGTGGCTCATTCCTTGGGAGGAGTGTTACTCTGTGTTAGGGGCTGCTCTGAGATCTGAGCCATGCACTATGGAGCTTCTGTTTCTAGGAATAAGTGATTTCCAATTATTGCTGTTTGTTTTCCAATTGATTGGAGTGATTTAATTATTTTCTCATTGGATCTTGATAGATTTTTTTTTTTTTTATCAGTATGTTGTTTACTTTTTTCTTTTCGAGACAGGGTTTCTCTGTCCTAGAACAGGGTTTAGCTGTTCTGGAACTCATTCTGTAGACCAGTCTGACCTAGAGCTCACAGAGATCTGCCTGCATCTGCCTCCCAAGTGCTGCGATTAATGGTGTGTGCCACTATCGCCCATGAGCCACCACTGCCAGGCTTGTTTAGTTTTAAATCATGACTTTTATTGTTGTTTTGTTTTAATATGCAAAGTTCTCAGTTTTTATGTTGTCAGAATCTTTTCATATTTGCAAATGGTTGTGATTTTGTAAGTTGCTTCATATGCTTAGATAACAGTTTTTAGGCTGGAGCAGTGCTCATCTGCTCAAGTCAGTCGGTGCAGAGGACTGGAACTCCTCCGAGTACCTGGCAGTAGTCAGGAAGGCTGCCATGTTCTAGAGGGAGGAGGGAGGAGGCTGGACACGCACCAATAGGGTTGAAAGTATTTGCTCTTACATGGTTTATGTTTGCATGTTTTAACTTGTCTGCTTTGGTGTTTCTGGAGTGGGGATCAAATTCAGAATCTTTCTCATGGTAAGGGGGATACAAGAAAGAATTTCCAATTTAGCAAGCTTGTTTTTATGTTCCTCAGTATAGCAGTGGTTCCTTCTTGAGTTAATCTTTAGATGTTACTATTTTGGATTGTTAATGTACTTTTTTAATTGTACATTGTTGGTCTCTAAGAACTCTACTGATCATTGCCTGTTTATTTTAACCTGGTCTTTTTGAGATTCTTGTTTGTTTGTTTTTTTATTGTTTCCTGTTTGTTTGGCTATATGGTAGTGTTCCCCACAGAGAGTGGTAATTTGGTTTCTACACTAGTTGGCAGCTAGTCTTCTGCTTTTTTCTAATTCTGGCCCTGAGCCCTATGTTCTGCTAGAGCACTATTGACGACCCCTCATCTTTGCCAGCTTTGGGAATCTGTGTGTACGCTGTCATATATCTGCCTCTTGCATGTTCAGTTTTGATCAGAAGGAGTCATCTTGGGTTTGGGACCCCATGGGTATGCTCCGTAGCCCCTTTGCCAGTGACTTCCTCTTTAAGGAAGCTGCTTTCTCAAAGAAGCAGAGGCTCCCTTTTTCTGACTTGGTCAGTTGGGAGAAAGTTTTGTGTTCAAATTTTGCAATATATTCTGAAGGCATTTGGGACTTTCTGCTTCCATACCTGTGTCACCCCAGAGAAAGGTGGATAGGAGCTGCCTCCAGACCTAGGCTTGAGGTTGCAGGGGCAAAGGGTGGGTCAGAGCCAGATGGCACATGCAGGCAGTAGGTGCTTCCTGCTGGTCCATCAAGCTACCTGTCAGACGTGTGACTTCACAAACTGTTTGCTGAAGCACGAGCCATTGATGAAACCCATTTCCCTGGGGTTTGATTGGGTTGTATTCTAGGCCTCCTCTCCTTCCTGAGAGGAGCTTTATAGAAAGTCTGTGGCTTCCATGGAAGTTTTAAAGTAGAAGTCATGACTCTGTGTGGTGTTGTAAGAGCCGTGTGTGTCCTGCGCACTGTGCTCAGTGTGGTACGCATTTCAGTTCGTTGAAATGTACTTTCAAGGGGTGATGCCATGGCTGAGGCTCAGAGGGCTTAGCACCTTGACCTCACATGTGCATTGGGGAAGAGGGAGCTCACAGAATGATGACTTCATCAGTTACTGGCCGTTTGACCCTTCTGAGGCATCAGTTCATGCCCTCCTGTGCTGAGGTAGTTCCTCCCTGACACGCTGCCTCACCCTGCTGAGACCTCCGCCTCGTTCCTCGAGACCTGGAAGTGGAGGGACATAATACATTGGAGAAGTGGCTTAGTTACTCTTCTGTTGTTATGAAGGAATACCATGACCAAGGCCACTTATAAAAAAATATCTAATTGGGCACTTGCTTACATTTTCAGAGGGTGAGTCCATGACTGCCATGGCAGAAAGTGTGGCAACAGGCAGCCTCTGGAGCAGTAGCTAAAGAGTATGTATTCTGATCTGCAGGTTGGATGCAGAGAGAGTGAGACTGGGCCTGGTGTGGGATTTTAAAGCCCCAAACTCCACCCCAGTGACACACCTCCTCCAACAAGGCCACACCTCCTAATCCTTCCCAAACAGTTCTACCAACTAGGAACCAAGCATTCAAATATGAGCTCATGGGGGCCATTCTCATTCAGATCAACACAAGAGGTAACAAAGGAATTAGTCACTTAGCTTCAGTTTTGCTACTTGCCAACTCTGGTTCTGTTCACTGAGGCCCAGCTTTAGGAATGGGAAGATTGGGCACAAAAGTAAAGCATTTTTCTGAAAGCTCCTTGGCTGGTGACCTGCCATATTGCCATCGCACCCAGGTCAGTGCAGATGCCTCAGGGCCGAATGAAAACTGCTGAAGGACGACTGCTCCTGGTCCTGTGTTTCCTCCCAGCCTTAGGCCTGGGGTCTCTCTGTGTAGAACTGACACATACTTTTCGTTTTGCTTCTTCTTGTGCTCAGGACTCACTGCTCCGGTTGAAGGACCACAAACAGTGTTTCGAATGTTCTGACGTGGCTCTGAATGAGGCTGTCCAGCAGATGGTGAACTCAAATGAATCTGCAGCCAAGGAAGAGTGGGTGGCCACAGTGACCCAGCTGCTGCTAGGCATCGAGCAGGCCCTGTCATCAGACAGCAGTGGCAGCATCCTAAAGGAATCTTCCTCAACCACCGGCCTTGTCCGGCTCACCAACAACCTCATCCAGGTAACCCCGGCTCCTCTTCACACTGTACAGCTTTCTGAAGTTCACTGATAGTCAGTGTGACTTATGTACCGCAAATGGACACGTTGACTAGAACTTCAGAGTTTGAGGAGTTCGCTGTCCACAGCTGCAGACCTTCTGAGACTGTTCTGTGTCAAGGCTAGCATTGATGTAGCACCTGGGATAACAAAGGTTCTCAGACTTCCTGTTCCCGAGGGGCAGAAATAGGCTTAGCGAGGAGGTCCTGTCTGCATTTAGTGTGCCAAGAGGCAGAGTGAGGACTAGAGTCCAGGCCTGACCCCCTGCTGGGGTTCCCCACCCCCACAGCACCCTAGAACTTCCAGTTGAGGGGTAGCACTTTAAGCCATAGATTGGTTATAGTACCTCGTGTCACCCAAGGTGGGTTTTGAGGCAGAGAACCTTCATTTGAGAGCCCTCTGCTGCCTTCTGAACTCACGCTCTGGCCATGAGTAAGTCCTGCTACACCATTACTACTCTAGTGTTTATTTTTTGCCCTCCATTTTGTTCAGCCAAGACCAGGCACCTGCCATTTCTTTCATGAACTGTGGTATCCCTGTAGTAGTTCTTTCTGTACCTTCTACCTTTTTAGCCCAGCTACTGTTCTGCCACAGAGGCACCTTTTAAACACTGAAATATGGCTGTCTTCTCATTCCCCGAACCCTATCCATATTGACTGCGTAGTATACCAAAGTGCTCTGAGCCCCAGCCTGTTGCTCCTCTTTTACTTTGTTGGCTGAAGCTATTCTGGACTACCCTCTAGGGTCCTTGCCTGTGAGTGTGTCCTCTGCCCTCAGGCACTGCCCTCTCTGTGTGTTGGACATACCGCAGTAATTTACCTGGATGCCTCAAGGGCTTGTCTCTGATCACTCTCTACCTGAGACCCCTGCCGCTGCTCCTGCTGTCATGGTAGCATCTGTGTATGCCCACCGGACTCAGTAGTTTCTCCAGGCCTGTTTTCCCCTGTACTGTTAGCTCCCCTTGCCATACTCAGTAGTTGCATGTGGCACGAGGAAAGAGCGTGTAATTGTCATTGGGCATGTGCGACTCTGTCTGATGATAAACTGGGGTACTGCTAGGTCAGTATTTCCATGTTAGAGCTGTAGGGGTAGGCACATGTTATACTGTGCCTCTCCATGAAGGCACTGCAATCTAGGCTCATTTTAGGGGGGCTGGGGAGGCTGACATGCTGCTGGTGCCCTTTGCCAGGTCATCGACTGCAGCATGGCTGTACAAGAAGAGCCCAAGGAGCCCTATGTTTCCTCAGTGCTGCCCTGGATCATTTTGCACAGGATTATCTGGCAGGAGGAAGACACCTTCCGCTCCCTGTGCCACCAACAGCAGCTCCAGAACCCGGCAGAGGAAGGTGTGTCATCACCAGGTTTGGAGGCATGGGCCTGATGCCTGTCATTGTCTGCCCTGTGCAGTAGGCCCTGAGACCTTATGCAGGTATTGTGAGTAGGCACATTCTTTAGTGAGCTGTCACACTTGTTTAGCCACTGGGGCACTGTCGTATTTGTCTCTTAGAGGCCATGCTGTGGGTACCCACAGATCATGGAGACCCTTTGTTTGCTGCTCAATTTTTTTTTAATAAATTTTTAAAAAAATACTTATTTATTTATTATGTATGTAATAGTCTTTCTGTGTGTATGCCTGAAGGCCAGAAGAGGGCACCAGACCTCATTACAGATGGTTGT
>JAQHUG010000050.1:389740-411916 GCA_028555095.1 Dicrostonyx torquatus
AAAAAAAAAAAAAAAAAAGAAAGAAAGAAAGAAAGAAAATAAACTAACTAAAGAGGAATACTAGAAAAGCTGGTGCCTAGGGGTTTTGTTTTTGTTTCTGTTCTTGATTCGTTTGTTTTTGTCTTGCTATGATGTCTGTCAACAGTGAGGTTTGTCCCCATGGTGTGTAGGAGCCTTGTGCACGAGGCTTGTGCTTCCTCTGTAGCACCCTGTTGAGCTTCCTCCTAAAATGTATGAATTTTCAGAAGTAAGCGTTCTGAAGGACTCTGCTGTACTCACGAAGCTCAGTCCACTTGACTAAAGGGTCTACCTGGAAAGATAGGCTTTGGACATGGTCAGATAAAGTTACCCTGTAGCCAGTCTGTGTCTGAAGGTAAAAGCCCCACAGACATAATCTCTAGAAATACTTAGGAACTATCATGGTGGCTGCTCCTGGACCATGGATGAGCACAGAACTACCCTGCCCAAGGAAACCATAGAATTGACCTTTCCACAATCCTACCTGGACAAGGGAGGAAGGGGCTGGGCTCTGGATAGAGAAGCAGATTTGTAAGACATCACCTCTATCAAAGGCCCTCAGAAGACCCCTTTTTGCTGAGCCTGCAAGGAGCCATGAGCCTAAAGCCCTGGCTGTCTTGGGGGTCACTACTTCAGTAGTGATAGCACAGATCTGCGCTTATACTGGCTGAGCTTGTCCTGTGGATGACGCTGTAGGTCACCTGCTTCTCTATCTAAAATGTGAGAGTAATGATAGCCGGCATCTGGCATGGCTTCTCTCACTTGCAGGTCCACAGGCAGTGGGCGAGAGTACCAAAGACTCAACTAGATAGCCCTCTAGTCCAGTGATTCTCAACCTTCGTCATGCTGTGGTGACCCCCAACCATAAAATTATTTTGTTGCTACTTCATAACTGTAATTTTTCTACTATTATGGATGTCATGTAAATATCTGATATGTAGGAGATTTGATAATGTGACTCCCAAAGAAGCTGCAACCTACAGACTGAGAACTGCTGCTTTAGACTATACATCATCTGTTTAGATGCTATCAGCCTGTTAGATCTGGCCCACTGTGTGCTGAGATGTCTTCTCTGAGAACTGGCCCTAATGTAGAAAGGGTTTTTATCAGTTTGGTACTAGGTCTCAGCCTAGAGCTGCCCTTACTCTGAGTTCCACAGGCAAATACCAGTGGAGACTGGGGTTCCACCTGGTCCCTGGTACTAGCTGAAGTACAAATTTGGATATTTTAATTCTTCCTTGATGCCTTTTGAGAGGGGTGAAGCCCATGGTAGGTGGCTGGGTAGACAATAGGGTCCTGATTATATTAATGGTGGTTCCTGAGGGTCGACTGGCAGTGTTCCTTCCCTTTGAGCTTTCCTGGTTTTTGCTGAACTGGAAGAGGTATCAAATTAGATAGCCATTTTCGGATGGAAGTGGTCTAAGACCTAGTTCAGCTGAGCAGAAAACAACTCTAAGCCCAGCACTGGGACTGAACTTGCTCTGCACAAATGAGAACCTAAAATGCGGACTCTAGATATTCCTTCCTCCTGGGGTCACATTATCTCTGAGTCACAGGCATCCCTGAGACCTTCACTACCAGGATTGTGTAGTGTTGCGCTCGAACCAGACATTTACATCAGGAGAACAGGGGCATGTTTATTTTTTCGTGTGTGTGTGTGTGTTTTAAATGTATGTTGGTGTTTTGCCTGCATGTATGTCTGTGTGTTATATGTATGCCTGGTGCATTTGGAGGCCAAAAGAAAGCATCAGATCCCCTGAAACTGGAATTACAGATGGTTGTGAGCTGCCTTGTGGGTGCTAGGCACTCAACCCAGGTTCTCTGGAGGCCAGCAAGTGCTCTTAACTACTGCGTTATCACTCCAGCCTGTTTCTGAGTTTTCATGGTGATGCCTCTCTGCACTGGTTGCTTTATGTAGGGAGGAAGTGGTTCTCGTGTAGTCACACAGGACTGTCACAACGTTTCCTTTCCTCAAAGTGAGGGTAACTTCTCTCAGAGCTGTTGGATATGGAAAAGAAGTCCCTGTTATGAAATTGGCCCTGGTGAAGAATTTGTGATTTAAGCCCTCCTCCCCCATTCCCTTCTCCAGAATAGGCTGAGCAGAGCCAGGGAAGAAATGGTTGCTTTGGGCTCCAGACCTCTGAGGAAGAAAGGCTACTATCAGAAGCCTCTCACATGAAGGGTGAAACCTTCATCTTTGCTGTCCTTCTGTCACCATTGAGTCTCTGGTGTCTCCCCTGCTCCTTTGTTTACATGGTGTCATCTTTGGTTGGAGGAAGTGAAAGCACTTTGGGGGCTCATGGGGTTTATTTGCCTTTGCCATCTCTTGGGATGATCAGACAGTTCCGGACAGCAGTTAGCCAGCGTAAGCTCACACCACATATTGTAAAGGTGTGGTGGGCTGAACTGATGGTGTATGAGACAGGGCAGCACTAGCTCTTTTGGTTGCTGCGTTTTCTGTTTTCTGGACCAGCACTCAGTAAACAGCTCTGCAGGAGCTCAGAAATCACCTCTGTCCTGATGTTGTATCTCCATGGCTACTCATCTTCTCCCAGAATCTTGTGTGTTCTCCTGCCTTAGCTCCTTTTGGGTGATCTCAGAACCATCAGGTCCTAGCCATTACCTGCCATCTTGTTTATTTTATTGCAGGGATCTGAGCTGAGAGAATAAATAGGATCCAAGAGACAGTAGGAATAAACTGAGTGGCTGGGGTCCATGCTTCTCTGTTCCTCAAGTTCTTGCTTGGTAAAAATATGAGCCTCAGTAGGAAAGGACACTGACATAAGTTTTTTTTTTTTAATTGCCTCAGCTGGACCCCTCTTGTGAGGCCTTTTGGGAGTG
The DNA here is from genome assembly GCA_028555095.1 of Dicrostonyx torquatus. Taxonomy (NCBI): domain Eukaryota; kingdom Metazoa; phylum Chordata; class Mammalia; order Rodentia; family Cricetidae; genus Dicrostonyx; species Dicrostonyx torquatus. The sequence goes on from JAQHUG010000050.1 coordinate 392,600, forward strand.
TTGTTCCTTTCCACCAGTGCAGTGCCCTGGGCAACCCTTTACTGCTGGGGACTAGAGCCCCAAAGCCCATCTACAAGAGCAGTCGTCGGCTGCTTGCCAAGTGCCAAGGGACACAGAAGAAACATTTTGTCTCCTAGCACACCATCCTTCACCCTCATGCATTAAATACATGTAATGATGGAGGGATCAAGGCCATGACAAGGCAAGGTCATGATCCAGACTGTGGAATCGCTGAGTTGGGCTTTGAGCTATGTGTGGAGCAGAACTCCCACCATGCCTGCCTGACTGCCAGGTTGTAGTGTCTGCTGTGCCCTTGGAACAGCAGTGTTTTTATCTGGTATTTTTGTCACTACCCTAGGTTCGATTCCTGGGCAGGCATGGCTCTGGCCCGGGCCAGCCGAATTCAGGACAAGCTGAACTCAAATGAACTGAAGAGCGATGGACCCATCTGGAAACATGCCACGCCTGTTCTGAACTGCTTCCGGAGGGCCCTTGAGATTGACAGCTCTAATTTGTCCTTGTGGATTGAGTATGGCACCATGTCCTACGCCTTACACTCATTTGCTTCCCGCCAGCTGAAGCAGTGGAGAGCCGAGCTGCCTCCAGAGCTTGTACAGCAGGTGAGAAGGGGTGCTGCCGAAGGGCTTGCAGTCCTCTCTCTAGCTAGACTGCTCTAGGGGCCCTTTCATTCTTTGTTCTTACCCTCACACACATGTATCCTGGTCAGTAATAACTTTGTTCTTGGTCTTTGGGTACCTAGTGTAATGATTGTTCTGTCTCTTTAAGAGACAGGCCACGCCTACTCCCTCCCCCATCTGCTGAGACAGGCTGATCTTCAGCTTCCAGCCTGAGTTCTCTCTCTTTTCCATCTTCTTGGAAAGGCAGCTTCTGTCTCTCCTTTTTCTCTCTCTCTCCCTCCCTCCCTTCCTCTCTGTTCTTCTCCTCTTCTCCCCTCCCTTCCATAACCACTAAATAAATATCCAGCCTCACTCTGCATGGCATGCCTATCCATCTGTCTCTCACCCGCCTCCGCCACAGGGCTCGCTGCCCGGGACCCGCTGCCCGCTGCCTGCCACCACATGACCTGCTGCCGCTCAGGGGACCTGCAGCGTTTCTGCCACTGTAGCTACTCGGGGATCCGCAGCAGTTTTTGTTAATCTATTACACGTAGTCCGTTGGCAGGAATTTTAGAGGTGAACTATTGTGACCTGACCAGCTGGTCATCAGTTTGAGTGTAGCTGAGTAGTAGAGAGGAGATGTTGGCCATCTGAAGTAGAAACCTCTTCCCTTTTTGCTCCAGAGGACATTTGGGGTCATGGTAAAATCCTTACCTGGCATTAGGGTCTTCAGTTCCTCCAGTGTAAGATCCAGGATCTGACCTGCAGTCACTGCTCAGCAAGAGCACCGTCGTTTCCTTCAGATGCTGATATGTTTAGGGTTTGTTTAGGGAGAGGTGAAGGTTGCTGTGGATCAGACTCAGGTCTTGTGCCTGCTGAGCACACACTGCCACAGAGCTACCCTCACACTAGCTAAGTTAGGCCGGCAGGACAACAAGGTGTCGCAGCTCAGAAAGGTCACAGAGTAGAGCAGGGTGTTGAAGGAGCTGACCAAGCAGGTAGACAGTACTTGGTTTCAGGTTTTGCACTGATCATCTGTGATTAAAACCCAGGCAAGATGATGACACTGCTAACAGTGCTGTGACACTGCTGGAGGGCTAAGGAGACCCTTGGCAGACGCCACCGCAGTCCTCTGAAAGCGCTACATTGTGCCAAGGATCCTGCTGCCTTCAAGACCCTGCAGAGTAAGGCACAGGCTCTCAGAGCCTTTGAACTCTTCAGACGATATTGGAACGCATGATAAAGAGTGCAGCAGTGCATGTCACCCCTAGAGATGGCCGCTCTTATAATCTGAGTCGCATCCCTAACAGCCTACAGTGAATACAGGGACCTCAACCCTGGGGAAGTCATGAAGTCCGTCTGCTAATGACTGAGTTATTGTAATAAGTAGTGAATAAAAGATGTCATTGGGCTCTATGAAAAAGTTAATAGCTAAATGTCTCCTGAATCTTATGTAACTAGAACTTTGACAATGCCGAGAATGTGACTCTTGAAGAGTTCAACTTTCTATCAGTTATATGATCATGTGACACACACCTTTCACCTCTGCAGCATAAATTTAGAAAGCTGCTTTTGTAGACCTATTTGGGAGGTGTCTCCTTTTCCCTGGGAGTTTGAATTTGTTGTGCCTTTCAGGAGTTTTTTCTTTCCTGGCAGTGGCCAACTGTGTTAGTTCTCAATCCTTGTGCACAAAGGCTCAGGATTGTCACACTTGCCTGGGAGTGTGGCAGGCTGGGAGCACAACACTAGGCTTTACTGCTGCTGTTGTTTGAGGTCTCACACAATGATGTCACCTTCCTCCTCTGTGCTCAGTGCACTACAGTCCCTCAGTTCAGGAGCTGGCCTCTGGGTTCTAGACTCTCAGCAATTTGGTCCCAAAGTTTTCCTTCCTTCAATGTCCAGATTGTGCGAACTCTATAGATGTGTGAGAATAGTGACTCCCACATTGACTGATGTCTTGCATGGGTGTGGTGCTTGTTAAAAGGACACACAGGAGCCCTCAGACAGCTGTGCTTTTGGCAAGCTCCTGGGTGCTCATGATGTTTTGCTTTATTATTTTCTTAATTTTTTTTCTCCCCTGGTTTGTATGTGACATTATAGGGATAGACTTGACACCAGTAGCAGATATGTGAGAGCAGTGGCCTTAGAGGTAGGTTCCAGTGCACTGCTAACAGGAGGCAGATATCACAGGTCCGCAGGGCTGAGCCCTGACAAGAACACAATGTGGAAGTGCTGCATGGCTCTCAACTAAGCATCACCTTCTTTAAGACACTATTATTCAATTTGTGTCTTTCTAGATTTCAAAAGGAAGCAAAACCTTTTTTACACACATGAAGTGTGTATATTTAAAAGAATCTAGGAGGATTTGTCTATTTGATTTTTTTCTTTCAGCCTAGATACTGTTCTATTAAATGCAGTGTGTGGCTTACCTTTCCCCTCCACTTGCACGGTTGAGTTCTCCTCAGGAAACTTTCTATGGGTGTAGTAGAGTCCTTAGCTGACAGTACAGAAACAGCTTACTGCATTTTGTTTGTGTTTCAATGGCCTCTGATCCTGCTCCACCTGCTGCTATAGAACTTGACTCCATGGGTGGCCTTTTAACATTTGGAACACAATTATCCTCCAGGGGACACACAGTGAGGTAAGGTGGCCTGAGATCTTAGAATCCCTCCCCTAATTTCCTTGTACCGATCCTGGTGAAATTTCACACTTACACTCTCCAGGAAATAGACATCCTGAGAGGCAGGAGGAACCTTCTATGCACTTTTGTACAGCTCCCACAGGTGGACTTGACATCCCCCTACCTTTCCCCCTGGTCTGGTTCTCTTCTACCCATATTCACAGCTTCTGGATGACCCTGGTGTTTGCCTGGTGGCCCCTGTTATCCCAGGCAGCTCAGATCCTGAAACTGCTCTTGGGCCATCTGCCTCCCCAGGATGCAGGAGCCCTGAGGGAAGGGATAGGTTTGGCCTTCTTATCTGGGGCACATACTGCCCTGCAGGACTGCCCTGTGTTCCCTGGACTCTTTCCACCTCAAGGGAGGCAGCTTCCTAGGATGCGGTCCCCTGGTGTCTGAGAAATGGGCTGTTGAACATGTTTGATGTTTCTGAGCTCCTGTACTGCAGACTTGCCAGAGGTGAAAACATTCCCTGTGATGTCAGTTCTAGGGCAGGAGAAAGAACTGGGGACCAGAACTTCCTAACCACGTGACTTGTGGGTGTGAGTTAATGTTCTCTCTGTGCTTCAGACTACATATAAAGATGGCCATTCGTTCTCTCAGGCAGCATTGGGAGAGGTCAGTCATGATGCCCACCTCAGCCATTTTGTAAGCCCAGCACAAGGACCCAGTCCATGGGGAGATTGAAGTGCCATGAGGAAGGGTATCCAGTCTGTTCTGAGGATGGCACGCCAGAATGGAGTCTAGTAACAGAGTTTCTAGACACACACTCTTGGTGACTGTCCTTTTTCTTCCTGTGGGATGTTGCACCGGCTAAATTGACAAAAATGGGGACATTGGCAATGCCACACAGCTGTTAAGCAGTTCAAATAGAAGAACTACATTTAAGCAGCTGCCATTTCCTTAGACATATTTGCTTCAGGGCCCATTTCAGAGAAAATGATAGAATCCCCGTGCCATGCTTGGCCCTGTGCTGTGATTCTTTTTATTCATTCAGGGATGGGTTTGTAGTTCCTGGATGGCCAGTTTCTTTTTAGAAAATGTCTCACAAAGTATCTGAGTAGCACATGGTCCCCCCAAAGTCAGCTATTGCTATAGAATGTTCGTGAAAGTAAGCCTCTGTCGAGCAAACATAAGTAGGGCAGGGGTGCCATGTGAAATAAAGCACATGCTTATGACCCCGGCAGCTCCCCTTGCTGAACACCAGTGCTTGTGTACCCTCCCTACTCTGGCCCCTGACCTGAGCTGGGAAGAGGCTACAGCCTCCCTGCCATCAAGCCAGGGCACAGTGAAAAGGGACCAGAGACCTAGGATGCCCAAAACACAGCATTCTCCACTCTGTCCCCAACCTGGGAGCTCTGAAATAAAGGCACATGTGTGCTTGGCAGCTGCCAAGAAGTAGAAAGAGCAGCTAAGTTGGAAGGCCTCTTACGAATTGACCCTCTATCATGACTGTCACAGACTTCGTCTGTGAAGGGTTGGCTAGAGGCTCTGCCTAAATATAAGCTCCAAGTCAGTGGGTCTCATATGGAGCTCAGGAATCTGCCTTTACAGGTTCAGAATGGCTCTTTGAAAGGGCAAAGAGGAAAAGCAGGAAGCTGTTTTACTCCAGAGGTTCACACTGTTTCCATTACTGTGATTGGGTACTAGGTGCGGTTCTCTCCAGGGCTGCATGCGTGTTCCCTTAGGTCAGCTTGCCTGCCCCACTGAGAGGGTGGAGCAAGGCGCTTACTCCCTGCAGTTGGGGCTTCATTCTGTAAAGGATGCCTGATTTTTTTAAAGACCGATGAGGCATAGTCACATCAGCCTTCTTCCTCCTTATGCTGATGGATGATGGGCACCCGTCTTTACCATAGCCATGCAGGCTATAATTGGGAACCTAGAAAGAGGTCAATAGGAACTTCATAAACTTACTGTTAGGTACTACAGGAAGAAGGTAAAAGAAAGGACCTTTGAGTTGATGAGCATTGACCTGAATCTTAAGTCCAGTTCTGGACCTTGCATGCTTTTAAGGAACTCCCAAGCTCCACATCTCCTGTCTACAGCTGTGAAATGGTTCTGGGTCTTAAGGTTTCTTGAGAGGATCATAATTCTATGAACAAGTGAGCTGGCTTCAACCAAGAAAACCATGATCCCTGGGCAGGCGCAGGCATTGTACCTAAGGCCAGTCTGCAGGCTTGTGATTCTGTTATAGATGGAGGATCGGCGCGACAGCATGCTGGAGACAGCCAGGCACTGTTTCACATCTGCAGCCCACTGTGAGGGTGACGGTGATGAGGAGGAATGGCTCATTCACTACATGCTGGGCAAGGTGGCTGAGAAGCAGCAGCAACCACCAACTGTGTACCTGCTGCACTACCGGCAGGCTGGCCACTACTTGCACGAGGAGGCTGCCCGCTACCCTAAGAAGATCCACTACCACAACCCACCTGAGCTGGCCATGGAAGCCCTGGAGGTAACACCGCAGGTCCAGGGTAGGAAGGCAGGGCAGGAGGATCTGCTCACTGTCTCCCTGGGGATGGAGCTCACAGTCCCAGTGACTCCCATGCAACCCCACTGGTAACATCTTTGTGCTCAGCATCTTCATGTTCAGTTAAATTCAAGCAGCCTGGTCTCTTTCCCTAAGAGTGCTTGCCATCCTTTTGGAGAGAATGGCATTTTGTTTTCATTTCTCAGAGGAAACAGCCTTCCTCACAGCATACATGTCCTCACACTGACCCTACAGTGCAGCATCTGTAGCTGCCTAGGCATCAGGCCTGTTGAGAGGCAGGAGGAAGGTGGTGGTCACTCTTGTCCCTAGGATCAGATAGACACGTCAGGCCTCCGGAGGTGAGGCCTCCGCTGGTGCTTGGGCTAACCAGGATAAATGCAGGCTGCTCTGATCACAGAACGTTGTGTTGTGTTGTGTTATGTTTATCCACTGCTGCTCAGGACTAGAGCAGTGCTTTGTTGCCTGGATTCACTTTTATGATTTCTCGAATACTTTTGATGAAGGCTCACACTGTTTATTGTTCCCAGCAGTCCCGGGAGCCCAGCAAACCCTTTTAGAGGTGAGGAAGCAAAGAACGTCAGTGGAAACCCACTGAGCTTTTCTCAGCTCAGGACTCAGAGCTTCCCAAGGCCTTGACCATGGTAGCTTTACCCTTGCAGAGGCTGCAAGTGCTGACCCTGCGAGTCCCACATGGCCAGTGAACATCCTAGGATTTAGGCAGACTCTGTTTCTTGTTTTCCTGCTTCTGTGGGCACAGGGTTTTTGTTGTGGTGGTTGTTACTATTATTGTTGTTGTTTGATTTTTGTTTTGTTTTTGTTTTCCCCGATTATAAATTCTATATGTATTTATTTGTTTTTTAAGAGAGTCATTAAATTCTCAAGAATGTAAAACATAAAAGTCCACAGAGACCCTGGTGTCCCCACCCTATAATCTGTACTAATAGTGTAGCTATGTCCTTGAAGGTCTAGGTGTTCTTTCTTATCCCTGTGTAGGTAGGAGCACTGCCCTACGCTTTTGCAGGTCACATTTTCATCAGACAAGGTGTACTAGAAGGGATGGAAAGCCCCCCTGCTGTCCCATGCCTTCCAGCTGCTCAGAGCATGTGCTCATCTGAACAGCCGCTTCGTGGACTTTGTCGGGATAGTGTGAGGAAGTACGCACCCCTCATCTTGTGTCAGAGCTCTTAGGAGTGTTTCCAGGGACTGAGGTTTAAAGGTGGAACAGTTCTGACCAAGGCATTGGGTTACTCCAGAGAATGACACCAGTGAGCACTTTGGTTCTCTAGCCAGTCTAAGAACCTTCTTTTAATATTTGCAGGTTTTGTAATCACACACACAAAAAATATTGCACTTGGGAAGTTGAGACAGGGATCAAGAGTTCCAGACCACTGCCAGCTACATAGGAAGATTTAGGCTAGCCTGGGCTACATCAGATCTTGAGGCAGTGCCCACTGGCTGCTACTATGATTACCCTACCACCATGTGCTTGGATTACTGGGCACACATTTAAGTTAGAATGTTGACAGTATCCTTTTTCATTTTCAGGGCTTCTTTGTGCTGGGGGGGGGGGCGAGGCTAAAAAAGGCAACGTGTGGTGGCCTGTCTCTTGGGAGGGGCAGCAGCAGCCTGTTTAGAATATGGCTGCTTCAGCTGTGGAGCAGGCCTTAGGTTGGAGAAGGCTGCTTATTATGCCCGAGGTTTTGTTCTAGGTGTACTTCCGGCTCCATGCTTCCATCCTGAAGCTCCTGGGCAAACCTGATTCTGGGGTTGCTGCGGAGGTCCTGGTCAGCTTTATGAAGGAGGCAGCAGAAGGACCTTTTGCCAGGGGCGAGGAGAAGAATACACCCAAAGCATCCGAAAAGTGAGTACTGGTTTGCAGGGACCTGGGTGGCTCATCTTCTGTAGTGAAGTATTCAGAGGAGAGCTTCTGGATAGACTGGGACTCGGAGTCTGATTGCAGGGCCAAGCTCTTTATGTTGAATCTGCTGTCCCTGCTCTCTTTACTCTGTGGTACTGACAACGGTGAGTCCTGGGGAAAAGCCAGCCCCGCTCCCCTTCCAGTGGAACAGAGCTTTGTCCTGTGCAGAACCTAATCACATATTAAGTTTTACTTTTTCCTCTTACTCAAGACTCCAGCTGAGTGACCTCTTGAGGGTCAGTGTATGGCCTGTTCTCTGGAGTGCCCATGAGGCTCTTCCCTCAGTGCTGAGAGAGCCATTGTCGGGGACCGTTGCCCCAACATAGAAACTGATGTTCTTCCCCAAATGTGTGCTCGGAGACGCGCGGAAAAAAAACAGGCTTTCACACCATTATAGCTTAAAAAGTCTCTCTTCTTCTTCAGCGAGGCCTTGTATTTATTATATTTCCCTAAAAACCATCCTGCTCTCTAGGCTCTCTTAAAACCCTCTCTTCTCTACCACTGCTCTATATTTCTCTGCCCTGCTATGTTCCTTCTTGTCTCTATTTCTCGCTCTGTCCCTTTCTGCCTCCTTCTTGGGGGTTTTTCTAACTCTTCTCTCTTCCGGGGCATCTCTTTCATCCACACATTGCCATTCACACATCAGCTCAGAAATCGCCACCTTTCCTGGGGCAATCTACAAACGAATCAGAGAGGCTGGAGCAAAAACCTCGGCTATTGTCTTTCTAAATAGTCGCCTTTAGCTGCGAACCTGCACGGGGGTCCTTTGTCTAGCAGGTATCAGAGCCCACAAGCCATGAAGCAGGAGCCTGGCACAGTCTCCTCTCTCATTCCCTGACACAAGTTGTCTTGGGGCCAGACACCTTTTACTGTGATGTTTCTACCCCGCTCCTCCATTCAGCGCAAGCATCCCATCTCCTAGGCTCCACCTGGCTCTGAGGATCATGCAGCTGAGAAACCTGTTCCCAGGCCTGACCCTAAGAACATGGCTATAGGTAGTCACATGATCTGTGCCTCCAGCCAACAGTGCGCAGCCTTGCACAAGCAGTGTTTCTTTTGTGGGAGAGATGAGCACCTGGGGGGTAGGTCACTTAGGTTGCCACAGTGTGCTCAAAAGTTATCGATTGATGTTTTCTAGTCATAAAAGGTTTTCAGGGTACAATGAAATTTTCATTGATTGTAATTCTGTCCAGGAAAAATAATTAAACAGACAATATGTGAACACATTGTAGTCACAGGAAATCAGCTCATGTGCATAGACTGAAATGTGACAGGTCTCCTCTTGTCACCAGAACTGGCCATTAGTCAGTTTAATTTCTCAAATAGTTTTCTGAATATTTGTACACATACAGTTGCAGGATTAATTTGCTTTTGTGGTACTAAAGGATTGAGACCAGGGCCTTGTGCATGCTAGGCAAGTGTTCTACCACTGAAGTCCCCTCCAGGTTCCTTTAATTTAAAACAAACAAACAAAAGAGCAAGGCACAGCTGCTTGTGAAGCCTCCTCAGTGTGGGACACTTGCTTTTGTGGGTTAGAATTCAGAAAAGGGAAACTTTCTATCCCTTCTTATTTCAAGTGCTGACTGGACAAGAGTGTAAGCATGCTCTCCCTGACACTGACTTCTCGCTTGTTCTCTGAAGAACTCTTACCAAGTGCCAGGCTCCATGGTGAACTTGCCTGCTTTCTCTAACCCTAACTCACAGCAGCAGACCCTGGGAAGGGTGCTGGCCCATAGTAGTGCATTTATATCATTGTAGTGTGGACTTTGATCTGTACCTGTGTCCCACAGGGAGAAGGCCTGCCTGGTGGATGAGGACTCCCACTCTTCAGCTGGGACACTGCCGGGCCCCGGAGCCTCCCTCCCCTCCTCCTCTGGCCCAGGTCTGACATCCCCACCTTACACAGCCACTCCGATTGACCACGATTACGTCAAATGTAAAAAACCCCATCAGCAGGCGACGCCGGACGGTATAGTGCCTGTTCTCCCTACTGTGCCCATGGTGGCACTCCAATTGTGGGGAGGGTGCTCGAGCGACTTCATTTGTCGCTTTGTTTTGTTGAGGGGGGTGCTGGGTCTGGAGTGACACGGGCAATGTTGCGGCTGTTCATTTACCTCATGGATTCACGGTGCTTCTTGTGCTTCCAAGACATGCTCAGAGTCGCCATCTGCCACTCGCCCACTTGGGAGGCCAGGGAGGAGCAGGTCTGGCTGGGGCAGCTACTTGGAGTTTACATTTTCCTACCTGCAAAATAGGGAGGCCAACATCTTCTTTGAATGACATGTGGAAGACCCTGCAGGCTGCCTGGAGTGTTCCTTGCACTGTCAGCTCCATGTGGCCTACAGCCGACTGCAGCACAATGTCATGGCCCTCTGTCCTGGGTTGTAGGTGGGCCATAACTAACTCTAAATCTGTCACTCTTGGGCATCCAGATAGGATGCTGATGGGATTAAGTAGGACATTTGTAAGGCTGTCCCATGTGGGAGGAGGCAGGTGGCGACTGTTCAGTCACATCCCTTACTAACATTAGGAGGCTTGCATGCTGGCCTGTAGCTTAATCTTTCCATGTTCTCACCTGTATAGTAACAAGCTGGTGACCGAGTACTTGGTAGCAGCAAATTGATGGACTTAGAGGGTCATTAAAGTGGGCGTTAGAGAGGTAATAATAATGCAAAGGCACCCTCACTCCCATGTCACTCATCTCATCTGGCTGTGGGCAAATAAGCCTTACTCTATCTTCCAGGATGGTGATGGGACACTCCTGAGTGGGTAGGATTGGCACCAGGGCTCTTCCCATGTCAGCTGGTTCTTAGGGGAAGGATGGACTCTCTGGATGCCATGGTAGCTCTCACTTTGAGGTCCAACAGAGAGCTGAGGGGGCAGGACTACTGTGCCTTGGCTCCCGCACCCTGTTGTGGCCTGCCTGGTATACAGATTCCTGGAGAGCTCACTGCACTGAAATCATTTTCAGAAAAGCTCCAGAAAGGATGGCACAGTGGCTAGGGTTTCTTATTCCTCTCCTCTGGGACTGGCATTTTGGTAACTTGTTGAAAAACAGTGCACTTGAGCATCCCTCGTAGGTTTGGTTTAGGCCTACAGCATGTGTGTTATAAAGAGCCTGAGGACCTGTGTGTGTGTGCTGTCTCCATCACCTCCCACTGGGTTGTCTTTGATAAGTCCCTATGTTTACAGCTCTCCAGAGCAGAAATGAGAGGAGCTCCCCTAGGTCATCCAGTCTCCAGCTCAGCAGATCTCCCTACCTAAGCACCTCTTGCCCTTCTTAGTTAATTCCAGTTAATTGGGAGAACCACACTGTTCCAACCCCTGACTCTTGAGATACTGAGAAAACACAGAAGTAGACCCTTGCTCTGTGAGTCTCTGCTAGATACTTCTGGTGAGGATTCAGCTACCATGCCAACATTCTCAGGGAAGAGGACTGCCTTTTTCAGTGGTTTTGTGCTGTGACCCTGTCATGTGCTTCCAGGCTGGGGAGGACCTGTACCAGTTCCTGTACCTGTACCTGTAGCCCCACCCCCACCACACCAGCTCAGATTGCAGGTGCTATGGGCTCGGCTATCAACCCACAGGATTGATCATACTTTGAGGAGCAGGAGTGCCTCAGAGGAGCCCATGTCATCACTTGGCACATAAGGTCTTATAACCCATGTGGACACATGTGCGACCATAGAACTGTTTGGGGCTACTGCAGAGTTCAGGAACTGGGTACTGGGCATGGCATGTTTATGGTGCTAACCTAACTATTTGTTCTGGAAGTTTGCAGAATAAATAAGTTCAGATATACTTTCAGTGGTTTCAGAATTATTCCTGCTAACTGAAGCCTCTGTGTTCCCACACCCCATCTTTGTCCAGCCCCACTGTATAGAGAAACATGCCTTCAGAACCCCCAGCCTCTTCACCCTCTGCATCCCTAAAGAAATGTCTATAACAGGAAAGTAATTAGAGCCCAAAAATAGCTGTACTCTTCAGATGTTGTAGTGACCTTTTCATCAGTTTCTTGGTTCCTCGGGAAAGGTCTAGACCTTAGGCAGCAGCAAGCCAAGGCTTTTATTTGTTGGTAGCTTGAAGCCACATTACCCACTACTGCTCCTGCCTCATGATCTGACCGAGGACAGGGGTATTATTACTTCCTCCTGAGTTAGTCACCCTCCCAGTGCAGCTAGGGTGCTGGGTGCTTCTAGCCCAGTGTCACTTTGACTAGGGAGTTGTTAGAGGTCAAATGGAGGGGCAAGGGCAGTCTAGACCTCTGAATTCCAGCCTAGCTCCCTTGATTACAAGCTCAGCTTCCTTAGACATAGGCCTTTTTTGGTTTACCTCAAGGGTATTAAAAATATTTCACAGCCTGGCCTCTTCCTAGATGCAGTTCTTCAGGTGACCAGGTGAAGTAGGTACATAAACTGGGTAGTACCTTATAGAGTGAGAAGCCCAGGTCCTGGGGCATGGCATCAGTCGTGATTTCTACCCCAACTTTCTTGCTGGAGTGTGGCCTCAAAAGAGATATAGGCAGTGCCAAATGAATCATCAGGTAGATATGACTAGCTTGCCATTTGATAATAGCTCCTTCCTAAGACCCAGCTTCACTGTCTGAACTGCCTGACTTGCAACCTTGTGTTGCCTGCACTAGAGGTGGACACTTCTTGCAGTCTATCACACTTGGCAAAAGTTTTGGGATTGGCTGCTGAGGCCATAGTAGCCAACCATCACACGCAGCTCTTTTGCAATGTCACAAGGACACCCTAGACTGAACAGACTGAAACAGAGGGAGAGATGGAGTGTCCAGCTGATACAGTTGTTTTCCCATCTCAACTGACTTCCTTCTGTGTATTGGCCCATATACTTCATATTGAGACTTCCTGTCTAGGGAAAAGATGACATGAGAAGTACATTATAACCTTTAGGGGCTCCCAGTGGTCTCTGTGTGCACATGTCAAATGGCAGAAGGAAATAGTTGAGTAGAATCTTGTTTTGCCCCACATACTAGGTGTCTGCACATGTGGACATGCATGAGCAGTTAAGTGTCTCCACATAGCACTGCATGCTCTCAGTGCCAGGCTTTAGGCAGGTCCCTGCAGGGTGGTGGCATGTCTCCATCTTTACAGCCGCCATCAGGCTTGACAGTGGCCTTCTTTCCCAAAAAGAAAATCAAGCTGAGAGCAGGCAGGGCTTCCTGCTTGTTGGGGCAGAGCTGAAAGAAAGTGTGGTCAAAGTCTCTTCCAGGCTTGTGAGGCTGACTGTACAGATTGTATTTCTGTGTTTTGTTCTTGTTGGAGGTGCCTTAGTGAAGGATGCATGGAGCAGGACTGTTCCTAAATGACTTTGGCCTTCATTGACCTGGTTTCATTGACTTTCAGGATATGTCAATAGCAATATCTATTGGATGAAGAGCCTTGCTGTTGCCTATCACACTCTGTGTCACTTGAGAGTGTCAAAGCCAGGAAGGGCCTCAGGAGTCAGAGGGCTTACCCTGTGGACAGTCTGAGATTATTAAGCAGTGTGTTTCCAGATCCATCTAGGTCTTCTGGCAACACTGCCAGATGCACAGAACAGCCCTGTAAGCCTAGAGAAAGTAGGCTCAAGCCAGCAGTCACACAGCTAAGGAGTGGGGTAAACCAAGATGAGCACTGAGGGGGAGATTGCATGGCCCAGAGGCCTCGCTTAGTTAGAGGCACAAGGTAAAATTTAGCCATGATCTATGGTCTATAACCACAGAGGGGACAAGAAAGAACAGGGGTCTTGGGAACTGGTGTCTGTGGTTGCAGGTGATGAGCACACAACTGTAAGCATGGACAGAGCCACCAAGGAGCCCCATACTCCAGGTTGTAGTGGGTGTAATGGTACCATGCCCTCCTCACAGCCATCCATCCTCACCCATCATTCTGTCACTGTCGTGTGCTGGTTGTTTTCATCCTCACGTTCACCCCACACTGCCTCCACCAATATTGCCCGTGCTGCCCCTAACCCTGCCCACACTCTGTTCTCCAGGCTTTGTCTTTCTGCTTGCACCTGTCACGGCTCGCTTCAGGGAACAGTGCAGACCGCATGCTCAGCCCTCAGTCCGGCTCCCTGCTTCTCCTGTGGCCAGGAGTACCTTCATGTCTGCCAGTCCTGTGATTTCGAGAATGTGTGTTTGATGTGCTTGGCTTCTGCCAACTGCCCATTTCCCCAGTTCTGGCCTGATCCAGAGGCACTGGTAGCCTCTCTCCCGCAGCTCTCCTGTCTCCCTGCCTGGCAAGTAGTTCAGGCCTGCCTGTATTCCCATTGCTTTGTTCATTCTTTTTAAACCAACAACAAAAAGGCAACAGACTCTTAAGAGACCAAATTCCCTTTATGAGGACAAATAGAAAACTGCAGTTTTGGCTCCTTGTGTGTGTAGTTCACAGTGCCCTGACTAAGGGCCCAGGGTTTGCAAATGACTCTCAAGTCAGTCCTGGGCCTGATCTTCACCCTGCCTTCTTAGGGAGAAGGGTAGGTCGGGTTTTGTGGGAGCTCCATATTCCTGAAAACAGACCTGATCAAAATGCAAGAGAGTCCCAGGGGAGCTCATGTCATTGGGGACAGAGCCAGTTACTTCCTTTCAGCTCCCCTTTCTTATTCTTAACCTTTCTGAGAACCTCTTTCAGGCCATTGCTGATGGTGGCAGTTCAACAGCTCCTGCTGTGTGCTAGGCATGGAAGAGGGCACCATGGGGAAAGTTAAGATGAGAGTGCACTGAGCCCTGCTGTGGTTGGACCCGCATGTCCCTAGGTGGTGTCTTGAGACAGTGGTTGGTTTTCTGGGGTTTATGGATTGGGATGACTGTAAGGCTACAAGACACTGAGGAAGATTTGGGGGGACAAAGACAATGTGGGTTAGAGAGCCCTGCACTGTCTGGTTGCTGGGTGGACAGGGTGGGCACAGAGGGATGTTGTGGGGAAAGAACTTGGGAAAGCAGCTGGGTTCCAAGAGGTGGGACTCTTTTCTGCACTCAGCTGAGTGACAGGGCCACAGAGACTCCTGCCTTGGCTCCAGACAAACAGATCTTCCTTGTCTTATTGGAAGAGCCTTCCTGGGTGCTGAGGGCCATCCCAGAAAGGAGGTAAGGAGTCGGCAAGGAAGGGTTGAGTCAGGCCATTGGTTGTTGAAGAATCTTGCAGCCGGACTGATTAGCAGATAGAGTATTTCTTTATTTGTACAGAATTCAGTAAGCAGGGATAAAATTGTGTTGTTCCAAAACATAGATCATATCTTTTTTGTTTTTGGACTCGTGTTTCACTTTCTTTTTGTTATCTTTTAGTCATCATTGATAAACCATGACAAAACAGAGTTATCTTTTACAATCAGTTTTACTCATCAACCCCATAACCCAACTGCTAGGCAGCTCTTCCGGTTTCAAGAATGCTAGAAAGAAAGAAAATCTCCAAGCTAGCCCTGGCAGACTGCCATGTCTCGAGCAGTCTATTGTTAACTCTTAGTGGTCAGGCCAGAGTTGCTGCAGTTAGTATTTAATTTCTGGCATAATACAATGGTTTTCATTTTATATCTTTATAGAATTTATTTGTATGACTAACCTAGTATTCTTCTAGTCCTTGGTCATATAACATCACAGTGGCTCTGTACAAGTTAACTTTTCTTAGAAAGGGAGGCCCTAACCCCTCATTCTTTTAGCATCTTTCCACACCCTTCTTTGCTCATCAGTATAAGTCCCTGTGTAGGGCAGAGGCAACTCCAGCCAGTCTAACTTTGTTGCTGTATGTGCCATGCAATTGCCTGGGCATATGATAGGAAGAAGCCTGTACTTTGTTCTGATTATCTTGTTTCTGAGCAAGTATGGAACACATGTTCCAGGAATATCTCAGAGCCTCATAAGGAGACCTCTGGCTTCTCTATGTGTGTCACAACCTCCAGGACATAAAGAATACCTTCAAGTAGATAAGAGTATCTCCCTAAAAGTGGAGTGCGGGGAAGGGGGTGTGTGTTAATATGTTCAGGACTTTCCTGGGAAAGCTTAGAAGCAGTATTCAGTATTCCTGGGAGAAGGCATAAATGATTCATAAGAAATTTCCTATTAATTCAATATCCCTAAGTTGTACAAGTATTAAAAGCCCCTTAAGAATGCAACTTGTGGAGATCAAAACCCAAAGTGAAAGAGTCACGGTGACAATCACGTGGCTCGGGTTTGCTGGATCTTTGTCACGCAGCTGTGCTGGCTTTATCACTTTTGGTATTCTCATCAGATATGGCTGCGCCACCTGGGAAACTCACTAGCTAGCCATGAGCTTCCACCTGTTCTGGTGTCTTCTTTTCTTGCCTGTTGAGTTAAGAGCGTGATGCTCACTAGTCTTAGGAGTGCAGGAAGCCTGTTGAATTCTAAGAGTGTTTCTCCAGACCTGAGATTTAGAGTGGGAGAGACAGAAAAACCATTTTCTTCTCCCTATGAATATCACACTCCCAGCACCACTGTCTGAGCAAGGTGGAGCTCGAAGTGTCTGGCATTGCTTCATTGACCCAGGGAAACTGGGTGAAAGGGTTCCCGTGGGGGTGATGTCCTGCTGCCCACCCACTGCTTGCTTTTCTCTCAGGGTATCTGTGTTTCTGGTGTCTCTTGTTGGTACATCTCCTCAGCCTGCTGTGGACACCTCTGTTTTCCATGGCCAGCCCTATTCCTGATGGACCCATTCTTTCCTGGCAGCTGGCTAGTAAAGAAAGAAACTTTCCTCTTTGAAAGTTTCTCAGAATGTTGTTTTTACTGGAGCTCATGGTTTTTAGAAACTTGTTCTCTGGTTAGCAGGCATTCTGATCTCTTTAGGTTCACTGGTCAGTGCCACTGCAGTATGATGACATGGTCACATGTCTTTCTGAGCACCCATTGGCCTAAACTGAGGGAATAAGTAGGAGCTGTTGTATGTCTTACTGCAGGAACAAGTGGCACAAACACATTGAAGGAGATTCTGGAAGCATGCATCTCATAAGTAAAATCTCTCAGTCTGTCTGGGGCACCCTGTGGTGTTGAGCATAGTTAAACCTGGGTGAAGAAAGACTCAGAGCCCCCCTTTTACAGCAGACAGGACAAGCTGCCTCTCTGTCACCAATCCCACCCCTTCCTTCTTTGTAGTGGGCTCTCATTCCTTTGGGTCCTGCCCTGGAGGTAGAGGGTGCCAGGGCTTCCTCAGCAGGTGACTGGCAGCTGTACCTCCCCTCAGGATTCAGAGAGAGCAGGCTGGGAGTGGCTCCTTGTTTTTGTGTGACTAAGAGAATCAGATATTTCTAATCTTGCCCCAACTACTTGTTACTGTGAAGAAAAGAACATTCAAAAATTTTCAGGACCAGCCCGCAGCCTACTAGCTGGTGCCAGTCTTCTTTCCTGTTGGCCACCAAGCAACTTCTTCAGAAAAATACACCCCAGCTTCTGAGACTCAGGGCAGAACTGGTGTGTGTATGTGGTCCTTAGAGGTCCCATTTGTGTTACCCAGCCAGATGGTTAAGTTTGACTGACTTGTTTTTTAAATCTACTTATATGTGTATGATTATTTTTCCTGAACTTATCTGTGTACAGTGCATGTGCCTGGTGCCCAGGGAGGTCAGCAAAGGACATTGGATCCCCTGGGACTGGAGTTACAGACAGTTGTGAGCCTCCATGTGGGAATCAAACCCAGATCCTCTAGAAGAGCACCCAGTGCTCTTAACTGCTGAGTAATCTCTCCAGTCCCAGTTCTTAGTCTTTTTGTTTGCCTTCCCAAGGTCCTCAGTCAACTGAGCCCACAAAGATGTGACTCCCTAGGAGAGGAGATGTGAGGCCCTGTATGCATGCCCTGCTAAAGCAAACTATTTGTTTATTTTTAGATTGGATCCTGACAGGTAGTTTTGACTGGTCTTGCGTCACAGGGATTCTGCTCAGCCTCCAAGTACTGGAGTTACAGGTATTCAGTGCCACACCAGGCCTGGAGCCACACTCTAAGAGCTTTTCATTGTCTTTACCCTGTACTCTAAAAGAAGGAAAACTTGGCTTCCTTCAAACAGTTGGGTTCTTGATGTGGAACCCTGAGTGTCTTCTTGGAGTTTATAATCGGGATTATTGTAAACCACCTACCGTTTCATACTCAGCAGGGAGAAACGAAATCCTGACTTTTGCATCCTATTAGTGTCTCTTGTTTCAAGAAATTCACCTTAGGGGGCTGGAGAGATGGCTCAGAGGTTAAGAGCATTGCCTGCTCTTCCAAAGGTCCTGAGTTCAATTCCCAGCAACTACATGGTGGCTCACAACCATCTGTAATGGGCTCTCTTCTGGCCTGCAGACATACAGACAGAATATTGTATACATAATAAATAAATAAATAAATAAATAAATAAATAAATAAATAGATTCACCTTAGCTGGGTATGGTAACTCCTGCCTGTAATCCCAGAAATCAGGAGCCTGAGGTAGGAGGATACCAAGTTCCAGGTCATCATAGATTATGTAATAAGATTCTTTTCTCAAAGGGAGAAAAAGAAGAGGGGTAGAGGTGCAGCAAGATGGCTGGCTCGGGAGACCAGGATTGAGCCAACAACCTGACTCAAAGTCTGTGACCTCCACCAGAACCAGAGTGGGACTGACCCAGTTACCTAAGACACAGAGAGAACAAGCTCCACCAGGAGCAGAAGCCAGGAGCAAACCCAGTCCCAGGACAAGGGCAGATCACAATTTAACCAGCGACCAGATCCAGAGTCAGCTATCACCACCAGAACAGGTCTAACTCCAAGCCAGGGACTTTTGCAAGAGGAGATCCAGACCAAGATTTATAGAAACAGATCAAAGCCAGCAGCGTAGACCAAAGTAGGCCTGAGACAGCAAACTGCAAGGGAGCAGACCAAAGCACAGGAGCACTGAGCTACCACCAGGAACAGGAATAACCAATGGGGTAGCTAGAACTGTGACACTGACTGTACCACGAGGAAAACCATCTTAGCTTTGGATTCACTGGCACCTAGAAGATTATTCAACAGAATCTCAGACAGCCCCAACCACACCTATTAGAGGAAACAATGAGTAGAAAAGGTAAGATCACATGCTACACCACAAAAAGCAACACAATACCAGTAAAACCTAAAGACCCTACAAAAGCAAGACCTGAACAACTAAATATGGATGAAACAGAAGAAAATGACCTAAAAAATATCTTTAAGAGAATGTTTGAAATTCTCAAAGATGAAATGAGAAATTCCCTTGAAGAAATGGAGGAAAATGGGGCTGGAGAGATGGTTCAGTGGTTAAGAGCACTGACTGGACTTCCACAGGACCCGGGTTCAATTCCCAGCACCCACATGGCAGCTCACAACTATCTGAAGATCCAGTGTCAGGGGATCTGACACCTTCACACCAATGCACATGAAATAAAGTTAAATAAACCATAAAGAATATAAAAAAAATAAAAAAAGAAATGAAGGAAAAGACAAACAAAAAACTGGAAGATGTCAGCAAATCACTTAAAGAAAACCAAGCAAAAGAAATCAAACATATAAAAGAAACTATCCAGGACTTGAAAACTGAAATAGAAACAACAAAGAAAACACAAGCTGAAGGAATTATAGAAACAGAAATCATGAGAAAAAGATCAGGAAATACTCAAATTGAGGAGCTG
>JAQHUG010000050.1:413151-428852 GCA_028555095.1 Dicrostonyx torquatus
GACCCAGTTCAGTTCTTAGCACCCATGTTATATGGCTCACAGCCTCCTGTAGCTCCAGCTTCAGGGGATTAAACACTTCTGGCTCTGGGATCACCTGTACCCAGGTGTACATACCCTTTTCTTAGGACTACAACATACTGTGCTCATCCCTGAGGAGAGACCTGGAGCTCCCACAGCATCCTCAGGACCAGTAGCAGCTTGGGCTCTGCCAGCTCTTAGAGGTTCTCATCCATGTGCGAGGTGTGGGGAAGGGCCAGGGAAAGTGCGTCCATAGGCCTGTCCCTCTTCGGTCCCTGTCCTGTGGCTGCTGTTGGCTGTCAGTGTTATTCTAAGAGGCTTAAGAGAGTATTCTCAGTTAGGTGTTGCTTTCAGTGGAACACAGGCCTCCATTCTGTTATCTGTTCTTGCCCACCCCATTTCTGTTGTAGTCTTCACTACATTGCTGGTTGATTTGTGGTCCCCCTCGTGTTGAAGTGTTGAGAGGGCATTAGCTCATTAGGAGTAAATACCCGTTTGCTTAAGTCTGCCCTGTTTTTATAACGATCACAGCTGGGATTCCACCAAACTGGCAATTCCTTCAGGCCCAGAGCCTAACAGCTTGAGAGCCAGTGAACTGATGGGGCAGTCTGCCAGGGGGTGAGATCATCCTGGCGAGGCTTGCTTCCTGAAGCTCAGAGTTGGATGCGCTTCTCAGTCAGCTGTGAATTCAGGGTGTTTACTGGTCCCTGAGATGAGCTGGGCAGTCCTGGCCTGGCTTTCATAGAGACCTTAGCAGCAAGGACAAGGCCTGCCATCTTCTGGAGGCATTGAGGCCTCTCTAGCGTTGCCCAAGCTATCCATGCTCCCTGTCCAGGCCAGAGTGACCTCTTTGGGTGGGCTAGATCACTGTGCTGGCATTAGTGTGTGTCAGGAAATAGACCCTGTGGAGATCCCATGCTCAGGAATTAGGAAACTAAAACTTGTGGTAAAAACATTAAATGGGGGCCTTAAGCGAACAGTTATTCAGCCCTTTTGTGTCCAGCATGTCAGTAGCAGATCTGAGATTAGAATGTGGGCCTGAGACTCTAAGTTCAAAGTTCTTCACCAAGGACTAGCAAGATGGCTTATCAGGAAAAGGCACTTACTAAGCAAACCTGGTGACCTGAGTCCCATCCCTGGAGCCCACACAAAGGCAGAAGAAGATAACTGATTCCACAAACCGTCCTCTGACCTTCATAGAGATGCTGTGGCCCTCCCCCATATACGCGCACACACAGGCACACACATACCCCACCCCAATAATAACTTTTTGAAGTTAACTGCACTGATTTTTTTATTTGATACTGGAGACATCAGGGCCTCCATTTGTCATTCTCTTTCTGCAGAGATAGCAGATAGGCTGTCTGACTTCGACAAAGGGAGAAACGTCTCCTGTATAGTGGAAACTCAGGTTTGGAATTTCTTCTGAGTATAGCAGGCCTGGCCTTTACCCTCATTCAGTGCTTAGGAAGCCCCTGGAAGGAATGAGCGTGAGGAAAGAGCTCTCCGTCAGTATGAGGCAGCAGATCTAGTTAGCTCCCCACTTCAGCTTGGGTCTCGATCATGGCCCAGATCCTTTGTTCTTACTGTGTCCGGCCAGCTGAAACATATGACCTGCCACTTCTCTGCAGTGGACTGGACCACTGCAGTCCCTCCTGTGTTGCGCATTGTCACCTTTGGCCCAAGGCCAGAGCGGTGGAGCAAGTGGTGGAGGCTAGAGCTAATTCTCAGTGTTCCTCTGCATGCCTCGGCTGGAGGCCAGTGTTTGGACCCCAGTTAAGGATGTGCACCTGTCTCCACTGCTGTGTGGCTCGGTGAACTCTGTTCAGAATGAAACTGCTGATGGTCTGTTTGAGACACTCCTGATACAGCACACCTAGGCTCTGAAACAGTTAGGTATGGATAATTAAGCTGACATCTTTACTGTGTGCCAGGCACTGCTTCAGGCACTTTGTGGTTTGTGAGTACTGCTCCTTAGTTTTACATGGAGGGAAACCAAAGTGCACACATTTCCACACTAGGACACGAAAGAGCAGGACTTCGGCACTGACAGTTTGCTCTTCCTGAGCCCAGGCTTGCCACTCTGTGGAAATGGTTCTGCCTTGTTTACAATTTGCCCACCTAGTGGCTCGCATAGGCCCTCAGGATTGCCTGTTAGGTGCTAATATAGTCACCTGTATTTGATTTCTAAGGTTCTGAAGGAAGAACGGAAGGGCCATGGGCACTGTCTTCCTCTGCCCCTGTGCTCAGAAGCCCTTGTGAAACTGACCTCAGCCATGATGAGAGGGCAGGTACTTGTTTGTCCCCTCACCTTCAGATACACAAACTATTGACCTCTGCTTGTGTACTATACAGTTCTAGTTTGTGCCTTACAGCTCACGGACTATCTATCAGTCTGTCACCACCAGCCTTCGAAAGATGCTGTCCTACTTCAAGGCAGTGTCAGCTTTGTGCTGTTTTACTCATTTACTCCCACGTACTCTGCAAGGCTCCATGCCATGGCTGTCACTTCAGTTTAGTTCTTTGGCACAGTCTTGTCTCCTAACTCATCAGTGCTGGCTCCACAGGTGAGTGACACCACACCTGGAGGAAGGTCTTTTATGTTTAACATCACACTAGCCATTTTTAGAGTGCTTAATTCCATTATACAGGTCCAGCTTTCTGTTTGGCTTCTTGTTCGGTCTGTCTAAACATTCATATGACTCATATTTGCTGACAATGAATTTACTCAGATTCTGCTGATCTGAGAAAGACCTTCGTTAACGCTTGCCTTTTAAGAAGTTATTTTTGCTGATTAAAGAATCAGTCTTGTGCCCCCACAGAGGGTAGGTGCACAAAGATATTATCTGAGGCCTGCTTTCTGATTGGAAGTTTGTAGTTTGTTTTTCTTCTTCTTCTTCTTCTTAACCTTATTTAGGGTTTTATTTATCTTATTTTTATTTTTTGGTTTTTCTAGACAGGGTTTCTCTGTGTTGTCCTGGCTGTCCTGGAACTCACTCTGTAGACTAGGCTGGCCTCAACCTCACAGAGATCCGCCTGCTTCTGCCTGTCAGATGTGTGCTACCATGCCTGGCTTCTTCACCTTTTAAAAAGATGTATTTATTTGATGTGTATGAGTGTTCTGTCTGATGCCTTTGAGAATCAGAAAAAGGTGTCAGACTCCTTGGCCCTAGAGTTAAGGGTTGTTGTGGAACACCATGTGGGTGCTGGGAACCAAGTCCAGGTCCTCTGCAAGAGCAATACGTGCTCTTAACCTCTGAGCCGTCCCTCCAGCCCTTGTCATTCTACTTTTGTTCCTGTGGTCTGTGTTTTGCTGAACTCTGTAAGATTCTCTGTCTTGGGTTTCAGTAGTCTGAGTCTGCTCGTGTGTGACCCCTTCATCAAGTGTAGAGGGACCATTCCCTGCTTAGCGTTCTCTGAGATTCTTGGGGACTCAATGTCTTTCATTATTTTTGGAAAGTCTTAATCTATGTGTTTAATTTTTCCATGCTGGGATCAAACTCAGGGTTTTGCATATGCTAGGCAAGTGCTCTGGTCATTGTCTGTTACAGTGTTTTCTCCTGTCTTGCTTCTCTTGTTTTTGTGCTCTGGTTAATGGATTAGATCATTCAAGTGCTCTATTCTGCTTATCCACCCCCCACCCTCCGTTGGATTGTTTATACTTAATTAATTTGTGGTATCAGGAATTAAGTTTACTTTTTCTGTGTATATGAGTATTGTGTTTGCACATATATACTCACAGTATGAGTGCCTCCTGCCCACAGAGATCAGAGGAGCTGCTAGATCCCCTGGAACTGGTGGTTGTGAGCCATTGTGGTGTGTTGGGAACGAAACTCCACCTCTGAGTTATCTCCTCAGTCCTCTAGTTTCAAGTTTTGATCCTTCCTTTATCCCACTTGTGTCAAGTCTGCTGGGAGGCCCGACAGAAAACATCTCATCTCTGTTACTGTTTTTTATTTCTAGAAACTGCATTTGACTCTTAAATTCCAGCTCATTTCTGAAACTGATCATCTGTTCATGGGTAGTGTGCAGGCTTTCCACCACAGCCTTACCATCCTAGTCATCGCTACACTTTTAAATAGTCCGAGATCATCTCCCATTCTAGTTCTATTGATTGTCTTGCCTCTTTACAGTATGAGATTTTGTTTCTTAATGGATATGTTTCTGTCTTATAATTTTATAGTGGATACCAGATACCATGTATAGGATCAGAGAAACTATCTGAAATCAATACATTTATTCTGGAAATAGATTTACCTGTTCTACCTCTGGGCCTTTGAGCTGGGTTGCAACTTGTTGCTACGATTACCTTCAGTGTGCTACCAGCTCCATATTCTCTCTCAATTAGACTTTGCTCAGCTTTCTGGCTTCCGCTTTAGGCCTCTGCAGGAGGAAAAGCCCTGTGTGCACTCCTCCTTCTGCTCCTCTCTTCTGCAGTAGAGACAGCTCTGTTGCTTGCTGGCTGGCCTGGGGCAGAGACAAATGTGGCTTTCTTCTGTTGGTTTAGCCTCAGACTTAGGAAGGCTCTGTATCCCACATCTCAGGGGTACAGCTTTCTTAGTGACCCTGTCCCTTCCTAGTGTTGGGTTTCTTACCTTTTCTTACATCAAAGTCTCCCTTTTCCCTTCCCTTGTGTCCTGGAGGCAGCAAGGTTTGCCACCTGTCCCCCAAAGCTGGAGCCTTTGTCCTTTAGAGGTGAAGGGTCCAGATACGCCTCCCATCTTTTATAGTGCTGCCTGAACCTCCTCCCTAGACTTGCATTCCCAGACATTAACAAGCCTCCTGCCCACTCTGCACCTAGTGTTTCTCCTAGAGTGTTTGTAGAGACTTGAGAAGAGCCAGGGAGTGGATACAACCTGTCTTTGTGTCCAAGACTTAAAGGGATCTAGACTCTTCATTCTAGAACATAGAGCTGCCTAAAAAGGTTTGCTGATTTGTTGCCACTGCCGTTTCTCTTCTAATGACAGTGACTGCTCCCTCTGTTCTTAGCGCTACACCTCCCAGCAGCACACTGGTAGCTTGGTATCTGCTGTCATAGGGATTTCCACAGTAGACAGTGCACACAGGGCTTTTCCACAAAAGCCAGTTGAGTTTGCCAGACCACTGTTTGGAGAAACTCGAGAAGGTTGACCATAGAGATTGGCGCCTTTTCTGAGTGACTTGGGGCCTCTAGGGTGGGTTGTACTTAGCAGAGTTAGAATGGTACACTGGGGGGACCTCTTACAGGACGGTCCTGGGCCATTGGGAACCTGTGCCAGAGGTGTTGTGAGTTCATGGTCCTGCCTTTTCCTCCCTCCCTCAGACCGAAGCCAGGACAGCACCGCTGTGGCCCTGTCAGACTCCAGCTCGACACAGGACTTCTTTAATGAGCCCACAAGTTTGCTGGAGGGTTCTCGAAAGCCCTTTGCAGAGAAGAGGCTATCTGGGCTCAGTGCTCCAGCAGGACCAATGGGTAAAGATCTTCCAGGGCCCACAGAGGAAAGAGGTAAGAAGCCTGACTTGCTAATTTGGGCCTGCTCTGATCTCCTGGGGCAGTCCAGGAAGAACTGAGGACTCTGGGTCCTGAAAAGCTCAGGCTCAGTCTTGATTCCATCTTCATGCTTCTGCTTTTTTGCCTTGGGGTGTTAGTGGGAAAGTTAGTTACCTTTCTGGTCCTCTCTTCTCACTACAGAATAGGACTGGTCCCAGTGCCAAATCCCAGGAATTGTGAGGATTAAATAAGGATGGTGAAGGTGTTGGTACCAGCGTGGTTTGCCAAGTGTGCTTTGTGATGCTTGTCATATTGAAGTGACGCATAGAGCCTGTTGGGAAAGCCATGTTCACAGCGTCACTGTAGCGTGTTTGCCCCTGCCCTGGTGAACGGTTATTAGAAAAAGTCTTGGGATTCTGAATGTCACAAATATGTTTTCTTTTTAGTCTGAATCATATCAGACTTCTTGGGAAATCTGCCTTTTTTGGGCAGAGAGCGCTGATCTAAGCCTGGGATATGCCCAGCTCCCTTGGGATTCCCTAGGCAGAGCCCCACTTCTAAGTTTGTAGCATGACTATATGCAGACTGAGGCATCCCTGGTGCCACTCACAGACTGTGACTAATTGGCTGTGTGTTTTTGAAATTTCCTTTCTTGTTTAATGTGTGTGGTATGTGGGCATGGGTATATGCATGCCGTGGCACACAGATGGACATCAGGGCACAGGGCCACACTTCAGCCTTGTTTAAGTAGGGTCTTTTTTGTTTTTGCTGCTGTACCACAGGCTAGCTGGCCCATGAGCTTTCATGGGTTCCTCCGTATCCACCACCTGTCTTGCCACAGGAGCTCTGAGATAAAGATAGAGACTGCTGTGTCAAGTTTCACATGGGTTTAAAGAATCTGAATTGAGGTCCTTGTGCTTGCCCAGCAAGCCCCTACCCATTAAACTGTCTTCCCAACAACTTAACCATTCTTGCTGCAGACATGCGTGTGTGTACATGCCCAACAACCCAGTCCCACATTCAGGTGTTCCAGGTCAGACACTGCCTTCTCAACCAGCTGAAAAGGAAAGCTGTTGACTGAGGTTTTTGTCCTGCCCAGTTCCCGCAGTGAGGTCTACATTAGTTATAAACTGGTTGGCCCATTAGCTCAGGCTTCTTATTAACTCTTATAACTTATATTAGCCCATTATTCTTGTCTATGTTAGCCACGTGGCTTGTTACGTTTTTTGATGAGGTAGTCACATCTTGCTTGCTCTGTGGCTGGGTCACGACTGCAGAATGCAGCTTCCCTCTTCCTAGAATTCTTGTTGACCCGCCTATACTTCCTGCCTGGTCACCCCGCCTATACTTCCTGCCTGGCTACTGGCCAATCAGCATTTATTTAAAATATAGGTGACAGGGTACAGACCATTGTACCACAGCAGAAAGCATCATGGGTTTTTCTGTTTCCAGGGCAAGGAGCTTGAGATTGAGAAAGAATGAGGAGTTCAGCCTTAGTCACTACCCTATGTGGCCTTCTGAGTGGGCTGGATGGGGAATAACTTGCATATTCTGGGGTCCTGGGCCTATCATCAAGTTTCTATGTAAGTTAGGAGTTCACTTGGAACTGTGGCAGTGGAGCCAAAGCCATTTGGAGGAGGATAGGACTCTTCCAGCTCTTTGTTCCCTGCTGGCTATCCCTGGCTGACCTTTCAGGAGACTTATCAGACTCACCTGTGCTTGGTCCCCATAAAGAGACAAGGTTAAAATTGGGTTTGGTGGTGCATAGCTTTAATCCCAGCACTTGGGGAAGCAGAAGCAGGTAGATTTCTGTGGGTTCAAGGCCAGCCAGGACTACACAGTGAGACTTTGTCAAAAATAAAAAACAACAAAGTGGAGGGGGGAGTGAGTAAGGAAAGAGAAACGGTTAGAACCAGATATAGTGACACACACCTGTAATCCCAGTGCTCAATAGGCTGAGGCTGCTGGATCACAAGTTTTATAGCAGACTGGGCTGCATAGCAAATTTTGTCTCTGAAAACCAGAAAGAGAAAATGAAATACGGCCATTGCCTCACTTTGTCAGCCGTCAGTATGCTCTCCCCCATCGTGCTGACACTCTCTAATGGTTATAAATACACGGTAGGAAATTAGAATAGAAAGAAAAGAAAAGAATTACCGTACTCTGCCCATCCTAACATAGCATTTCTGGTTTTAAAATATGATGGACATATTTGGACGAGTAAGACCGTTCATCTGTGTTCTGTGTCCCAGCACACAGTGAACTCCTGTGCGTGCAGCTGTCATCATGGACTCGGTGTTAGTTACTGTTCCCTTGCTGTGACGAAGGTCCGGGACAGTTCAAGGGAATATGGTCTACAACGCTAGAGCTCTGTCCTTTGCAGTTGAAGCTGTGGCAAGATTTGGTATGTCTCAACAGGTCACGAAGGAATAGACTGGGACCTGGCTAGCACTCTGAAAGGTCTGACTACCCAGCATTCCTCCAGCTAAGCTCTGTATCCTAAAGGTTCCACAACTTCCTGAAATAGCTGTAAAGCAAGTGTTCAGACACGTGACCTATGGGGTACATTTCACATCCAAACCATACCAGCCTCCCTCTACCATGTGTGAGACAGGACCCTTCTACTGATAGGGAGTATGCTAGTATACTCCCTACTACTCCTACTCAGGACTAGGTTTGAGCGGGAAGGGCAGACAGTGCATTGCTGATCATTGGTAAGGAATGTTAAGGTAGAACTGGAGACCATTACAGTGCCTAACAGGCATGAAATGGCGTGTTCCGTGACCCGTCCCTGCTCCGTTCTCTCCCCACTGGTTTTAGGTAGGTTTTTGACCTTGAGCAGCTGTCAGCCTCCCTGAGAAAGCCAGAGCTGCAGGCCAGTGTACACTGAAGTCTATCACTCTCCTGACCTTCCAGGCCCACTCTTCTGGGCAGCCCTGCTACCAACCTGCTTCCTGCAGTCCGTGGTATGGGATGCAGGCCCTTGGTCATGCATTCTCCACTACAGCAGACTGTGGCAGGTCCAGATCTACCTCACGCACTGGGTATTGAAGAGAGCGGGTCTTCTCTGGGACCATGCCTGTCTCTGAGCTATCTTCCTTCCCACATTGTCCAGCAAGTATGAAGGGTCCTGTTTCTGAGAGACTGGCTTCCATTCTTTTTTTCAGAGGCTGGCATACTTCACACTGGTCTGCTAGTGCTCAAGAAAAGGCTATTACACTGTCAACTGTTTCACCTTTCTGAAGCTCACCTTTGCAGGAGTCAGATCTTCACAATATAGGCTTAGATTGTGAAGGTGGCAGCAGTAAAGTGTGTGTGTGTGTTTATGGAAAGAAAAACGTTGCTTAGAATTTCAGCACTTAAACAAGCTCACTCTGAAGTATATAAGCCCAATGTGGAAATTGTCGGTAAGCCATGGAGTCCATGCAGTAAACACTATACCATGGCCACACGTGCCTACTCTCTGGTCTGTGAGTAGAGACTTAGTGGCATTGTTTGTGGTGACAGGTCTGTGCCTGGTGTTCAGCCATGTCTTTCTACCCTTCCCAGGAAACCCATTAGATAGAGCGAGTTCTCTCTGTCAGACCTCTGTGCTTCTCCGCACTCTGCTAGCCTCTGCCTACACCGTAAGCATTCTAAGTCAGTTCTTGCCAATGAGATGTACTTAAGCTGCATGGCACTGTGTGTTCTTCTCACCTTTGTGTGGGAGGAGCCTATCATCCCATCTTCATTAGGCTGGTTTAGGTTAGTACTTGACATCCTGGCTGGAAAGCATCCTGCGGATTTACAGCTGTTTCTGACCCTCTTCCTTTATCAAGGAAGTGGAAGAGTCCAGTGATCTTAGGCCCAGTTAGCGGAGGGAGTGCATGTTTGGGTGACAAAGCTCACCTCCTTTTTCCTAGACCACTCAGGCTCCCCAGAACTCTGGGCGACTGAGTCAACTATCAGAGATTCCATTTTCTTTGGTCCTTCAGTTGTGTGTACCAAACCCTTTTTGGATTAGTTCTTCCCTCTCCCTGCTTTCTATAAAAATTGTGTTTCTGCCGGGCGGTGGTGGCGCACGCCTTTAATCCCAGCACTTGGGAGGCAGAGGCAGGCGGATCTTTGTGAGTTCAAGACCAGCCTGGTCTACAAGAGCTAGTTCCAGCGCAGGCTCCAAAGCCACAGAGAAACCCTGTCTTGAAAAACAAAACAAAACAAAAAAATTGTGTTTCTCAGACTATGTCTTTGGTGTTATTCCTGTTCCCTGCCTGGGGCCAAGGACTGTATTGTCATTCAGTTCCCTTGTCTTCCTGGAGCCTCTGGCTGGGCTCATAGCCATTGTTCCCACTGCCTGTGCTGAACCACATTTGGAATACATTAGAAACCTAACATGCTTGTGAGCAAGGTGACAGTGGCCCCTGTAAGATGGATGCCAGCTCTAGACTGGGGTGCAGACAGCATCCTGAGCCCATGAGAGAGGAGACTATATAGCATGGCGGTAGAGACTCTAGGATCGCTGATACTTACTCAGTCTGCCTCAGATGGTGGGATGGGAGCTGGGGTGAGGTGCTAGCACTGTAGGACAGGGACAGATGGTAGGAGCTAGGAGAACAGGCCCTAGTAAGCTCTGGCTGCTGAGAGAGGAGGCAGTCTTATGCCTTCTCCACAAACACTGCTCTAGGGTGGGGACACTTGAGCGAGGAAATACTTGGAGCTCTAAGACCTGTGAGCAAAGGAGTAAGGGAGGAAAAGGCAGAGGTGAGTGTGTGTGTGTCCAGCTGAAGTAGATGGAAACGGGGACAGAGAATGACTACCCAGCCTTTCCCTTGATAAGGAGAACAATGATGGTCAAGCTTGCCGCATACCTGAGATCTGCCCATTTATGCTGGTACTTTGCTGTTAAGATAACTTAGAGTCTTAGTCTTTGTCTTCTTGACTTTGCCATATTAGGGTTTCAGCTACTGCCAGGCCTCCCTTGCGGTAGGGGGAGAGCTGTTGAGGCTCAACCCACAGTGCAGATTGTCTTCAGAATAGGTGGTACTGGCTCCTTCCCCAGGGAGACTGTTCAGAATATGACAAATGCATGGAGACCTCAGGGCCGTGCTCCAAAAGCCACCTTGTCTCTTGCTTCCTGGGTCATAGAGTCTCTTCTGTGGGCAGCCAAGGAGGGGTGGTGTGAAGCCATTCGTTACTGCCATCTTGAGAGATCTCCTAGTCTCCGCCATACTGGCTGAGTGTGGAGGTATTGGACTTGTCAAACAGGCGCCATGCATAAGCACATAGCAGCAACCTACAGTAGCCCCAGAGAAGGATGTTGGGCAGGCTGTAGGCCAAAGTCCTGATACCAGCACAACAGGTGTGTCACACTGCTGATGTCTCCTCCCCTCTGTGGGCTGTTTTCCTGTGTGCCTAGACCAGCCCTGATGCCACCTATGCCATACTCACTAGGTAGGAGCCAGAACCCAGCTTGGAACTCCTCTTCTGTAGTCTCTAGGCCCTCTGCTGCAAGCCACTGGGATGCCCCATGTCTTGGGGCAGGAACCTACGTGACAATAGCCAGGAGGGGGTTGAGCCAGAATCACCAGTGGGTCCTTTATCTCCCATTGCTGGGTTGATTGCCCACTAACCACATGGGCATCAACACTACCTCACTGCTACCCTGCTACCTCACTGAGGTGTCTGTATCATTTGTGGTAGACTGCTACCTAAAGAGACCTTAAATCACAGTGACTTTCTCTTCCTTCTTCTTAACCATAGGAAAAATTGAGGAGTCCTTGGAGAGCACAGAGGCCTTCCGGGTTGTAGATCAAGGCATCCAGAAGCCTGTGGCAGACTCCTCAGCCTCTGCTTACATCCCCAGCAAGCCCCCAGTGTCCACACCTCCCTCGTGGGATGGGAAGAAGAGGGGTGACCTCCCAGGGGAGCCGGTGGCTTTCCCCCAGGGACTACCAGCAGACGCTGAGGAGCAGCGCCAGTTCCTCACAGAGCAATGCATCTCCTCCTTCTGCCTGTGCTTGAGCCGCTTCCCGCAGCACTACAAGAGTCTCTACCGCCTGGCCTTTCTCTACACCTACAGCAAGACTCACCGGGTGAGAAGGGCCTTGAAGGGTGTGTATGGCCGCCCCAGCCAGACAGGTGTCCTGGGAGGCTTTCAGACAGAACAAGACAGCATTGGAGTCAGGACTTGGCAAACTCATCTGGGAAGGGTGTGAAGAAGAGCTACAGAGCCAGAGTGTGGACTATGTGCCCTGGAATAGAGGCCTCCTTGCTGTCACCTTGCTCTGAGCTCACCTCACGTGTACAGCTGCCAGAACCATCTTCGCAGCCCCTGCTTGGTGGATGTTGGGTGCTGACTGCCTCTTTCAGCTCTTTTAGGAAGCAATGGCTGTGCCCTAGTCTTCAGCACTCCTGAGGGTTTTCCAGTCAAACCATTTTTTCTGGCTTTTAGCATTGGTGGGAGGGCCAGATTGACTTTCTTTTCCTTCGGTTGTTCCTCATTCAAGAGGTGACGGAGAGAGTTCCCTTGCCCCTGGTGCCCATTCCTGCAGAGCTATACTCTAAGGAGGTGGCAGACTAAAAATACACACATGAGCAAGCCAAGCAGCTTTGTTGTGACCAGCACTACAGAGAAAATAGCAGGGTGCACAGAGCCCTGGGTGCTGCTGCAACTCTGCTAAGGCTGAGACCTGTAGTGTAAGGGGCAACAGGTAAGGCTTGAGGGAGGAGAGACAGTGCCAGCAGCCCAGGAGAGTGCCATGTGGGTTAGGGCTAGGAGGAGCTAGAGTGACCAGGTGAGCAGGACATCTTATAAGGTCTTGCTGTGAGACCTTCCTTCATGTGACCCTCCCAGTTCAGTCAGGCTCTCCTCCCAGATGCCTGCTGCTGCCCCATTGTGGGCCCCACTACATTCTTGTGGATGTTTGCAGAGCCAAGTAGCGTAGGTGGCTAGAGAAATGGACCCCGGCTTGATGCTAGTTACTTCACAGAACTCTGGGGACTAGGTGTCAGAAGCCTTGTCCTTGCAGTGACTGACATATTCTATAGCTTGGCCAACTTTCTGAGAGTACAGCAGATAAAATTAGCCTCAGCATAGCAGGGGCGGAGTCAGTCACATCATCGCCAGTCTCTGTAAGGTGTGTACCAGCCATAGTAGACTGACGTGTCCAGCTGCTGAGGCCATCTGCTGCCTGTTACACTGCTGCCCCTACTCCGAAAAGCTGGTCTCACTAGCTAGCCTGCATTTGGCAGTGAACCTCACCTCCATGCACCAGGCTTTTGTGTTCAGGGGCTGGGTGTTAAATCCCAGCCAGCACATGTCTCCCCTGCTGAAGACGTGAGCTGCACATCTTCTGCCTTCATTCCTTCTAATAACCCTTCCCCCTTGAGTAGCAGCAGAGTGCACGGTAAGAGCCTCTCAAGTCCCAGTGAGGAGATTGTCAGTCGTCAGTCCCCTCCATATTCCCCATACAGCTGGCCTGCCCTGCCAGCCGTGCTCAGTTCTTGTTCCAGTGTGCCTTCCCCAGCAAAGGCTGAAACAGAATGTGGGGTGCAAGGTGGCTGGTATGGATTATCACCCCTGGAAAGGAGCAAGAGGAGGGTGCAGGCTTGTGTAGGAAACAGTCTGGGTTGCTATACTACCCTTCCAAGCTTCTGTGTCCTGCCAGAGGCTTTATTTCAGACCCAAGGGGGCCATCG
Source organism: Dicrostonyx torquatus (assembly GCA_028555095.1). Taxonomy (NCBI): domain Eukaryota; kingdom Metazoa; phylum Chordata; class Mammalia; order Rodentia; family Cricetidae; genus Dicrostonyx; species Dicrostonyx torquatus. The sequence continues at coordinate 426,317 of JAQHUG010000050.1, forward strand.
TACAGAATACTTAGCATGGCACCAGGTATAATATATGCTGATTAAAGACTTCTCTTTCGCGGAAGGAAAGTTGTCAAAGTAGTGTTTATGTCAGGATTAAGAAAATACAAGCGACGGAGGTGATGTACACCTAACTATCCTAGTCATTGAGAGGCAGAGGCAAAGGATTACAAAATCAGGGCTGTCCTCGGTTACACAGAGTTTGGGTTTTTAGGCCAGTTATGTTTTAAGAAACCAAAACTAAAGAGATGAGGGGAGGAAAGAAGACAAAGAGGAAGGGGGACGATGGGGGAAGGAGGAGACACAAAGAGAAACCATGATTCCATGCCTGAAAACAAACTCTCAGGCCTGATACTGTTCTGGCTGTTGTGTACGTCTGGAGCATCGGGCTCTTCAGCTGTAGACCTTGTTACTCCACTGTCCTCCACTATTGAGTGTGTCCCCTATGGATGATGTGTTTTCTCCTGTGCTCTTCCCAGGAATGATCCCAGGTCATGTTGGTCATTCTGTGGTAGTCCATGCGGTAGATCGGCCGACTCAACCCAGACACATCCATTAGTTTCTGCGGGCTCTTCTCGTATCGAATTCCTAGATTGGGTTCCTTCATTTGTGGAAATGGAATGCTGGCCATGATTCTCAGAGAGACTTTCCTGGGGTGGGCACTCTATTTTCAATGTTAGGCCTCCTTTGGAGACAGCACTTTGGAATGTCATGTGTGTCAGATGCTTCCAGAACATACCAAATATACTCTGAACCCCAACTGTGTCCCTGGGCTGCCTCTACTATTGGGGGAGCCTTTTTGGGCTTTGTTGACAGGCCTTTGCTGAACGCATTGCCATCTACAACTTGAATGACAGGTTAGCACCAGGCTCTACTGAGCGGATCAATTAATACCTTCCTGCTGCTCAGGGCAAACCTCTGTTCTAGGGGTGAGTCTTGGGTGCCAACTCTGCTGGCAGCTGCTTAGATGTTGGAACACAACTCAGTTGTAGCTCACTAATTCAGAAACATTAACTGGCAAGCAGTGACCTCTTTCCACACATAAGTGTCTACTGACAAACACTTCCCAGTGTGTGTATTTGACTGCAGCACATTTTGTACACAACCCGCCTATAGGCTTAGCAGTGGCATTTTTGCTGTAGCCAGCTGGATTGTTAGGTGTCTGTCTACTCAGGGATCCAAGAGGCAGAGCTCCCAGGGTTGGACACTTAACTGCTGCTGATCCCTTTAGTCTTTCACATGTCTCTCCAGGTTAAATCATTGCCTTGCTGTGTGTTGTGGACAGATCCTCCTAGGGACAGACCCGGGTCTATGGCTAGGCGCTTTTGTTGAAGGAGTCTGCTGGTGATACAGAATTGTGATGATGGGGTGGGCAGGCAAGCAGCCCTTCTTTCCCGTTACCCAGACCCATCTCCTCTGTCTCTCCATCTCTGTAGCTGCTGTACAGCCCCCCACCCACCCAATTAGGCCTTCTGAGGACTGTGCCTTGTACAGTTGCCAAGGCTAGGTCTTCTCCTGGGTAATCTTTGATGCCTATCTGTGGCTGCCCTTCATGTTGTATCAGGACATCTCTTATCATTTGGGCTCCTACCCTCACCAGTAGGGAGGAGTCTGGGTGAAAGATGAGGCATGGCCACCTTTGTCCTGTTGTCCTGGAGCCCAGGTCCTATAAGCAGTCCAGGGCAGAGAGACTGATAAAAGGGGCCCTGGAGCCAAACAGCCAAAGAAAAATGAAGTTGTGAGACACATTCCCAGTTTCAATAATATAGTAATAAAATCTGTAATCAATAATAGTGTGGGATGTTATTCAGTCTTTAAAAGGAAGGAAATCCTCTACCAATATGGATGAACCTGAGGATGAGAAACATTAACTGGCAAGCAGTGAAATAGGCCAGCCACAAAAAGGCAAACACTGAGCCTGTGTAGGGGTGGCCCAGACACACTAGCCCAATCAGAACCTGCTGCTTTGGCCCAAGGCTTGTGTGGAAGGAACCTACTTTTGGGGTTTGATCAGAGGCCGACTCCTGTGTTGAGACCCCACAGTAGTCCACATTCTAGTGTGGAATCTCCAAGGACCACTGAGCTGTGGACTTGCTAGGTATCGGGCCCAACTGTTAAGAAGTATATTAGTCCTAAACTGGGTATTCAGTACCTTCCTTTGCCCCACAGGCAAAATGCTGTTTTGCCTGCTATTCTCAAAATGTCTTGGGCTACTACATCCAATAGGGTCTTAGCAGGCTTTACTTTGTGTGCTTTCTAGAATAATGTCTTAGCTAAGGTAAGTTCTTTTTTTTTTCCCTTTATTGATATTTATTGAGCTCTACATTTTTCTCTGTTCCCCTCCCTGCTTCTCCCCACCCCCTTCAATCCTCCCCCAATGTCCATCTTGTCTTTTTATACTTTCCTATGTATATTAGGTCTATGTAAGTCTCTCTTAGTGTCCTCATTGTTGTCTAAGTTCTCTGTGATTATGGTTTGTAGGCTGGCTTCCTTTGTCTTATGTTTAAAAACCACCTATGAGTGAGTACATGTGACA
>JAQHUG010000050.1:429590-489038 GCA_028555095.1 Dicrostonyx torquatus
TCTCAGTGTCTGTGCTGCTGGGTTTCTATTTAGGAAGTGGTTCCCTGTGCCAATGTGTTCGAGTGTACTTCCCACTTTCTCTTCTGTAAGGTTCAGTGTGGCTGGCTTTATGTTGAGGTCTTTGATCCATTTGGATTTGGTTTTTGTGCATGGTGATAGATATTTTTATTTTTCTGCATGTTGATATCCAGTTATGCCAGCACCACTTGTTAAATATGTTTTTTTTTCCATTTGATATATTTTGCTTCTTTATCAAATATCAGGTGCTCGAAGATGTGTGGATTGATATCTGGGTCTTCTATTCGGTTCCATTGGTCCTACTGTCTGTTCTTATGCCAGTACCAGGCAGTTTTCAGTACTGTAGCTCTGTAGTAGAGTTTGAAGTCAGGGATTGTGATGTCTAAGGTAAGTTCTTATTAGGCTAGCTGAGGCTAGCCTCAAACTTGTGGCCAGCCTTCTGCCTCAATCTCACTAGTGCTAAGATTACAACACTCCTTGCACAAATCAGGAATGCATTTCAGTATGTCTTCCTTTTGGTTTGATGAGAGTCTTTGAGCCTGGGAGGGAGGGGTACAGAGGGAGTGAGACAGATTGCCCCATAAAGGTTGCTGTTTTCCCAGCTCTTACTCCCACAAAGGGATGTAGATGCAGAGGTCTGAAGGGGTTTGAATACTTGGCCTGCAGCATCCATTACAAATAAGATTCTTTAAGCTTAGAAAGTAGACTGTCCTCCCTCATTGTCCAAGATCCAGTGGCAGAATTAGTTGTGTTTTAGTATGTTTTAGTGTGTATGGCCCCTTTCTTGCATTTAAACTGCACCAGAGACTCTCAGATACTTTATTCTGGGCACTTGAGGAGCCTCCTCCCCTCTAGGTTCTGCTTCTTCCTGCCATTGCATCTCAGACTGTTCACTTGAGTGGAAGTACCCTCCATTTTCTGAAAGCACAAAACCTGCTTGTCTTCCTTCCAGTCTCTTGACAAATGGCTGACTCTTCCTGGTCCTGGGAGCTTGGGCAAACTCTTAAACTTCACTTTGTTTTTCTCGTTGTAAAGTGGGAATTCCATACCTGATAAGGAATGATGACATCCTGGGTGACATCATCACCTCTTTGCACCTTGAGCCACTCTAAAACTGCAGGACAGGCTGTGTATTAAAGGACATTTTCCCCTCATAGAGAGTGGCCCAACAAGAGCCTACAGTCTATAACCCTTTTCCCACCCATGAGGGTGGCACTTGTCAAATCCCCTGACAGTTTCCTGAGCCCTTCGATCGCCCATCTGGGCCTCAGATGTAAATGAACTCAGCGCTCCCATGAGCCTCTGTGTCTTATGCTCGACCATCAGTCTAGTCCATGCTCTTTGTCAGCCTGGGAACAACTGGAGAGTGTGCTGCACACTAGAGCGCAGGGCCAAGTCTGAAGGACTCGTCTGTTCTCAGGTTCCGATTGGCAGCCAGTGCTTTCCTTATTCTTTGCATCCATTGTGAAACCTCCACTGCTGCCCCTTTTTGAGTCAGGAAGGATTGTGGGTCCCTGTCCCACAGCCACAGAGGCCTGCATCAGCTCCTCCCCACCCTGGCACCAGCCCTGCTTTCTCACATCTCCAGCCCAAAGGGTGTCTTCTCACCTTGGTTTCCTTAAGGATGTGCCAGCCACTGTGAAGAGGCTTCTTCAGGCAGTGCTCTGTCTCCTTCTACCTCAGACTGCTGCTACCCTACCGTGCAGGTCATCCAGATACTGCTAACAAGTCCCTCAGGGGCACTCGGCACACTTTATGTCACAGCACTGGGGTAAACGTTCCCAAGCCTGTGTGGCACAGACCAGGTCTATGTAATGTCCTGTGTCTCCTGGGGTTACCTCGGATTGTTTGCACAGCCTGTGCTAAACGCGCGTCTCTGTTTCACAGGTGGCCACACCTAGCTCTTGTACTAACCAAGCTGGGCTTTTGCCCTGGTCAGCTGGACTCTTGTCAGAGTGCACCCCCCCCCCCAGCTCTATACAGTCTGCTGCAAACCATAGCCCAGGTGTTGCCATTTCATTGACTTCAGACAAAGCCAAAGATGGGTGTCCTTTGTGCCCAGCTTCCAGGGTCAGGTAGATCCTGACTGGAGATATTAGAAGTTCAGATGGGGGTTTGGAGTGTAGCTCAAGATTAGAACTCCAGCCTTGCATGACCAAGGTCCTGGGTTTGATTCCCTAGCCCTGTAAAAATAAGTAAGTTACTGGTTGATTTAAACAAAACAAGATTGGCAGTACATGCCTGTAAGCCTAGCAATTGAGGGATAAAGGCAAGAAGATCAAGAGTTCAGGCCAGCCTGAGTAACTTAGCAGGTCTCTCAGAGTTTTAAAAAAAGGGGCAGGGGGTGACTGGGGATATAGCTCAGTGTTAGAGCTTACCTGCTATGTACAAACCTGTGTTCAGTTTGGTTCCCAGTACTGCACAAAAACAAAAGTCCCCCACACCCTGTGAGTGGTCTCCTGTTCCGTGCTGGTCAGGCCAGACAGGAGTACCTCCTGGCCCGTGCTTCACTCTCAGAAGAACTGAATGAGTTCTTCAAGGCTTCATGGCTGAGCACTGCTGTGTGCCTTGAGCTGCTTTTCTGGGCTTCTGCTCGATGAGGCTTGAGTCTGCGTCACTTCACAGCCTTGACAGTCAATCTAGGCTACTCTTGGTTTTATTCCTTTCACTGAAATGTGCTGGACCTGGCCGATCTCTGCTCTGCTCCCCCTTCCACTCTAAGCCTGACAGAGCAGAGGTGCATGGCCTGGGGGCCATATCGAAAGGAAGATGTCAGTCTCAGACTTCAAACCAGCTTAGAGTGCTCATGACTGCTGGCCTGGGAATTGGGCATTTGAATGTGGCCCACCCATTGTTCCTACTGGAGCATTACAGCACAGGTGGAGCAGCGACTGAGCGCTTACTCTGCTCCTCAAGTGTGAAGAAGCATGTACTCCGTGCTTCAAGTCTGGGGACCAAAGTCAAGGGTCAGAGCACTCTGATCTCACCCACCTTTGGGCCTCGGGTGGAGAAAGCAGGAATCCCACCGGTGTATTTATTAGCCTTAAGAAATAGCATATTCCCTTGGGACCCTGGAAAGGCCTATGAGTGCTAGAGGCAGTGGACATGGCCTACCAGCAGCTGAGCCTCGGAAAGAATGGCCTCTGCCTTTCCTTGGTGGAAGTTCCTCCTTGAGCTAGACCCTGTGCTTGCTCTCAGCATGCCAGCTTCAAGTAGGAACAGGTATCTGGACTCAGCGGGTTCAGCCAGAACCGCCTCCACCTACAAGGCTTCCAGGGGTCATGTGGGCAGAGTGCCCTCTACCTACTGTGGTTGCTCTCATGCTGGGCTGCCCACAGCTTCCCTACCCCTCCCTACAGGTCAGGTCAGATGATAGGGGTGTAGTCTTACTTGAGCAGAGCAGCCTTGACTTCCTGAGACATTAGCCTTTGGTACTCAGACCCAAGCCTTACCCTTGGAGATACTGGCCTTAGAATCAATGTTGAGTTCACTATCCAACCTGCTGGAAAATGGCTAGCTCCTGTTAGCCTCCATGGAAAACTCAAGCCTTTTCTGCCTTGAATGTATTTTCTAGAGGTACATACTTAAGACCTCACCTGTGCCTGTTGCTAAAAGATCTTCATTCTTGTGTGTCCCCAATCCTTCGCCACAGAGTCCTGAGCAGTTCTAGGAAACTACTTGGTGGGGGAGGGTGGCTCTTTGTAGAGGCAGAGCAGAGGTCAGAGGTTCAGTTGTCAGGCACTGTGTGTCTCACTTGGAGTCAGGATTTCTACTTATACCTAGAGTAATAATGGCAAGCAGAATGGGAACAGATGAGCTGGAGCTCCTGGAGTCAAAGTCTGGGTCCAGGACCAGGCAAACAAGAGGCTCAAGAGAGAAGAGAACGCCAATTAGATGGGGAGGGTGAATGCTGTAGAAAGGTGACGTGGCCATGCACCCAAAGGGACATGGCTAGGCTTCTCATTTTAGCCGCATACCCAGAGAGGGGAAGGTGTGGCCAGACACGTGGTGGGAAAGGACTGATCTCTGTAGGCTAGTGAAACGATCTTAAGTCAGGCATGTAGCTGTGCTCCCTTCTACCTCTCAGGACTCCTACATGGGTTCCAGCAAGAAGCCCCATTGTCAAGAGAGTCTGGTCCCAAGCAAAGCCCAGGCCTCTAAGGCAACTCTACTACAGGTTATGATAAGTAAGGATTTGTGATAAATGAGTAGGGTCTGCCTTTGGGGCTAATAGGGGTACCTAGTAATATGTGGACACTGAGTCTACAAGGCAGTTTTGTAGGGTTGGGCAAGCTGAGGGGCCCCTCTATGCCCACTGCCTTATGAAGTCTGAGGTCACATTCCTAAGTTAGCTACGGTGAACAGAAAAAAAAAATCACTTCCAAAAATGCATCCCACAACCCAGTGTTCAGAGCGCTGGTCCAGAGCCTCCTGGAGCTATAGGATCAATGTCTGCAGAACTGCTCTTGACCACAGTTTTTGCCAGTGCAGCCATGAAGAAGGGACCACCTGCTTTCCCATGGGCACCCTGAGCAGCCCACACACTCACTTCCAACCTACTTTTGTTTCCCCAGAACCTCCAGTGGGCCCGTGATGTGTTGCTAGGCAGCAGTATCCCATGGCAACAACTGCAGCACATGCCGGCACAGGGGCTCTTCTGCGAGAGGAACAAGACCAATTTCTTCAACGTGAGTACTTTGCCTTGTTGATTTCTGAGGCTGCTTGCTGCCACTGTTTCTCACTAAAGCTGTGTGAATCGCCCCCCTGATCAGGTGTTTACAAAGCTTCAGGTGTGTGGCATCCTCAGAGGGCAGACAGGGGGATACAGATAAGAGAATTCAAAACTGATACGGGGCTGTAATTAACTGAGTGACTTCTAGAAAGTCATTACTCCCTCTGGGCACTCGGGAGAGGCGTGGATGCTATGTGTCCTCTGGAGGCCTGGGTGTTCAGGGGCTGTATGTGCAGTAGAGAGAGAGGACTTTGGGCTTGTAGCTCTGCAGCAGGTCCACCTCCCTCATGTGATCTTGGGCACCGAGGAGATTCTCGCTAAGGCTAACTCTACTACTTGAAAATAAGTTTTCCCAAGGTTGGGCCTTTAGTGCCCTTCCAGCCAGCCTTGCCATTCCTTGTGAGGGGGAGCAGCATTTCCATGGCTGGGTCATCATCCACCTTCCAGGGCTACCCTGTCTGCCTCCTAAAAGCCTTCTTCAGCACCTGCCAGCCCAGTCTCCCCACACACACCCTGCCCCACCCAGGGACAGTGGGCTCCTTTCTACCTCTAGTCTAGGTCTTCTCCACCTCCACAGTCCTCCCAGAGTGGCTGGCTCCCAGTTAGGTGGCCTTAGCATGCCATGCAGACCCTCTTAGTTTTGGTTTCTTCTCTATTTCCCCTAATGTCTTGATATTAGCAGAGAGAAATTTAAGAGCAGGGTTTGCCAACAGAAGTATTGACAGGCAGGAGGGTTGTGGCAGAGGCAGATCTTTAAGGTGGAAGGCTGCCAGAGCCCTCACTGAGAGCTGGTCAAGTGGTGAGTGTCCAGTTCTGTGGCTCATCCTTTCTCCCAGGCTGTGTAACTTGTGGGTGAGAAGGCACTCAAGTCTAGAACCCTGTACCTACCCATGCTGACTATATTGTCATTTATAGGTCGTTGGTAATCAACCTACATGGTACTCTAGGATCTGCTGTGGAAAAGAACACCCACATACCCCTTTGCCCAGACCTAGTCCTGCTCCACAGCAGGAAGAGTTCTTTGTGCTGAGAGTCCTTCCAGAAGGCCTGTCATAAGACAGTGCATGTATCTACACGTGGAGAACAGAAGTGTGCACAATTTGGCCCTTAGTGTTTGTTTGTTGTCTTGATTTTTCACTAATAGCATCTCTTAGAGAATGTTTTAAAATGTGTCCATTGTATTTATCATTTATTGAAGTGCTGGGGATCAAAGTCAGAGCCTTGCTCAGGCTAAGCTAGTGAACCAGTGATCTTTATCCTCTGCCTGAGAAAGGGTCTTGCCATATAGCGCAGGGTGGCCTCAAACTTGCATTCCTGCTACCTAAGCCTCAGTGCTGGAATTACAGGCCTGCTCTGTTGTATCTGTTGTTTTCTTGAGTCAGAACCTCCGGCTTAGGCTGGCCTCAGACCCGAGGAGTCAGATGCTCAGGGGTGGCAAGGGCCACCCCTGCCTTTGATCACTCTTTATAGCTGCCCTGAATTCAAGTGCATGCCCATCATCACTCGCTGGTGTATCCGGTCTTCCGTAACTACAAGATACTTACATTGTATATTTGTGGGAGCCCATTTATAAGAAAAAGCCTAGAAATAGAATTCCTGCCTGGGTTAATGTTTGTGGTACTTTTAAAGTATCAGAAGATACCACTTTCCTAGATCTGCCCCCCCCTCCTTTACACACATCCTTTTTTCTCAAGGCTTCATCAGTTCATAAGTACTGTTAATATTTTTAACTTTATAGTTTTAAGGTTTTTTGTGTGTTTATATGCATACATGTGTGGGGACATTTGTACCATAGTGTGCATGCCCTGGCTTGTGACTAGAGGTCAGAGGGCAGCACTGTGGAGCCAGTTGTTTACCTTCTGCTCAGGTTGTTAGGCTTGTACAGCAAGTGCTTCTGTCTTTGGAGCCATCTTGATGGCTCTGATTTTGTGATGATGGTGGGGAACGGATTGTTCTGTAGTTCAGTCTGGCCTCAAACTCATGATTCTCCCACTTCTGCCTCCTGAGTGAATATCTGCTTTTTAGTAAGGGAGGAAACAAACCAAACCTCTTGCCATGTTCCTTTCCCTGTGAGTGAGATTCTGTATAATATACTAACTGTGCAAATGATTTCTCTGTGGTATTGGGCGTTGAACCTAGGACCTCACACATGTAGAAAAGGACACTCCTGTGTCCCTGGGCCAACAGTTTTAGCTTGTGTACAGTTTTTGTTCATATTCATTGTTCTACTGGACTATCAGTTCTTTTGTTATTGATCTAGAAGACACTATATATTAAGTGGACCCTTTTGCAAGCCTATCTTTCTAGGTTGACTTAGTCAGACATGTTATAAACTACACCTTGGAGAAGTTTCTAGGCTGTCTTTGCACCTGCCGTGGCTCCAGGGTTCTCCAAGCCCCAACCCAACATTTCTTACCATGCTAGGTACCAGGCCTCACTTAAGACAACAGAGGCAGCAAAGGAGGAACCCCACACATACCAGGCCCAAGGGATTCTCCTAGACCTCTAGGTGCACACGTCAGAGAACCCAGTGCTTTGATCATTGTCCTCCTTTGGTCTGCTCTCTGAGTCTCCTGGGCTGGCCCAGCCTGGCCTAAAGACTACGCTCACTGCATAAGTGAGTGTAGGTTGGTTCCACTTTTTCTTTTAATGGATGGCCTCCAAAGCACCACCTCCTAGTCCACTGAGAGCTGATGTGGCGGGGAACAGGATACAGGAGTTTGTCTGAGAGCCCCTTATGCACATCTTTGTTCAAGGCTTTCAGTGAATGCTGCAGACCATGGAGGAAGTGCAGGGAAGGATGATGCTTAGCCAGGAAGCAGGTTGGGAAGAGAGGCCAGGATTAGAACACCCTTGGGGGCAGTTCTCTGGGCCCTCCCTAAGGAAACTGACTGAGGCTCTGTGGAAAATGTGACAGGGCAGGGGAAGGGGGTAGGTTCTAAAGGATGTGGGTAGATGGAACCTGGGGTTCTAATGCCAGATTTCCTGATAGGACTTCTTCCACACGCGGCCTGCCACACAGCTCGCTGGCCCTCTGTAGTGACACAGACAAAGCAGGCAGCAGGTCCAGTGGTATGGCTGGACCATGGAGCAGGGAGGGAGAGAGGAGGGAACTTGATACAAACACAGTCGCGTTGTTTCACATCCTGATGGACAAGCATCACTAGAGAGATGAGCTCCCTGCCTTAGCCTCTTCTTATACCCTGCTTCTGTTATGGAAAAATCTTTATTCATGGGCTGGGAAGATGGTTCAGTGGGTGTCTTGGTTTGCTTTTCATTGCTGTGATAAAGACCATAACCAAAAACAAACTAGGGAGGAAGGGGTTATTTTATCTCTCAGGTTATATAGTTCATCTTATATGGAAGTCAGGACAGGAACTCAGGGCAGAAACCTGGAGGCAGGAACTGAAGCAGAGACCACCATGGAGGAGTGTTGCTTACTGGATTGCTCCCCATGACTTACTCAGCCTGTTTTCTTATACCACAGGACCACCTGCCCAGGAGTGCCTCCCCATCAATAATTAATCAAGAAAATGCCCTACCCACAGGCAATCTAATGGCAGTATTTTCTCAATTGAGATTCCTCCTTCCAGATAACTCTAGCTTGTATCAAATTGACTAAAAAAAATGATCCCTTTTCCACTCGACACACCAATACATTACTGTTAAACCATAGCTTCCCCTTTCTGTTTTATCCAGAATCTTATATCACTATTACAATCTAAAGCACTTTACAACTTTCAAAAGTTCTATAGTCTTATCAAGTGGTGGTGGCGCAGGCCTTAATCCCAGCACTCGGGAGGCAGAGGCAGGTGGGTTTCTGTGAGTTCGAGTCCGGCCTGGTCTATAGAGGGAGTTCCAGGACAGAGGAAACAAAACAAAAAGTCTTATAGTCTTTAAAAATTCAAACAGTTCAAGTGATCAGTCTCTTTAAAATATTCAAAGTCTCTGAACTATGTGTTCCTCATAAAATAAAAGATAAGTTAAATGTTTTGGTTTTTTTTTTTCCCCAAGAGGGAAGAACCAGGGCACAGTCACAATCTGAACAAAGCAAAACCAGCATCCAGCAATGTAAATCAAATCCTGCAGTGTAAATCAGATTCAATGTCCTGCATCTGGTCATCACTCATGATCAGCGCTTGGGCAGCTCCACCTTGGAGTCTCTGTCATTCAAAGCTCCACTCTATACCTGTTCCTGTCCTTGATGGTTGTCCCATGGTCTTGGCATCTCCTAGCATTGGGTTCTCCACCTACACCACTGGGCTTTTCTGGCTCTCTCGGCACCAAGCATTAACCCTGCAGGTCTCATGCTACAAAAGCCAGTAACACCGAGTTCAGCTGCCAGCTTTGAAATGCAGCTCTGGCCCTCTCTGGACCACAGCTTCTGTGTGTTACCCCAAGGATATATTTCCCAGAAGATGTTACCTGATGCTGGTTTCTTTCTAATCATAACTAATTTTTCAGCCCCATCTGACCAACGTTGATTCTCTCAGTAAAGCAAGAGTCCTGAAAATTGTCCCCTGACCTCCACATATGCTCCATGGCACATGTACACCTGTGCTCACATAAACACATACATGTTCCTATTCCCACAACTACATTTTTAATTCGGGGTGTCTCTGTTCGTGAGACTGAGGTAGGAATAGATCAGAGCTCCTAAGTTGGAGCTTCTGCAGCAAGAGACTGATACCCAGCTGAAGGTGCTTATTTCCCTAGCCCTTTTATACCACCAAATAGTCTCATCTCTGCCCAAACAGAGGTGGAGTTCTTGGGCACTGCTGGTCGGGAACCAGCTTGGCACTGTTGTACTTCCTTCTGCAGGATCTGTAAGAACTGACAGAAGGTGTGTAGCTGTGGATTCAGGAGTAGGAGACAGGCTGAGGCTGGGCCTGCGGACATATGAAAAGCCCCCTAATTAACCAGTGCCAAGCTAAGGGTGTTGCAGAATAGAAAAAGAAGCAGGGGCTGTCCTTGCCTGGAAGGGCGGAGTGGGCAGGAAAGCACATGCCAAGTCAGGTTGACAGGTGACTTGCCTGTCTGGGTAGCTTGCCCACACCACTGGAGCTAGGCACTGGCTTCTGGATGTCCAGAAGGTTCCTGCACTTCCTGTGCAAGCATGTTCACCTCTGGGCAGGCAGGCAAGCAAGCCTGCGTGGGCTGAAACCAGGCTGTTTTGTCCAGGGTGAGCATCTCTCCCTATCTTGTAGTTGATTCTGAAGTGTTCCCATAGTAACAGAGCCAGAGATGGCTCTTTCATCTTCCCCAAAAATGTTTGCTTATTTTAGAAGACTGGGTTTTTGGTGTTTTTTTTTTTTCCTGTTTTAACCCAGTTTCTAGCTGTTCAGAAAGAAGCAATGGGTACTTCAGATGGGCAGTAGATACATTCCCGCCCAAGGCATTGAGAAAAACTTAGTTCTGGGGTGCAGATAGGCTCAGTACTTGGCCATTCTACCCCCTTTGGCCTCACACAAAGACCAAGGCTTCTCTGGAGCAGGATGGTCCCAACAGGTAGATTCATGAATGTCCCCAGCACTTAGAACACACGCAGCTCATCCATATGACTACAGATTGATCCACATGGAGCCTCAGGTCTCTTGGACCCCAAAGGTCTTCCACTGATCCCAGAGGCCAGAGCTGGTTTCAGAAGGGGCAAGATTGAAACACCCTGGTTCCCATGTGGCTGAGGTCTTCTGGAAGCATATGGGCTACCTGGGCTCTAGGAGAGCAGACTAAAACATACTTGTAGAGGCCCGTGTACCACACCAGCCCCTTTCTGTGTGGCCTAGGCTGAGAGTTAGTACCTCCTTCACTTTCTTGGCTACATCATACTCCACTGTCTGACCTGAGCTACATCTTGTCTGTCTTGCCCCTTCTCGAAAGATGTATGTTTTCCACCATTCTAGAGCTTGTTGCTATGCTACAGCCACCTCAGCTGTACAAGAGCCTCCAGGACAGATGTCAGGAGGCCAGGGAGCAATCCCTGTGCTCCTGATACTTTCATGTACTGCTGAATGGTCCAGTACCAAGTCAGATTCTGTCCCACAGAATTATGCTGTCCTTCCCAGCCATCTTTCAATAGAATGTGGTGAGGGACATGGATTGTTTCTATCTGTGTGCGGGTGACTTGGGAAGCTGAGCTCCTTCCCACACCTGAGGCTAGTTCTTTTTGTCTGCCTAGGCTCTGGGCTTGTCCACTCCTACTTGGCGGCCACCCCAGAGGCCCAAGTGGGTCTTTTGTTCTGACTCTGTGGCTTAAACAAAGAGAAGGGATGGGCATTGTGAGCCATCTTTGTCTTTCAGTATCTGTTGTCCCTAACCCTAGAGTCTAGTACCTCAAGGGCCTTGATGTGGTTAAGGGGGAAGAAGGGCCTCTGCTGGTGGGGCCAGCTGAATGACTAGCCATCTGCCACAGATGGAGAAGAGGTCTCTAAAGATCCCCAGCTGACCATTCTGAGCAGGGATGATTGGTACTCACTCTACTCTGACTACCGCCAAGTTGGTCCTGTGGCCTTGGGGGAAATCCTCTTCCCTATCCAATGAATAGATAAGCACTTTCCAGGCTGCTCCTCAGGCAGTGCCCTCCTTCCATAGAGCCATTAGATACCAGCAGAGCGAGGCAGGGAACAGTTTATGGAAACCATCAAACCTAAAAAGCATTACTGTCACACTCCTAGCATCTCCCCCAGCTCAGTGCTTAGTTACTATGTGTGATCTAAAAGATTCCCATCTTTTGAGAATTCCTAGAGATGAGAAAGTGGAGAGCAGCAGCCCAGAGCACAGGTATATCTTGGCTCAGTGCCCAGGAATCCAGCCAAGGCAAGGCCTCAGTTCCTGCTGATATATCCAGGTCCAGCATTGCCTCCCCTGGCCAGCATCAGGTCCAGCATTCTCTCCCCTGGTCAACATTGGGTCCAGCATCCCCTCCTCTGGTCAGCATCGGGTCCAGCATCCCCTCCTCTGGTCAGCATCAGGTCCAGCATTATTCCCTCCCTGGTCAGCATCAGGAATACTTGCTTTTTGGCTTTCTTTTTTGGGGGGGATGGGGGTTCAAGACAGGGTTCCTCTGTGTTGCTTTTGGAGCCTATCCTGGAACTAGCTCTTGTAGACCACAGAGATCCACCTGCCTCTGCCTCCCTAGTGCTGGGATTAAACGCATGTGCCACCACCACCCGGCTTGTCTTTCTATCCTCTTGTTTCAAAGAGGCACCATGCTTGATCTGGTTGTGCATAATCCTTGTCCCCAACCCCAGACCCAAGTTCAGGCTTGTTTGGGTAGATATCAATAAAGCTGAATGTCAAGAAGCTCTGTAACTCTCAGCAGGGAGATTCCTTTACCATGTGCACTGGTCAGAGCCAGGGAACGTCAGGGTAGGAACTACCTAGTTTGTGATAGCCTGTAGCTTTCTTAGGCTAGCCCCACGGCATCATCTTTTCACCTAGAAACAAGTGTGACCGACACTTAACAGATCTACTTGTCACTGTGCCCGGGTGCCAAGGAGCATGTTGACCCACTGTAAAGATGCCATATGCCAAATCTTGAGCCTGCCACATAGTCAGCCAGGCTCAGATCACTAGTCGAACTGTAAGTTCATGTTTCCAGGGATGCTGATAGGTAACATGACTTGGCCCAGTCTCATGACTGGTCTGTGCAGAAGGAGAGCTGTGAGCTTTGTGTGTCTAGCACTAGAGCCCATGATTAAAGAGGTTGGTAGCCTCGCTCAGGGGAAGAAAGTCAGTGACCTGCTTGTACCTTCACTGGACGTGGCCCAACTGCTCCAAGCAGGAATGCTACTTATGGGAGAAAATAGGTTGGCAACAAGCAGAAGAACATAAGACATGTAGCCCTCCCCTAGGAAGTAAGGTTTGTCGGGACCAGTAGGTAGGCCATAGTGTTGGGCTGGACTGTGTTCAGCTGTCGGTTGTATCTGGTCTTTGTGGTAGCATTTTCATCCAGGCTCACTGGGGCGGCTGCTCTTGACTGCTGTGCTGGCGCAGATTGCCTCGCTAGGACTCAGTAGGGAGGACTCCATGAAGGCTTTTCCTGGTGTCCCCGTTGGTGAGACTTACTTACTGGTGCTGTCCTCATTCAAGGATGGGGCTAACCCTCTATAAACTTGATATCTGCTGCTGGGAAATGGTGAACACCCATTTGATGCTGCAGGCTGTGAAAACAGGCCCCCTTTCTCTCCTCTGCCCACAGGTCTTATCAGAGACCAGCCTCTCCCTTGGACTGTAGAGCTCAGGGCCCTTGTTTTTGGTCTGCCATAGGCTGCTCTCCATCCAGTTGGCCTAGGTACACTGGGTGCCACCAAGCGAGTGCTTCCTGAATACAAGATGAAGTGGAACAGTGGGTACCAGTTGCCACTCCTTGGTTCTTCTGCTCACAGCAGCTCATGGACACTTGGCAGCCCCCTTCCTTAAACAGGGAAACCGCAGCAGTACCTAAGCTGAGGCTTGGCAGAGACTGACTGGTAGGATATGAGGCTGGGGATAAAGATAGAGGTATAGGAAAGTGAAGGAATGAACTCTAGGACTCAGCATTGGCTTGCTCCAGTGGACAGACACCAGGGCACCACTGAGGAGCCCGCAGTGGTCCTCAGGGAAGATGCCCTGTGAGGCCACATTAGGAGAATGCTGTGTTACCAACCCAGCGTCACCTCATTACCTCATCTAAAACAAGATCTCCGGTTCTCAGAAGACATTGTCTGACATTGGTTGTGGCTTTTTCTTCTCCATGACAGCTTGTCACTGAAGACAGTATATGTAACTACCCCTGGCTGGTGAGAAAACTGGCCAGCTTCTCTGTCCTTCACTTCTTTCTTGGTGGCTGTCACTTTTATAGGTCACCTGGCTTGATTCAGCTGCTTCTTCCTCACTAGTTTGGTCCAAGGTGTACAGCAATAACTTACTGCTGCTGGTGGGGCAGAAGGAAGCCAGTCACATCATAGTGGGAATCAGAGGACAGAAAAGCAGGGGAAAGTTTCAATTGAGGAGATGTGAGTTTCTTGGCTGTAGTCAGAATTTCTGCAATCCTGCTATTTTTAGCATTGCTGAGATGATCCATGGGCCAATTGCTCAAGCAGAGTAAACAAAAGAAACACTTCAAGTTCTCCAGGGAGAAGCGGTCCTGTTCTTGAGAATCTTAACGGGGTTAGCATGGACTCAGAGCCCGCACTGACCTTTCCATCCTTCCCATAGTCTGAGCTTCTGAACTTTTTGGAACCACACAGTTCAGACTAACTCAGTCCAGGTTTAGGCTGGAGCCCTCCCTGGCCATCACGTGGTGGGGAGCTGTGAGTCTCCTGCCCTGTCTGTAAGAGGAGGCACACAGTGAGGACGTAGGGATAAGACAGTGGCAGACCATGGCATAAAACACCCAGGCCCAGGTTGTGGCAGTTAGAAATCTTGCCAAGCCAGGCTGCTGCCGTCACGGCTCTAATCTAAAGCAACAAAAGTCAAATGTAAGCAGCCTTTAGAATGTCTTCCTCCAGTGTGCATTCTTTTCTGACCACCAGAGGCAATTTTTGCCTAGAAGTACTGGGAATTATGGCAAGGCCAGGATGCATGGACAGAAGAGGGGGTGAACTCTTAAGCCCTTTGCATTTGTGACCTGAGTCCTTGGGACAGCCTTGAAAGAGCAGAAGTTCATGTAGATGCTGCAGCATAACTTGCCCAAGGTCACACAACCAGCAAGCAGCAGAGCAAGGAATCAAGCCCAGGGCTCAGGACCATGTCCCGTTGGCCAACCTCCATGCCAAAAGTTTCTGCACAGCTACTCTGGACCACTGCTGTTTTTCCCCTAGATGGACTATGGTGTTAGTGGGTATGTCCAGCTCAACCTACTCTGCTCAGAGTGAGTGTTCAGTCAAGAGTGTACTGTTTAGCGTTTTCACAGAGAAGAACACTCCAGCAGAGACTTCTTTTTCTACTGTAAATTATTTTTCAAAGATTTGCTCTTTGACTAATTGACCGTACCATGTCTTTCTGATACCCATGTGTGATGGTTTTAGCATAGGCAGTGCCCCTCCGATGTGCATAGATGTGTGAGATCCTGTGCATAGGATCTCAGCAAAGCTCTCAAAGTGGAGTAGGGCAAGGCAGAGAAAGAAGCTGGGAGAAGTCCATGGTTGTTGAGCTGGAGTTGGGAACCCCTAACGTTGGGGTTCCAAGGAACAGGAGGTCACTCTAGGAACCCACCTGCTTGAGAGCATAGATGTGGTAGTGCTAGATTTTTTTATTCAGCCTCAGAGTACTGGATATGTTGTGACCATGGAAGCTGAGTGAGGGGGCTGGCCAGTACCCCTGTTGCCATTGTTCCCATAGAAGAGTATGCACTTCCAACAAGTCACCAGGCTAAGCTTGTGATGGATGCCTATGGCAGCAGAGAGCTCTGTGAGGGCTCGTATTCTTTGCTATACATGCCACTGAGATTTTGCCCCAGTTTGGGGCTTCCAGCCAAGAGCATCTGTAGAGGGCTTATGCCTAACAGGACGGACTGGGAAGGCAAGCACCTAAGCCAAAGCTCCAGGGATTCTGCCCTGCCCCACTTTAGACTTCTGGTCCCCAGCCCCTTTGACCTCAGTGTCTCCCTCTCCAAAGGTAGGCCAATTGGATAAGGTCAGTGGTTTTCCATCTCCCTTTCCAGAAGAAACCTTTTCACATAACCAATGAAAAACAGATGTAGTAGCAGCTACTCCAGAAGACGTAGGAAGGGCCAAGCTCCACCTGCTTAGCTGTACCGTGCCAGCTTCTGAATAGGAGGGGTGTGATCCCTGAGAGCTGTGGACTTCCTCTCTGCCATGTACCCCACACCAAGTGCCTAGTGTTCCTTCTTAGCGCACTGTCAGGCTTCCTTGCTTGGGTAATTTTCATCTCTCCATTTTCTCTCCCCTCTTTCCTTCCTTTCTCCCTTTTCCCTTCTTTCCCCTGCTTTCACTATTGGAAAGCTTGACTTCTAAGATAATGGGTTTGAACTTGGTTGCCCCTGCCTGATTATCATGGTGACAGGCTCTTGGGGCCAAGAACTGCCTGAGAGGGACAAGCCAAAGACTGCATCACATACGTAGGTCTTGGTGGTGTCTGTCTTATCCAGCTCTGCTCTCCAGAGGAAACACCCTCCACTCCTGGCTTCATTCATACTGTGGTAACTGTGAGCAAGCCCGTTAGTGTTTGTAGGCTATTTCTTCATCTGGACAGAGGGCCTGACATTACCTCAAGGTTAGGATAAAGATCACATGAGAACAGGCTACTGCTGAGCAACAGTGACCATGACTCTTGTGTTCAGGGGTCAATTGACAGGGAAGGGACTTGGTGAAAAAAGGGACATAGATGACAAGGCTCATTGATAGTGTAGAAAGTAAGATAGATTGGACAGATTGGTAAAGTGCCCTGATAGAACTACAGAAGTTTAATTGATTAAAAACATGTGCACACATGTGGGGGTGTGGATGGGTAGGTGCACATGTGTGTACAGGCACATGCATGTATGTGTCTACATATGTACCACAGTGCATGTACAGAGAGGTCAGAGGATAGCTTGAAGGCCCCTTCCACCATGTGGGTCCTGCGGATCAAACTCGGGTTGTCAGACTCAGCAGTAAGTATCTTGACCAGCTGTACTATTGCACCAGTCCAAAAGCCAGCCAGCTACTTAGCAAAAACCCCATTTCAAAAAGCAAAACAAAACAAGATAAGCAAAGACAAGGCCTCATGGACCTTAAGATAGATCCCAGCCCATCACTGGTAGGGTACAGATTGTCTAGTGCCCTAAACACTGTTCCTCTTTGCAAATGACTTAAGCGATGGGGCTCTTGAGGCAATGAGGCAAATGAGGGCCAGGTCTGGGCTCCAAGGGAAACCAGCCATTGGTTTAACATGGGGCTGTATTTCCAGAATGGAATCTCCCTGGGCATAGAGTCTTTCACTGAGGACCATGTTTCAAATATAACTTCGCATAACTGCCTTGGGCAAAGGCATCCGGTGCAAAGGTGCTGTGGATGCCTTTGGCAGACGAGACTAGCCTTCAAAGGCTGTGAATGAGGAGTCCCTTTATAGAAGGATGCCTGTTGCAGGTACACAGCAAGGAAATGCTCCAGCTTGGAGCCCACTGTTAAATTCCTTAAACTAGATTCCGTGCCCAACCCTTAGGCTAGGCACCCCTACTATAATAGTGGGTCTTGTAGTAGTGTGCATGCTGGAGATGATTGTCTGACAGTCTTCAGCATGATGAAGAACACTTCTGGAAGCCTTAACGGAACTTGGTCATACAATCTGAAAGAAGGCGTTAAGGGAAGTTGTGTGGAGTGAGTCCCTCCTGTAGGAGGCACCAATAAAGAGGGAAGAACCACTTAGGAAGAGCATCGAGACGGGCTGAGAGGCCCTAGCTCTCATGCTGAGAGCAGTATGTACATGGAAGGGTATGTTCTGGCAAGTTCAGGTTGGCTTAGAAAGAGCACCACAGTGCCAGTCCTAGATGATATTTGGTCATCAGAGGGCCCCTGCTCTGAATAGGTGACCCCAAACTTTGTCGGGTCCTTGTTGGGTGAGAGGCCCAGGGCTGTCATAGAAGAAACCTGTGCCTGAGTTAAACCTTTTTCCTTACATGTGGATTTGTTGCCATTCTGGCTAGGGGGTGATTGCGCATATGTGGAGCTGAGCCTGCCTGGAGGTTTTTTGTTTTGTTTTGTTTTTGACATCACCCAGGAATGCAAGGGTTTCTTCCTATGGCCGTCATAGAGCAGGATAAAGCAGTGAGGTATGGGCCTTCCTGGGAGCTGGAATGCCCACAAAGGTGCCAGTTCTGCTCAACCCTTTCCTGTCATGTGATCAAGCTATCATGCCTAGCCTTTCCTGTCTGCCAGAGTACCTGTTTGTAGCTGCCTGACAGAGACTATCTGATCTTACAGACTGTGCCCTTCCTCCATTGTTTCCTGATGACCCCCTCCCACACACACTCCCCTAGGCCAGCTAGGAAGAAGAATCCTCAAGCCATAACAGTTGTAGCTTAGGGGCCAGGGACCAGCAGACATATAGATTATGCTAGTTTTTGTGTGTTTTTTTTTCCAGTGTGCTGGCCAGAGGAGGATTTCTAGGACCTGGGCTACCCTCCTGAGGTGAAATAGAGGCAGCTTTGCAGTTCCCCAAAGAGTGGGTTATTGCAGTAGGGTTTGCGTCCAGCCTGGGGAGAGGAGGACAGGACACAGAGGAGCCTGTTGTGTCTGTTATCCTAAGGAGGCACTTAGGGACCCAGACCCGTTCATACCCTCTTAGAAGGGAGAAAGTGAAGGGTGTCATTGCAGACAGGAGAGGCACACCTGGGTAATGCAAAATTGGCCTATCTGACCTGGATGCCACCGTTGCTGTCTGTCCCAATCTCTCAGTAGTGGACCAACCACAGGTTTCTAGACAGGGAGCTCATGGTCAAAACTGGTACCTCCCAGCACATCCAGGCTGCCTCAGAGGCTGCTGGCCTCCATTGCCTGATTTATTCTTCTGACCTCTAGTAACCCTTTCCTGTCTATGAAGATTACCCACTACCCTCTGCCACATGTAACCTGCCCTCCCAGATACCAGCCATCGTCACTGCCTTTCTGTGAGCTGCCTCTCCTTCTCTTGTTGGCCCTCTTGCTTGGAATAATGTAAGACCAGAGATGCACCCCCACTTGAGTCATGAGTGTCTTTCTATACCATTGGCCATGTGTGCCAAAGGCTAAGTCTACATTCTCAAGAAGACCTTTGGCCACTCAAGGGGGCTCCTGCTTGCCTACAAGAAAAGAGTGGTCAAGATGGCCTAATCACCTGAGCCTCCGTGGCTGGTAGAGAGCTGCCAGAGCCCCCAATCTCAGACTTCAGGATGCCCGGAGGTGACTGAGTGGCTGTCTGCAGGGTAGTGGTGGAGGTCCACACACCTTCTAAGGTCAGGCGCTTGATGGGCAGCCAGGACCTACCGGACTCTACTGCTCAGGCTATTGACAAGTGCCAGGAATCTCAAGCTCTTTGAAGTCAGAGTTCTCAAGGATGTAAGGTACATGGGCCCACCAGCATCTGTCATAGTATTGTCACTCGAACATATACTCTAGAGCATCCCTCTGGTGATGGGTACAAAGAGGGTGATTCTCACCCTGTGAAAAGTGTCTCACTGGGACTCTGTTATCGCTGGTCATCTAGAGACAATGATGCCTCTGCAGAGAGCTGGCTGGTACAAGCCAGGGCTTGGAGTGCCAGGCGTCACATGGTGTACAAAAAGGGTTTAGGAGTCCAGGGAAACACAGGTAGTGACTATCGGTGACTATCAGTCAGGAGACTGAAGCAGGAAGGGTACCATGAGGTTGAAGCCAGCCTGGATTACAGTGGGATCCTACCTCAAAAAACAAAGTTAGGTGGTTATGCCAAGGCTTCCAGAGCCCAATTGGAAATAAATGTTCTCCCAGGGATGTCCCTCTTGAAACTTTGCTTGTTCAACCCATACCCTGCAAGTTCTTAGGTAATGTATGCTTCCCTGTTGCTGTAAAAGACAGGTACTGGACATTCAGGCCGCTTGGCACCCTTCCCCAGGACCCTTGGGGTACTCACTTGTGCTGACCGATAATATGATGCCAGCAGACGTTTGCACAGCAGTGTGTGTGAGAGCTGTGTGTGGCAGGGTGGTGTGCTCTGGAGAGCAGGTGCTGCTACTGCGCTTGGAGGCCTCTCCCTGGCCTGGGTAGAGGTGATGAGCACATGTTCTCAGCTTCCTTTAGTCTGACTTGATCTTTTAGGAAGTAGAAAAGGTACGAAGTGAGATCATGAGTTACGTGAAATACAAGTGACATTTTGTCACCTGGTCATGGTGTCTGCTCCAGCAATTAGGGAGAACTTCAAGAAGTGATCCACGCCGGAGCTGGCCAGGTCTGTGTGATGGGTCCCAGTCTTAACAGCTGTGTAACTATACCAGTGCCTAAACTCCCTGCCTCTTTGCCCTTGTGCCTTCTGTCAAAAAGGTCGCAGTGTGGATGCTGTGAGGGTGCAGTGAGTTGAGAGGCAGTCAGATTGGTAATTCTCATATCCTATCATGGGGAACATGCATTTGAAGCCATGAAGAAGAATTGCGCTTGGGTGTGTACCTGCAACTGAATGGTCTCTGGGAGCCCAAGTCTGCTCCTTCCATGTCCCCAGCAGCAAGCCCATTGCTGAGCAGGAGAGTCATCTTCCGAGGGCAGAAAACGGTTCATTTTCTAGGTGGAAAGGAAGGAGGGTTGGACCCAGCCTTGTTTGGATTAAAGGTGCGAAACCTAGGGACACTGGTGGACAGAAGCTAGGGTAAGGGAGATGAAAATAGAAGAGGTGTCATAATTGACACTTTGGGAGTGTGGCAAGGAAGTGGACTCGGCCCTGGCAGTGAGGGGAAATGTGTGGAGGCCGGGTCTTCTCCATACAGTATAGTCCTCATAGGGTGTTCTGTCCCTTCCTGCAATGTTCTCTTCAACCTGAGCAGAAATTGGTGGATAGTGTCTGTGCAGCCTGCCCCACTAGGTTGAAGATGCCCTATGCAGACCATTGTTGTGGGTGCCATTCTATGTGAAAAATACTTTTCCCTCCTAAGCCCTTCCTCCGTAGAACAGGCTCAGTACCTTCCGAGGAGCAATGCATCACCGGGCGGGAGGATCCTCATTTACCTGGCCCAGCCCCCACACACTTAGTCCAGGTGGGAAAATAGATGGCTTCCATCTGGAGTGCTCACTGGAGGTCTGATCGTGACATCGTCGTTATGTGTTCTTTGAGGATGTTACTCCAGAAGTCTTCATTGAAGTCCCGACTGCCAGCTCTGTGTGTGGCCCTCTTACAACTTACATCTCTACCTAACACAAGGCCCTGTGTGGCACAAATGGGGGAAGGGTACTGTTCACATTGGAGCCCCATTGCAGGTGGAAGTTTGCCCCCCGCCATGCTGCGGTTGGCCATTGCCATCCTGCCTCCCAAACTCCTCACCTCCTCGTCCCACAGCTTCCTGTGTCAAGGGCTGTACACAAGACACCCCTCAACCAGTGCGCAGTCCATCGTCACTGAACCCCTGGCGGCTAAGCCAAGGACCCCGCCAGGACTGGCTGGCAAAAGTCAGTTGTGCTGCCAAGCGACTGCCCGGGGGGGGGGGGCGTCCAGCTCTTGCCTGCCCCGCCCCGGCCCGCCACGAGTGAGGAGCAAGCCTCCGCGGCCATGGCCTGGCGCCCGCACTAGCTCTCCTGCACAGATGCCACCGGGGAGCTGGCGGGTAGGAACTTGCCCGTGGCTGAGGGCGGGGATTGGGACCAGGGCTGCACGACCACCTCACCTCTGCCTGCCTGGCTCTCCGCTTTTCTGTGCTCAGTTCCCCCCGGGTGGGCTCGGGCAGCTGCCCCCACCCCAGGCGCAGCAGGAAGCTCGAGGGCCCTGGTTTCCCCAGCGCCTCTACAGAGGAAGTCGCCGACTGTGGGTGCGGTGCCCCCCATGCCCGGACTGGGCTGGCGTTCTACCGAACGTCAGGTGGTAGGCCAGACCGGCCTAGGTAGTGGCACGCGGGGGCGGCTGGCGCTGGTGGAGTCTGTACTGAGCCCGCCCAGCAAGCCCAGGACAGCCCAGCCCAACCAAGCCCCGGGCCGGAGCCCAGGCGTGGGTGTGCGCCTGCGAAAACGAAAGCCACTAGCTGCAACAACTTCGCGGCAGAAGGCGCTGACGAAAAGCTGCGCGGTGCCGCTCTCGGGGATGGTGAGCGGGCCGCCTGGCGGGATGGGCAGCGGCGCCCGGGCGCGGTGCTTCCCTAGCTATAAATAGCCGCTGTGCGGGGGCGGGAGGATGGTGCCAGCGCTTTGCAAGTGCGGGCCGGCTCAGATCACCGGGCCCGGGGTCCTAGCCACTCAGCACTCAAGAGTAGGCGGAGGGGTAGGGTTGGAGTAGGGGTCGCTTTGGCATGGGGCGCTTCTAGTTCCGCACGTGGGGGCAGGGCTGGCCGCCAGGCTCTCCCCCAGCTCAGTTGTTTGTCGGTTCTGCTTTTCCCAGGAGGGGGAGGGGAGGGGACCTAGTGCATGATATGTCTCATTTGGCAGAAAAGGCTGGAAACAGCAGACGCCAGCTGCAGGCAAATTGCAGGCTTCCCCAGCCCCTGCCTGAGTCGGTTGAGGACTCATTACCTGTAATGGCATGGGGAAATCCCTTGCCCTCGGTAGCCCTGCCTGGACAGTCGGGACCTTATGAGGGAGAGGGAGGGTGTCCCTGATGGCCTCTGCACAGTCCTGAGACCACAGATTGCCTTCCATATGGTTATGAGGTGCTCATTGCAGAAACTTCTGTCCCCTCTGGTGTTTGGTTTGCAGGGGAGGGGATGGAAGGCTCCCGGTTCCCCTCCATCTTAGGCATGGAGCAGAAGCGCTGCAGGGCCCCTCTCTCCTCAGGGCATCAAAAAAGATGAGGAGCTACCTACCTAGAAAGCAGTCCTAGATTCAAACACCGAGATTCCTGAGCAGGAGGAGGTTGCTAGAGGGAGCATCTATACAAGAGGCCATGGGTGCTACCCAGGGCGCTGACTGCCAGCATCCTTGATGCACTCCTTCCTGGGGACAAATGGGTGTAAAACGCAGAGCTGGTGGGAGAGTTCTGTAGCCTCAGCTTCCTGCTGCTTGCTGGCTCACAAAGGAGCTAGTCTCGTCAGAGCAAGAGAACTGAAATCTGATGTGGGAGATGCTGGGCACTCACCGAAGAGTTGTTTGCCCCAAGAGGTGTAGTCAGTCCAGGAGCTCAGCAATATTGCGAGCATCTCTCTATACCCTGCTCACACACCTCTCCAGGTCGTCTTGTCTGAGTGGTTTGTGTGTATTAGTGGGCGACAGGTGTCACCTCAAGGACTGGAGGATGCCCCTCCCCTGAACTGTGCTTGTCCCTTTCATGGGGCCATCCCTGGCTCCTTGGAGTCAGGCTGTTAATTTTGAGGCTGTGTTGGTGTCTGCACAGGTTTTTGTACTTTTCTGGGGTTTGGGGGAGGGAGTTGCTCTACCCTGCTGAAGCGCCATCCCTCCATTGCTCAGCCACTCATTGCTAACAGCAATCTGCTCCTATACCCTGTGTCTACTCTTGCTGTCACCTGCTCACCACTGTGCCCATACCTAGAGGGACCATAGGAACACCTCCACCAGGGAGAGGAATGGGTTTCCTCTTGGGTATTCACAGTGCTGTTTTCAGTGGACAGGGTTGTTCAAGTGTGCTGCTCTAGAAAGCCTTGCTTGCCCCATTGTTCCCATGGCTATCCCCCAGCTGTCGGCTTACCTTTTCCAACCCATCATTCTTCATATTGACCCTGAAAATGAGCTCAGATGTCAGCTGTGGCCCATGTACTATGGGACAAAGCATTCTGTGGTTGTTATCGAGGAGGTGGTTTTGATGACATGGGAAATACCTCCCTGTGCTCAGGATTTTTCCAAGTTGTGGGGCTGACTCCAAGGAAATTGCTACTGCCTGATCCCTTCTCAGCTGCCCATTTCATATTTCTGTCTGCTCAGCAGAGGCACCGCCTCCCACTCCTGTCCCCTCTGGCTTTGCCCAGACACCCTTCAGAGTCTCTGCTCTCTTGGCCTTTTATTTCACTGGCCAGTCTCTCTTATATTTGGACCTGGATGGCTGGAATGTTGCTTCACACCCCTTCTTTAAGAGAGTTGGAGTCAATATCTTGTGATTTTTTTTTTCGTTTTTGATCTAGAACATTCATTTTCTGCTCAGTCTGCAGGTAGGCTCCATAGGTGATAGTGTACCATCCTTGTTTCCTGGATTCTTGTACTGGTGGACTTCCTTTTCCTCAGGGGCTTTGGGAGCTCTGCTTCCCCCTCCCCCAGGTTTATCTCATATGTCATGGGATCCTCAAGAGCAGCACAGCCCTGTTATCTATCCATCTGCCTTCCTGCCTGAAGCAGCTCAGTGTCCTGGGGCTGAACCGGGGCAACTGTTGTGTCCAAGACTAAGTCCCTTGAACCGAGGTCAAAAGCTGGAGTCAGTGTTGGCTGGAAGGGCCTCAACTTGCCAGACCCCAGCCAGACTCAGATCCTTTGAATGGGGAGCCTCGGTGAGGTGGAGAGGAGAAAATTTACTGCCATCTGCCTAGTATTCCACCTGTTTCTTTAGGCCACACACCCTGCGCACAGTCCGTTGCCTTTTCCTTGTCAGTGCCGCTGGAGGTGCCATGTGCTGCCTCCTTTACAGCCTTTCTAGGTACCCCCAGATGAGATCCTCCCTCTGCTGGCGCCCTACTGGGCATGGCACTGAGAATGGCAAATCAGAACAAGTGTCAGACCTCAGTCCCATGTGTGGCAGCAGGGGACAGCTAGGGGAAACAGCCAAGCCCTGGGAGGACCAAGGCTAAAGGCCCTCTCCTGCAGTGGGCTTCTGAAGCACCTATGCTACCAGTGGAGGGACACCAGCCAGCGGCCAGCCACCCCATCTGTGAGCAAGCCTTCTAGGCGGAGGCTGCCCTGTGCTGAGATGAGTGGATGTGAGAAACACATAGTTCAAAACCCTGCCAGCTCCTTCCTTTGGGAGTGTTAAAGAGAGGTATGGGAAGAGGCTCTGAGGTGAGGGCGAGAGACCCCTGTGAGAGGTCCCACCATCACTGAACATCCTTGAGCAGGTCTCCTGAGCTCAGTCATTCTCTCTGGGAAGGGCTAGCTTGGGCTGTCTCTGCCAGTGTGGCAGGAGAATGAAACTCCGCAAGTCCTCCCCTGCCCACCATCATCTAGCTCTGGCTGGGCCATTTCCCTCCCCCACCTCCTTTCCTTCCTGGCTTTCCCAATGGCGCCCTCAAGGCACGTTCCAGGGGTACTTTGTGCCTTAGAGAAGGGGCTCTTGGAGGATCTGTGACTGAAAGGTAGGAATCTCAGAATAGCCATGGGCTGTAACTGTTTCTACAGAGTGTGCTGGGAGAGCCAGATCTAAACTCGAATCTGCGGCCTCCGGTTGCTGTGCTAGTGGCTCTGGGCTGAGTAAAGAGGCTGTGTTCAGCAGCCCCCAGGTCAGGTACTTAGGTCCTGAGATCCAGCAGTGTGCGTGGACGAGCTCTGCCTATACCAAGGCCCTCAGGGAGTATGAGTTTCCTGCTGAGTCTGTAATGTAGGGAAAAAAGAGCCTGGGTCTCATCAGGAATGAGCTTCCCCTAACTACAGCATGCAGGGATGTCAAGAGCCGGTAGCCAATGCTGTGTGCTACCTGTGTGATGCACTACTCCCCGAGGTGGCCATTAATGGAAGGCAGAGCTCCATGAGCCTCCTGGTCAGGCCTGTTCGCCCACGCTGCTCTCCAGTCCATTGTGAGTTGATGAGCGTTTGTGGGTGCTACCTCAGGCTCACCCACTGCCTCCACTGATACAGCTCTCTGCTCCTCTGAGAAAGGCTTCAGGAACCCTCACAGCAGTGCCCATGCCCCGCCTCCATATGCCCCAAGACTGCCATTGCTGTGGGGTGTAGCCCCTGAAGCCTCATTGCCTCCACAGCAGTGAGAGGACACTGTGAGAAGGGTTTGGGAGCTTGTATCCAGCCTTCAGCCCACAGTCTGGGACTGCATAAATTATTCAGTGGCCAGTATGTGTTTCGGTGACTTCATCGGTCCTCCAAGAGCCCAGAACCATTCTGACTGAGGAATGGAGATGGGCTGAGATGCTTGCGATGAAGTACTTGGCATGCAGGAGAAATTTGAGCACAGTGTGGTATTCAGAAGTGCTCTGGGGCTGCTGGGAAGGCCCCTGACTGCTCTGAGCAAGCTTTCTCCCCAGCGACACTGTCCGCCAGGGCACCCAGTCTTGGTGACACCACAACACAGGATTCAAGTGAGGCCGATTAAAGATGGCGTGCATGCCTGCAGGGGTAGGGAAGCGTGGTCCTACCCAGGGGCCTCCTTGGGGGTTGGGGTCCCCTGATGACCTCTGACTCCAATAATGCTGCTAGCTCTCAAGTGTGTGTTCCTGTCTCAAGTGCCTGTCCCTCAGAACTGTGGGCATGAGCCCCATTGCAGGCTCCTTCCATCTGCTCTCTGCCAGGCAGGCCTCCTTCCATACTAGCTCCAGCCCAGCTCAGACACTGCTTCCCCATTACATCCTCCAGAGGTGTGCCTTTTTCTTCTGGGCTCTGGACTAGGTGCTATGTGGCCTCTGCTTAGCCCATTCCTTTTCACTTGTGGTCTGTGGTAAGGGAGACAGAATAGCTGTCTACCTGCTGGGTACCTGCCTTTCTCTTGAGAGGCCCTCTGATGCCTTCTCTGGGGTGGGTTTGGTGGAGCAGTCAGGGAGAGGTGAGTTCCAGCTTTTCCCTTTTGGAAAGGGCCCTGCCCAGTCCATCCTGGAGCTGTAAACACAGAAGCTGGACTCTGCTTAGCTCAGGCAGAAGGCATAGTTGGCTTGTTTTCTATCCTGCTGGCTCATGACTCTGCCCTTTCTCAGTACAGCTGTCTCCAAAGGCCAGTGTGGTGGCCACAGGAACACTCCCCTGCCTACCCAGGCTTGTCTCCATCTGCACACACAGCCCCATGCTGAGAGGGCAAAGGAGATCCCTAGGGCTCCTGCTAGTTTACCTTTTGGCTGCGTGCCCAGGAAAGAGAAGGGACCTGTTAACGGGAAACAGGGAGGAGATGGTACCCAGTAAATCAAGAGTCTTGTGGAGCAGTAAATGAGCAGATGAGGCCTGAGTGAGCCAACCTTGCCCAGCAAGTGTGCCTTTCAGCACTACTTCCTCTAGGAAAAGGCCAGGAGAGCAGCGCCTCTGCGGGTGCTAGATTTTAAGCCTCCTAGGGCTCATTTGGAATATTTGTCAGGGGCATCTGTGGTTCCTTTCCACTCTTCCTGGGACTTGCCTCATTCTTTCTGGATTCAGTACTGCTGTGTTATAAAAGGGATTGAAAAGGAGGTAGGGATCCAAACCATACCCAAGCACAGCGCCTCTCTGCACTAATACCTTTGTTGTCGGGTGTTCGGGGAGACGCTGGGGCGAGAGATCCCTCAGCTAGCCATGCTGCCCGTGCAGTACCCGTATTGAATGTGATTCCCTCGCAGCCATCTGCCTTACCTGCCTGCAGGTCTTTTAGAGCTCCGTGAGGGGATTGGGCCCTTCTAGTCCTGCCCTTGCATGGGAAGGTGACCTGAGGCGCTGTACCTTCAATCCTCAGCTTGAGGAATGAGAGCCTTTTCAGGACTCCTGACCTCCTGTGCCCCTTAACATCTGCCAGGTCTCCTCTGCTTCCCCAGCACACCCTACATGTGGCCAAGCACAATTCATTGCTGGTAGCACCTTCTCAGCTCACTTTTCATGGTGTGATAGTTTCACCTGGCCAGGTGGACCGTGCTCAGCGAACACTGTTCTGAACGGTAACATTGCCTCTTAGGGAAGGGTCAGTTTCTCTTCTTGCAGTTCCCATGTCCCCCAAGTGTGGGATTCATATACACTTGGAGCTTGTGAGAGCTTTGTTTGCTGTGAACACCGTTGTTTCCCACCTGCCCCATACAGCTGAACATGGAAATTTCCAGGAGGTTAGGATCTCCCTAGCACAGATAGCCTGTACCCAATAAGATGGAAGACAGCTTTCACGATGGATACCCTACTGCTCTGCTGGGTTTGGGTCTGGGGCCTCAGGGCCTAGAGCTAAAGCAGACTGTCCCTGGCCAGGACACACTGCCAGCTGCAAAGCCATCAGAAAGGCTGGCCTTGAGTTATCTCCTCCGTCAGAGAAAGCAAGCCACAGGAGCTTTGTAGAAGAGGGACCAGATATCACATGGGCCTGGGAAGACACTGGGATTATTGGCTGGGCAGAGGCTGTGGAAGGACTTAAACAAACGCTCATGTGCATGGAATCTGGCTTGTGTCAGTCAAAAGGACATAGGGAAGTTGGAGAGGCAGTTGAGATAGAAAATTTAAAGACCTAGCTTGGTCCACACATATATAATTGAGCCAGGAGGGCCAAGAGTTCAAGACCAGCCTGGGTATATAATGTAACCTGTCTCAAACAAGGATTAGGGATGTACTCAGAGGTTAACAGCGCTTCATTAGCACACCCAAAGCTCTGGGGCCAGTTGATGTAGGCTTCAGTCGCTGGGAGCAACCCTGTGCCATAAAGAAAAACTCCATTCTACTAATTAACCAGAGTTAATTAACTAGCTACCTCCAGGGGTGATTAGCTCCAGTATGTATAACTGTTATGACAGTATCCAACCACCCTTAGCTGGGGGCCCTTGAAGCACCAGTTGGTGTCTGAGGCCCCCAGGTCCCTGCCTCTGAGCTTCGCTCAGCCTTCCTGTGTCTGCATGCCAGTACCACTGGCTTGGCGCAGGGCCACTTCCCTGCCTCGTGCTGCTCCTCTGGTCACAGGTCAGAAGAGCAGATGCAAATGTGTGGGGGGTGGCTTTTTTGTTTGTTTGTTTGTTTGTTTGTTTTATTTTGTTTTTGTTTTTCGAGACAGGGTTTCTCTGTGGTTTTTGGAGCCTGTCCTGGAACTAGCTCTTGTAGACCAGGCTGGTCTCGAACTCACAAAGATCCGCCTGCCTCTGCCTCCCGAGTGCTGGGATTAAAGGCCACCGCCCGGCTTGGAGGGGGGGTGGCTTTTGAGATAGGGTTTCTCCATGTAGCCCGGCTGGCTGGCTGGCTTGGAAATTGCTGTGCTGACTAGACTGGCCTCCGACTCCTAGAGATCCCCCTGCCTCTGCCACCCTGAGGTCTGAATAAAGTGAGGAGACTTCTGTGGATCCAGGTTGATTCCAGGCCTCTCCAAGTGTGTGTGTGTGTGTTGGGCGGGAGGATCTGGAACAGGCACCTGGTCACACCAGATCTCAGGGTGACTGTCCCTACCATCCAGACAGAAAAGGTGCTGCAGCCAGTTGTGGAGGTTGGTACAGGTGTGGTATTCTTGTGAATACCCACAGGGATCTTTTCCTCAAAGCTGTGGGGTGGTGAGGTCTACCCAGTTCTGGGTAGCCTCTTGAGTCTATAGCTCCAGAAGGCTTATTCCCTGTCTCTGAGCTCCACTGTCTGTTGTCTGTGGAAAGCCATGGTGAGAACTCCATGTTATGTCTGTGATGTACCTCCTCAACAAATGGAGCCCTTTCCTAGCCTCACACCACTGGACCTGTGGATACCTTCATGGCCACTGTAGTCTGTCTTAGGCTAGCCTCAGCCCTAGGAGCAGGGAAGCAGGTCCTTGCCTCCCACACTGACTGCTATAGTTGAGAGTATCACACACACCGTGTAGCCTTTTATAAGCTGTTATAGGTATATATATGAGGAATATATAATAGTGTTTGCTGTCCTGGGGGTGGATGTTCTCAGCCCCTAGCCTGCCAAGTGGGCCCTCCTCGTGGCCTAGTCCAGAGACTGTGGAGCTAAGGACTAAGGGCATTAAGCTTTTCCAGGTCTCTTGAGGGCTGAAGATGCCCTGCCCTCCCTCCTCCCCCGTCCCCTTGGCCTGCTAGAGCATGGGTTTACACTTCTGGGCATGGATCGCTAATAGTCGGCGAGCCATCATGAGAACAGAGCACCACGTGGATGCTACTTTAACACCTGTGACCCGAAAAACCCCTAATGAAGCCTGTCAAGATCCAGTGCCTGGGCTAGCTGGAGCTTCTCTGAGGTTGACTATAGGGGACCCCCCCCCCCCAGCTTCTTCCAGGCTGCTGAGGTTATGTGTCAAACAGGTCTCATGAGTGTTTGTTCACTCGTCACTCCTTCCCTCTGGCATCCATGTGATGGCACCCAACAAGTGATTGCCAGATGCCAGGCTTGTCTCCAGGATAATGCAAAGGTGCTGGTGACAGAGGGAGGGAGGAGAGCTATGCCTTGTGCTTAGATGCAGACTGAGAGACGGGAGTACTCCACCAAAGGCAGCTGATATGACTGAGGTGGTGGGGGCCTGGGTAGCATTGGGATTGAGGGAAGTGAGACTGCAGGGGCTTGGCCTCCAGCAGCAGTTAGAGTTGCTCAGTGCCAATACCTGTGCAGAGAAATGTTTGCACAGCGTGAAGGCCACCGTAGGGAACAGGTCCAGTGAGCATGTGGGATACAAAAGAGGAGACTGAGGCAGGAGGAGCCTGAGTGAGGCAGGCTCAGCTCACACAGTGTGACTTAGACATGGAAACTCACGTACCATCCTCTGCCCTGGATGAGAAGGGAGTTGGTAGAGGCAGCCACGCCTGTCTCTTCTTTTGGGTGACAAGACAGAGCTGAGAAATCCCAGGCTAGGCCCTAAACACAGTGGCAGGCTTGAGAGGACCTCAGGAGGGGTGTCCCCAGGGCTCCAGGGAGGTGGCAGCCTTCCTTAGCTTATCCTTGCCCATCCCATAGGGCATCTGGCGGATCCCCGTGGATGAGATTGACCGGCCAGGCAGCTTCGCCTGGCACATGAACCGCTCCATCGTGCTGCTCCTTAAGGTTCTAGCCCAGCTCCGGGACCACAGCACCTTGTTGAAGGTGTCTTCCATGCTGCAGCGGACACCAGACCAGGGCAAGTGAGTGAACCACCACATACAGCCTGGCTTGTCATCTTCCCAGGCTTGTCCCCACTGTCCCACCTGGCTCTGGGATCTTTTGGTTCAGAAGCCACAGCCTTCCCTCTGTTCTGAGGGACATCTCTTAGTATCTAGAACTCAAGTACTCCACCTCTGCCTCGAACACCCTAGGACTTACATGCCGTTAGTCTCCACACTTAGACCCTCCCTTCTGCCCGGCGTGGGGCTCTAGGAGGCACTGACTAGCGTGGGATGTAGGGGATAGGCAATCAGAAAATAGCCTTGGCACCCCAGGGAAATAGGTAGGCAGCAAAGGTTTTGGGCCTCACCAGCTATCAGGGCTTCATTGGCCAGAAGGATGGGACACATAGACAGAGGATGTCTGTCACAGCTGCCTGTGTAGAGATTGGGGATGGCACACCTGGAGATGCTACTCACACAGGCTAGGTTTTCTTTAAAGAATAAGCACCCCGGAAACCAACCTGAGGGAGAGTTCTGGGCAGTCACTGGGACCAAGAGGGCACTCTGGGGGAGCGGACTTAAAAAGGTGGGAACATAGTCACAAGTGCTCCTGGGGTAAGTGCTGGCTCACCACCTCGCTGCACTATATGGTTTCTGACTCTGTCCCATTCTTTCTGTCCCTGTGTGACCGCAGGAAATATCTGCGAGATGCTGACCGCCAGGTCCTGGCCCAGCGGGCTTTCATTCTCACTGTGAAAGTGCTGGAGGACACACTGAGTGAGCTTGCAGAGGTATGTCAGCCTACCGCACCTCGGCCCAGGTCTTGCATATAAGGAGCTAAGAAAACAAGTCTCTGCAGCAGCCACAGTAAGGTCCTGCACAGGTCCTTCCCATGTAGCTCCCCACAAGGCTCACAGCCCAGCGCCCCTGGGAAACCAGGCCATGCCATCCCAGAAGCAATGAGTAAGAGTCCCATTGTCCGACCTGCTCCACACTCCCTTATGTGAGGATGGTGGATGCCAGGGGAGCAGAGGAGAATGGGACTCTCAGCTAGCCCCCTCGTCTGTGACTGAAACCCAGTCTTGTCCAGCTGGCACATGTGCACAACCAGAATGGCATTGGGTCAAGAGACCCATGGAGGCTCTGAGATCAGCGAAGCACCGGTAGTAACTTGTCTGTTTTCCTTGTAGGGGTTAGAACACCCAGGACCCAAGGCCTGTGGCCACTCCGGAGCCAGGATGACCACCGATGTCTCACACAAAGCCAGTCCTGAGGATGGCCAGGAAAGCCTCCCCCACCCCAAGAAGCTACCTCTAGCTGATGGCTCAGGACCAGGGCCTGAGCCAGGGGGCAGAGTGGGCCCTCTCAACCAATTGCCAGTGGCCACAGACACAAGGGACAGCACAGACCAGGGTGGGGAGCGGAAAGACAAAGAGAGTCCCCAGGCAGGGCCCACTGAACCCATGGACACCAATGAGGCTGCTGTTCACCACCCAGACTTGGAACAGACTTCACCTCTGCTTCCAGGCCGCCCCCTAAGGGACAGGGGCCCTGAGAGCCGGTCCGCTGAGCTTTCCCTAGAGGAACTGAGCATCAGTACCCGACAACAACCCGCTCCAGTTACACCAACCCCAGCAACGCCCACCACCACTGCTACTCCCCCCACCATGGGAGCCAGGGGAGTTGGCCACCCTGAGGAGGCACCTCCAAGGCCTAATCGCAAAAGGAAACTCCTAGAGGATACAGAGTCTGGCAAGACTCTCCTGCTGGATGCCTATCGAGTGTGGCAGCAGGGCCAGAAGGGCGTGGCCTATGACCTGGGCCGCATTGAGAAGATCATGTCAGAGACGTACATGCTCATCAAGCAGGTAAGCAGCTGCTGCACTGACCTCAGGGCCTTATGTGTCCCAGACTCAGAACAGAAGCCTGGGCCTTCTGTTCTCCAGAAGGTTCCTTCTTGGGGCCACATGTATCAGGGCCCACCCCGGAGGTGGGCTTGAGGTATTGTGCCTACCCCTTTTTCCCACTGTATACTTTGCTTGATTTTTTTTCCTTTTGGGGAGGGTGGAGGGATGTTTTGTTTGTTTGTTTGTTTTCTGAGGTTTTTCTCTGATGAGCAGGCAGTAAGGTTAGACTCAG
The DNA here is from genome assembly GCA_028555095.1 of Dicrostonyx torquatus. Classification (NCBI taxonomy): domain Eukaryota; kingdom Metazoa; phylum Chordata; class Mammalia; order Rodentia; family Cricetidae; genus Dicrostonyx; species Dicrostonyx torquatus. Next base: position 461,909 of record JAQHUG010000050.1, read on the forward strand.
AAAACAATTAGGTGTACATGTGAATTCAGCCTTTAAGGAAGACTAAACTACAGTATAAGTCCAACACAGGAGTGTGGAAGCCCCTGGCCCCATCACGGTGAGGAGACATTTGAGCCATTTCCTGAGATGGGTGACTGTGGTACCCAGTCTAAGGAACAGAACTGGAGAAGTCCAAGCGTGGCAACCCAGAGAGTCTGCCACCCTTTTCGGTCTGCTTGATCCCTACCCCCCAAACAGATCCATTATTGCCATAGGAGGAATCCCCAGAACTTGTGGCCAGTGCAGGTGGGGTGACTTCCCTAGTGGTCGGCTTCCCAGATGGCACCTTTGAGATCCTCTCCACCATGAATTCCTAGGAACAGCATAGGTGCTGCCGCTTTTCCTGCAGAGAGAACAGGTCCCTTCCTACATTGCCTGTTCTCATCTTCACTTGACAATATGTGGCCATCTCCTTCGAGCCACATATGCTGATTTATGGTAACTCTACACCTCTAGTCTCATATTGACCTCCATATGTGTTAGGCTCTTAGTCTGTGGTACACACTTAGCATGGCCCAGGGTTACCATCCTACGTGGGCTTCTAGAGTGTTCCTCCCATTGGAATCAACATCCCACTCTCAAGGCAGATCAGAAACCAGCCTGTGACAGCCACTTTAGCTAATCTGGTTTTGTTTTGAAACAGGGTTTTACTGTGTAATTCGCGCTGGCCTGAGACACTCAATCCTGCCTCTTGACTCCCAACTAACATTAAAAGCATGTCCCGCAAAGCCCAGCTCTCAGCTGAATTTGAAAGCTTCATTGGGGTCTCAGGCCTCTGTCAATCTCAGCCCTGAAGGACACAAATGGAAAGTAACTTGATGTGGCCTGAGGGTTAACTGGAACAAGTCGTGACATCAGCAGCTGGTACATGGGCCTTTGGGCTGCATCCCCACATGGATGAGACTTGGTTGCTGGGTGTAGTCCTCACTGAGGATAGAAGTGCCCTTCTTCAGCTGGGTTGATATAGCACCGAAGGGTCAGGCATTGTGGCGTAGGTTCCCTAATTTTAGGCATCTCTCTGTTCAGGTGGACGAGGAGACTGCACTGGAGCAGGCTGTGAAGTTCTGTCAGGTTCACCTTGGGGCTGCTACCCAGAGACAGGTAAGCTTTGCCTTGTACATACACATACATTCCACTAACTCGCCAGCCTATGCCAGCCCTTCATACAGAACCTGTCCCACACCAAAGCCTTGGACTGCAGGTCCAGAAGCAAATGTGCTTTGGAGCTGATTCCTGTGGTCACCATGGGCCCAGAGGGAAGAGCAAGAAGCATCTAGGCTTCTGGTCATGGGTTACAACAACGTGGTACTGCCTTGACAGGACTCAGATGGACATGTGGGTCCTAAGCTGCTGTGCTTTCGCTCCTTCACAAGTAGATGGGCCTTAACCTTTATGACCAGTACAGGAGTGAGTGCAGAACCTGGCTTACTAGGACCGAAGCAACAGGGAATGTGGGGTGCAGGCAGCGTAGGGGGAATCACTGAATGTGGTAGGGCTCATCCCAAGCCAGGGTATTCAGGTGCCAATGAGGCAGAGGCAGATGGCAGGAAAGGCTGGCACATGGGATGGCAGCGAGAGTAAGATCCTCCTGGGATGGGCTGAGAGAAACCCCTCCAGGCCAAAGATAGAGCTCCTGGTGACCAGATGTGGTGGCACACACCTTTAATTCTGGCACTCAGGAGGCAGAGGCAGGTGGATTTCTGTGAGTTCTAGATTAGCCTAGTCTATACAGCGAGTTCCCAGACAGTGAGGGGCTACATAGAGAGGTCCTGTCTCAAATTAAAAAAATGGGGAGGCCTGGACTCATGTTGAATCTTGCCAGAGAACAGCCTAGGAGGAATTGGGAGGCAGGTCTAGCAGGACAAAGAGTCACCCCTGTAAAGCCTTGAGAGCCTACAGGTCAGAAAAGGCAAAACAGCCTTCTTGTCAGTGGTCGTGGTCAGTGTCTGTGTCATTGTGGGTCTGTCTTCTCATCCTAGGAGTGACCCAGTGGTGTTGGGCTGCCTTGTCCTAGGAGCCCCAGCAGCTGGCAAGTATCTTAGGAATTCAGATAGGCTTCCTCCTGGTAGAATAGGACATGAGGTGATCAACACTGTCCAGACCCTAGGTCTAAGGGTCCAGGGATTGATTTGTCTTTGAGTGTGCAGGCTGTGGGTCAGCCTCCTAGATGAGAAGCAGAATCCTGGGCAGGATTGACCAACCAGCCAGCCGACCTCACCACTTGATTGTTGCCCGCAAAGCCTGGGATTTGCAATCCTCCTGCCTCAGCTTCCTGAGTATTGGGAGTACAAGTGTGAACATTCACTAGGCAGTGGTGGCACATGCCTTTAATTCTAACACTTGGGAGGCTAAGGCGGGTGTATCTCTTTGAGTTCAAGGCCAGCCTGGTCTACAGAGCAAGTTCTAAGACAAGGAACTCAAAGAAGGCTACACAGAGAAACTGCCTCGAAAAGAAAAAAAGAAAAGTGTATACCTCCATGCCCAGTTTATATCTGACTTTGAATGGGCATAAGTGTTCAACACATTCAGGAAATACCAGACCCCCTCCCTCTACTGGTACAGTATTAGGTTAAGGACAGGGTAGAATCTCGTTTCTTAGAGGAGGCAGCTAAAGGGAAGGAGGACTACTTGAAGCCAAGACCTACACATATCAATACCATTTGAATAGCACCAGGCTAGGTAATGGGGTAGACTGCCTGCTGCTAGGCAGTGTCAGGCCTGGTTACCTCCTGGGATACAGAGCCAGAGTAGAAGAAAGCGAGACAAATGGTCCTTAGGGCCTGCCACCCACTCCCCAGATGCCCCTGGGATGGGGTGCCCCTAGGATTGTCCTAGGTTCTCTCACTGCCACAGACCATTTGGGTCTGACTAGCAGCTCTGTCCCCAGGGGCCCAGTCTGAGGACTATTTTGTATCTCTACATCTTTCCTTGTGCCTTCCCTCTTCGAGGAGACCTAGCAGGCTGCCCTCCAGTTTTTCATTAAACCTCATGTCGTTCTGTACTATCCCATGATCATCCCAGTGTGTGGGACTGCGGGCAGGCTGTTCTTCCGGGTCTCTTCCAAAGCCACTCCACCTGCACCCCTTCCCACAGAGCCCCACAAGCTTGCAGTTTGAGAAAGGCAGTTGAGACAGTTAGAGCTAGCCTAGGCCTACCTCTGGCCAGCATTAGGAAGACACCAGCATTTAGAGCCAAGAGTCCCTGCCCCTTTAGGAATTTTCATTTTGTTTGCTGGTGTGTCCCTGGAAAGCACTGTGGACCTCCTTAGAGGCAGTCACTTGCTGCTGAGGTTGTTCCTGACTGAAGACAGGTAGGCACGTAGCCCTCACTCTCACTCATGTCTGCCCTCTTGCACATTGCCAGCCTTGCTGTGGCCTCCTGCCTCATCTTGTAGTGGACTAATTTCTCCCGGCACTAGACAGCTACCACAAGCAGAACTTGCAGACTTGTCTCCATCATGTGAGACATCTTAGGAGAAAGAGATGTCAGAAGAGAAAGCACCAGTGGGTACCAAGGCAAAGGGAACTGTATGGAGAGTCAGAGGCCTCTAAGAGGTTTCCTGGAAACCAAAGGCCAGGCTGCAGATGAAAGAAAGGCCTGCATGGCCAAGTTCAGTAGCATTAGGCCTGAGGATCTCAAGCTTGGGGAATAGACTAGTTCATTTTTTCTCCCTTGGAAAGTCACTCTCGTAGGTTTACCACCCATTCCTCCAGCCCTAAGATTGGGCCTACATCATCCATAGAGACATAGAGAGTCGAGGAATGGGGTCCTCCTCAACTGGCACTATGGAGGGGACAGAGCAGTAAACCAGGTCTTCATGAGGCCCTGCTAGCATGGTGGATGTCTCCAAAGGAGGAGGAGCTAGACTCTCAGCTGTGTGTTGGTGGCAGCTGTGTCCTGGTAGAATGTTTGAGCTCTCTGGCACAGCCAGCAAGAACATCAGAGTAATGTATGGTGTTATGTTGGCATCTAGGGCCCAGAAGAAGTGTCCTGTGGGACTGAATTAGGCTGCGGTGGGACAAGACAGTGTGTGCTCAGAGGGCTGCCCCATTGACCTTCTTCACCTTACCTTTGTTGTCGCAGGCCTCAGGGGACGCACCCACCACTCCCAAGCACCCTAAGGACAGCAGAGAGAACTTCTTCCCTGCCACAGTAGCCCCCACAGCACCTGACCCCTTGCCAGCTGATGTCCTCCAGCGGCCCAGTGACTCCCACCTCAAGCCTCAGACTGTATTGTCTTCTGCCACCGCTGTCATCGGTTGCCCTCCCTCCACATCAGCCTCTACCCCAGACTTGTCCACAGATCCTGGAATTCTGCGGCCACACAGAGCAGAGGCTACTACCAGCATGGCCTCTCTGCGTCCTGGTGAGTGCCTTCTCGATCCACCTGGCGACCTGAGATCTTCACACTCGGCTTTCCCAGAGCCTAGTCTCCTCTACCAGCAATCCTTCCCTGTGGAATTGGCAAAGAGGCATGGCGGTTGCTCTCCAGAACCCCTTGGGTAACCCTGGGGCTGTCAGCTGCTAGTCTAGTAGCAGTTGCTGGCAGGATTTATGGCTTTTGGAACTGCCTATGTCCAAAACTCTGGTAACCTTGCCCTCTTAGTTAGGGTTTCTATCACTGTGAAGAGACACCATGACCACAGCAACTCTTATAAAGGAAAAACATTTAATTAGGGTGGCTTACAGTTAGAGGTTTAGTCCATTATCATCATGGCAGCATGCAGACAGACGTGGTGCTGGAGAGGTAGCTGAGAGTCCTACATCTTGCAGGTAACGAAGTGGACTGTGGCACTGGGAGTAGCTTGAGCCCAGGAGACCTCAAAGCCCACCCCACAGTGATACTCTTCCTCAAAGGCCACACCTCCTAATAGTGCCACTCCTTATGAGCATGAGCACCAATTACATTCAAACCACCACAGCCTCTGTGCCTGTCCTCGCTGCACATAGAAGGCTGAGGAGGAGCGGGACAGGCACCACCACTGAGGGGTGTGCATTTGTCCTGGTCTTTGCCCCAGCAGAGCCCCACAGTAGCTAAGACGATCAGGAGCTGGTACAGGCTGGGCTGCTGTGGAAGGGTTTGACCTCAGCAGTCCTTAAGACCCCCAGTACTCTCCAGGACCAGGTAGATGGACCTGTGAAGAAAATACAGGATGGGGTGTCACAGGCTGTCTTAATCAGGAGCTGCCAGTTAGGGTAGCCAGCATGGCAGGCAGGACGTGGTCTGGAACCTTCCTAGGAGGAAGAGGCATGAAGATAACACACACAGGAGGGGTATAGGCAAAGGCACTATCCTCTTCATTGGTACAGACACTCCTCTGGCATTGTGCGTGGTGCCAGACTCTGCCCACCTCCAGGCATTGCATGTTCCTTGTTAACTCCCAGGACCCTAGTACCAAAACCAGGTTCGGGAGACTCTGAAATAGCTAAGATTTACCTCTCTGCCCACCCTTCCTTCTCTTACCATTTTGAGACCTGGTCTGTGTCCTGGGCTCCATGTCACAGGGTCACCTGCGCATACCTGGAACCATCCCTTAGGGCTTGCCTGACCTCCCAGTCATAGTTTTGTGGTTGTGGGTCACATCTGGGGTTGCCGCCTGCAGGCATAGGACCTTGACTGTGTGCTCTCCCCTCTCATCTGCACAGTAGGGCGGCTGGCCTCTAGCCATGGGCTAGGGCTGCCTGGCTGGAGGCTGGGTTGGAAGTGCCCCTCTCAGTGACTGGGGTTTTCATGCTCTCCCCGGGTTACTTTGAGGATTGTGCCCATGTACGGACCGAGTTACTCAAAGTTATACTGTCTGTCACCATTTGTTACAGAGGAACCTCTGAAGTTCACAGAACAGAGCAGTCAGAGATCTGGGGTGGGCTCAGCCTAGCATGCACAAAGCTCTGGATGCCACCCCCAGTGCCACCCAGAACAGTCAGAAAGCTACACGTGCTAGGTTTCCACCTCCAGGAGTCTGAGCTCTTCTACTCACACTTAGCAAACAAATGAAGCTGTGGTGGTGGCGGTGAGTTCAGAGAGCAAGGGGCACAGGCAAGTGAGTTGCTGTTAGTGGGTCCCTCAGGCCCACAAGGTCCTAACCTGCCCCTCACCTCAGGTTGTATTACCCTCTGCGTATCCCATGTTCTCCATGAATTTGGAGAGTCTGAGGACTGGGGCTCCAGGCCAGTGTCGTTGGTGAAATATTCCTAGTTCAAGGTCTCCCATGCAGCTGCTTTCAAGTCCTTGACTGATCACCTGTGTGGGAAACAGGTTCTTAATGGGGTCTTCTCCCTTGTGGGTCTCTTTGTTGATAACCTAGTGCTCTCCCACCTTGAGAGCCAGAGTTCTGCTAGAGTGGGGAGGAAGCCATAGCATCTCTTACAACCTAGTTTCCCAAGAGTTGAGCATCACCGGGCCACACACTGCTCCTGTCTGTTGGTGTCAGCTATTCTGGTAGGTACAGCCGGTAGACATCAAGACCACTTGAAAGCTAGCTGGCAAGCCTCCCTCACCTGTCTGCCACCAAGCAAGCAAAATCCCACAGTTCACATTTTCTCTTTGGAGGGCAGCTCCGGGGAAGAGTACCTGTTATTTCTGGGTATCTATTCACCAGAGTTATTCCCCCAAGACTAGACTAAATGTTTTTTGTTTTTTGTTTTTTTGTTTTTTTTTTTTAACCACAGGAGCACTATAATGAACATGGGGTAGGGACAGCGCTCAGCAAAATCTTGTGCCCATTCAGGCCTGGAAGAGTGTCCCAGGCACACTCACATTCCTGAACGAGCCTGCCCCTACTCCCGTATCAGCTATCAGCATGTGATGTTTGTAGGCATTTTCTGTGGACACCAGAGCTTTGTGGGGGTGGTGTTGGGACCAGTTTGGGACAGACCTGTCTCTTTAAGCCCATACCCTCCATCTCTGGAACTAGTCGAGCCCTCATGGAAAGAGAGCATCCCCAACTGCAGGTTCCTGACAGGTTAGTGTAGCCGTGTGGCTGGGTAGAGTCTGCTTAATGACAGCCATAATGGGGGACTTCAGTAGCAAATGGTTAGAAAGTGGGGCTAAGTGAAGGCTGAGATACCTGAGAGCAGGATCTACAGGACATCCTTCCAAGGTACATATGGGAGAGCCAGGGGGCAGCTGCTGAGGAGACCCTGGTGTGCACTTTCCCCGAGGCAGAGGGCTCTGCCTCGCTACCATGCCGCCCCAGCTTATCTTGCCTGCTGCTGCCTGACTAAGTAGCCTCAGCCTGTGCACTCCTTCACCACCTTAATGAAGAAGAGTCCCTTTTCCTGAAGCCATCATGTAAAGAGTAGAGTTAGGACAGCAGGTAGAGAAGAACTGCCCCAAACAGTATAGAGCTGCCAAGATGTCAGCTTCATGCAGGTCCTGAGAGTCCAGGGGAAGTCTGAGCCAGGTCCCATGCCTCCCAGAACAACCATCCCGACCTGGTGCCACACCTGAAATCTGCAGCAGGGAACAGGAACACTTTACTAACAGCACCCTGGGTGGCCATGCTCAGCGAGCATCTTGCTAGGAAGGAAGCTTGGGCTCCCCATGGTCCTGAGGTGGTCCTGTGTGACGCCATGACCAGTTTTGGTTTTTAAATGTCTGTCCACATTTCGGGTGTTTGAAAATAGAGGGAAACGAAATTCTCGCCAGTGTTTGCTGTTACCGGTGAAGGGAGGACTTGGGACAGTTAGCCACCTGGGGCTGCTGTTTGCAGGGCTGAAGAGCAAGCTACCTGACAGCTGGGTACACTAAGCAGTCTTCATCCATCCTGGCATGAGGGGAAGCCTTACCCAGAATGTGCCTGAGCCCACCTCAGGGAAGTCAGGCCTGTTGACCCATATCATCTAGAAAGATGGGTACTTTTATTTGGATTTGACTTTTGAGCAGGGTCTTGGTAGTTCAGGCTGACCTCTAGCTTGCTACAGGCCTTGTCTCCATCCACTGAGTGCTGAAATCATAGGCATGGGCCTTCACACCCAACTCAGTCATTTCTTCTCCCTACCTGTGTATCCTGACCTCCACCTCTGCTACTCAGGGAACCCCTGTCACCTATGGATGCATATGGCATTGGGTCAGGACCCAGGGAAGGCAGCTTGGTGGCCTTCCCTTGCACATGGGAGGTGGTGCTGGAAACGCTGCAGGAGAATCCTGAGCTGCTCCGTGCTGCCAGCCTTTGTTTGCCTATGACCTAAACTGCCAGGCATTGAAGACGAGAGGGAGTGGCTCAGGTCAGGTGAGACGTGGTCTTCTCCAAGCTGGCTGTGGTGGTGTATCCCTTTCTCAGGAGGCTGAAACTGGATCACCCCATGGACCTACCCTGGGCTCCATAGCAAGAGCTCCTCTTTAAATAAGAAAGAGATGGGAAAGAGGAGACCTCTGGACCCTGGAACAACTCTGTAGAGACTTAGGTGGGACAGTTCTGTGGCATTCAGGCCCTTGCCTTTTTCCCTGCCTGAGGAAAGGGATGGCTGTTCCTGACAGAAGCCTGGGGGCAGAGTGAGAGCTGGGCAGACAGTGTACTTGAGTGAGCAGGAAGGAGAGAGCCACCTGCAAGACCACTGTGAACTGGAAGGAGGTGGGAGGCAGATCCTAACTGATAATACAGGTACGCTGCTGTCCCTTAATGCCATCAGGCTTTGGCACACTTGACCAGTTCCAGACTCCTGCCTTGTGCCAGGGAAGGAAGGATTCGGTCCAGCAGGAAGACATGTGCCCTCGTGTTCTCTGTCTACCTTGGTCGTAGCTGGTGGTTTTGACTCTAGTTGTGATTCCTACTCCTATGAGCCACAAGAGGGATTAGGTTCCTTACATATAAACCCACCTCTGACAGCCTTGTGGTATCTTACTAGGTCCAAGAGGTGAGTCCCTGTGAGCAGAGACAGGGCACAGGGCTCTCTCTCTCTCTGTCTCTGTCTGTCTGTCTGTCTCTCTCTCTCTCTGTCTCTGTCTCTCTGTCTCTGTGTGTCTCTCTCTCTGTCTCTCCTCTCTCCTCTCTCTCATTCCCACTAGCCACTCTACCAGTCAGGATCCTCAAGATCTCTTAGCCAGGTTTTCCAAAGACTATCACTCAGGATGGAAAGACATGGTGCCAGACCATAAAGACTAGTCAGGGCTCTGATTATATCAAGCACAGTTGCTAGCTTGGCAAGACACACAGTGTCTACATGCGGTGTGATAGATATCTTGAAATTACCTGCCTGTGCTTCATTTCATGCGGCTATCCCAAAAGGATACTTGCTGGCCCCTGGTTCCTATGGGGCCACTGTCCCCATATTGGCCACATTTCCCTGTTACATGTCCCAGGGCATAGTCTGTCACAGAAATGTGGGGATCTGGGAAGAGGGACTTGTCCCCAACTCCCATGGAATGGGGTTGTTACCTGAAGTTGGCCTGTGTCTCCATAGAGATAGAAGAGCAGCTGTCAGGAGCAACAGAAGGTGCCAGCTTTTCACCCCAAGAACCACGGCACCAGATGAAAATGTCTGCCACATGTCCCCTGACTGAGCAGCACTGCTGGCCAGTAGAGGCTGCTTGCCAGACAGGTGCTGAGCCCACCTGCAGCCAAGGTAAGGCTAGTTGAGGGCATCCCAGCATCAACTCCCACCAGGTTGCTCTCAGATGACAGCCCTAGGTAGGCTTCCCCACAGAGGATCCATCCAGCTTGGTGGATTGGAAGAGAGATGAGGAAAGGCCCTGGTTGGAGTCTAGCAGGGACCACTATTGGGACCCTAAAGCCTCCTTTCACCCCAGCTCTACAGAAGGGTCCTACCAGGTTTGGAGTCTCTCTTAAGCCCAGAGGAGCAGTTTTGTATGGGGAGGAGCTTGGGCCTGTCACTGAGGTTTCTCTGTGGGCAGCTAAGTCTGTACAGAGCAGAGACATCGCCTCTCTGTGGGAACCCACCAGCCACTCTACTAGTCAGGCTCCTTGAAACTGCTTGGCGAGGTCTCCCCTAGACCACTCAGGATAGAAGGATATGGCGCCAGCTCACGAAGACCAAGCAGGGCTCTGGATAAGCTCCCACTCCTTTTAAAGAGATGAGGCTAAAAGAATGTGGAGCCATGCCAGGGCAGCTGGGTTGTTCCCAGTTCATGCAGCTCCCTGGAGGCTGCCAGGTTCCAGATCTGCAGTCTGCCATGGCCCTGACTGCTTCCAGGAGACTCAGCTCCTTACTCATCCTGGAGTGAGAGAGAAAAAGTATGCACTGGGGCCAGCTTATGTTCCCCTTGTAATGGAATAGTTGAGAAGATGCAACAACGGACTTGTGTTCTCTCAGTGCTGGGGAACCTCAGAGGAACTGCTGGAGCTGCGGATGCTCTCAGAGCCCAGGGTGCTCCAAGCTGCAAGTCTAAACCTAGTGTGCCAAGGTCTGCAACCAGAGTTGAGCCTGGGACTCTAACAGTCAACATAGGCAGAAAGCCAGAAAAGCACCCATGGCATGGGCACTCTAACTTCCGCAGGAGGAACTGAGTTCTTAGCGAGAAGGGACAGGCAGACTAAGCAGGCAAGTGAACTCAAACTCTAAAGTCTCCCAACAGCCTCCAGCACTAAGGTCCCCAGCAGCGGAAGTACCCAGTCACCGGAGAGCCATCAAGGCAAGACTGAGTCCAGCAGGGCCAAATCCCGCCTCCTGTCCAACATGCCAAAGTTGGTGATCCCTTCGGCCACCACCAAGTTCCCCCCTGAGATCACCGTCACACCACCTACCCCGACCCTGCTTTCCCCTAAAGGCAGCATTTCGGAGGAGACCAAGCAGAAGCTGAAGGTAACTGTGGGTACCAGGCAGGGGGCCTGGTGTAGGGGCTAATGATACTGGAGGTCTGTGAAGGGACTTGAGTTACTGGGAGGCCTGTGTGAGAATTTGGGTTAATGTCAAGAGGTTCAGGGTAAAGCCGGCCACTCCTGACCATGTTCTTCCCTGCCCTGTGTGCAGTCAGCCATCCTTTCCGCCCAGTCAGCTGCCAATGTGAGGAAGGAGAGCCTGTGCCAGCCAGCCCTGGAGGTTCTGGAGACATCCAGCCAGGAGTCCTCATTGGAGAGCGAGACCGACGAGGATGATGACTATATGGACATATGAGGGGGGCCACCCAGAGCCCTGGGGCCACACCCAGAGCAACAGCTAGGCCTGGAATCCCTTTGGTCCAGACCCTGAGCAAGGCCAGAAGCCCATGTGAGGTACCATTTCCCATGGTCTCCTAAGCCTGCCCAGCTCTCTCTTTTACAGCATCCTGCCCTGGTTGAGGCTGTCCATGCCCAGTGTGTTGGTCCAAAGGAAGATGAGACCTGTCTTAGGCACATGCGGATGAACTGGTTGTGGTCTACACAGCAGGGCTGGCACTTTTTTGTTTTGTTTTATGAATATTGACTTTCTGTACAAGCTCATGCCCACAGTTCAGTGCCAAGATAGACTAGCTTGGGTTCTGATGGCGACATCAAGAGCCTAGCTCACCCCATACCCTTTTTGCCATTGTTTCTTTTCTAATAAAGCTGGGAAAATGGTCTTTGTTTCTTTACTTACCCTGGGGGTGGTCACCTCGTGCAGGGACTACTGTTCAGAAACCCCTGAGCTTCTGACTCCGGGGAGACTCCTGGTAAGGGGGGCCTGTGTTGAGAGGGTGTCCGGTTTCCTGGAGCTCCTATGGTGTTAAGTGTAAGGACACAGGAAGGCAGAGCCTACCCTGATGCCAAGGAGTTAACAGAAGGGCACCGTGGGGAAGAAGGTAGCTCAGGAACTGGGAGGTGTACCTCATCGTAGCTCCTTCCAGAGAGGACCAGCTGCACAGGTGTGGAGCCGGGACAGAGTATGTGTGGGCTGCTGGCTCAGAAGTAAGATTTGGGAGCTGAAGGGTTTGGCTCAGCCACTAAGAGCCCTGACTGCTCTGCCAGAGTTCAGACCCCAGCACACACGCAATAGTCCACATCCAGATCTAACTCCAGTTCCAGGAGATCCAGTGCTCCCGTCCGGCTTCCACAGGCATACATGCAAGCAAAATAAAAATGTAAGATCTGGGGAGAGAGACCAGATTGAAGCCCTGAGACGAAATCTTGCTACATAACCAGATTGTCTGTCTGTGAAGCCCAGGCAGACCTAGCCTCAGCCTCCTGAGCAAGGTTCCAGGCGTGTGCCACAGCACTTGGCTAAAAGTTAACTTTTAAGACCACAACAGATCATAGCGTCGATGATTCTGGCCCTTTTCCTTTCCCAGGAAATGCCTTTCATTTTGGAGATACTGAGGTTCCAGGGGCCCATACCTGCCTGTCATGGCTGTCACCCACAGCATTTTAGAGCCCTCTGGAGAGCCAAGAAATCAGGGACAGCAGTCACTCAACCAAGCCCCTGTACCTACCGATATCAGGCCTGGGCCCGGGGTACTGGCACAGGCTGCTGTCTGCCACAGGACCTGTGTGCATACAGAGCTTTTCTTCCTGCTCTGGAAGGTGAGCGTGAAGGCTTTGGGAAACTTCTCACCACATAGGCCTGTGGAGCTGGCAGGTATAGTGGGAACATGGTCACCTTAGGAGCAGCTTGGCTCGGCTCCTAACCACTCAAGGGAGATCCACAGGTGACCTCCAGCCCTAAGAAGGGACAAGGCCTTTAAAACAATGGGCTGGCAGAGACTCAGGAGCAGAGAAGGATCACCAACCGAACCCAGAAGACTTCCGCTCTCCTCCCCTGAAGCTAGCCAATCTGTCTGCATTGAGAAACAGCAACTTCCCTCTCCTGTAACAAGCCCAAGCTTGGGGGCCTTCATGGGCCACCCTGGCATCAAGGACTACCAGGAGCCACGAGAGGGTCTCTATCCGGCTCCTCCTCTACAGAAGCTTCGAGAACCCAGAACAGGATATGTTAGCTCGCCAAATGGCAGCACTGGGGCTAGGCTGGCCTCAGCCCTGGGCTCCTCTGAAGCCTGCTGTGAATCAGAAGTGACCCAGTCTCAAGTCCATGCCAAGCAGATTAAGTCCCGCTCCACCTCTGTCAGGCTGAGTGGGCATTAGCAACACCTCCCTAAGGAAAGCAGAGGACTACGGCTGTCCTGAGGGGACCAGGACTAAGTCACCACCCTGCTGAAGCCTCGCACACAAGACTGGACTGTGTGACCCAGGGTCTGAGCTGCCTTGCAGCGTCCGCCAGCTGGCTTCTCACATGCCAAAGGTCTTAATGCCTGCTCACTCCAGCCCCTCATGCACACACAGGGTCCCAAGGCTGTGCCGATGGAACAAGAATGTGCTAGCTAGGCAGATCAGGCTCTTGGTCTCTAAGGGCACCTGTGGACTTTGAGAGAAGGGGGGAGGGAAGGGGAGGAGTGGTGCCGCAGAATGCTGGGCGGGGCCAGTAGGCGGAGCCGGCAGCAGAGAGGGATCCCATCCTGCAATCTGTGAGCCACTGTGAGCCTGCTGCTGGTTGCACACCCAGGACGCGCCATGAAGCTGGCCCTCCTGCCTTGGATTTTGATGCTGCTGGTGACCATCCCAGGCCCCAAGTCCACAGCAGGTATGCCCCATTCTGCCCTGAGCCCTCCCTGTTTATCTGCCTGATCAGGCAGGCAGGCCCTAAGCAGACACCCCTCTGGGTTCAGAGTCTGTCCATCTGGCAGTCCATCTGTGGCTGTGCTGGGGAGTACTGGGAAAAAATTCTGAGGTTTCTGCTTCTAGACATTTCTAGTAGAGATGGGAGGGCTGACTCAAGCCCATCCTGCGCTCCCTGGACACTTAAGAACATGGTCTGGGAGGGAAGCAAGGGGAGACCCAAGAGTCCTTGGCCTGCACTCCCAGCCCCAGTGAAGGGTGTGATCACATACAGAGCTCCAGCCTCTGTCTGTCCCTGTGCTGGTCCCTATGAGCTGAATCAAGAAAGTCTAGCGAGAAGGTTGAGCTTGCAGCTGTGGCCTCTCCCTGAGCAGAGCTGGAGTTACCAGCCTGCAGTCCCCTGCCTCTCACCCTATCTTCCATCACAGGAAAGTGTCACCGCCCTTTTGATACTTTTATCTCCTGGAATCTTGAAGCATCTTCCCACACCCCTTGCAATCATTGAGTCCTTAGCCAATAAATATTTATTGCTACTCTTGGCATGCAAACACTCCACTTAGTGAAGTGGGCTTGTGGCTGAGGCCCAGGCCTGGCTCTTAGTGGACCTCCTTCATGAAATGCCTCACAAGGGCCTGCTGGGAGATGTGCTCTGGCCTGAGAACTTAACACCCCATCCCGGTCTTGGCCTTGCAGCCCCAGGGCTGAAATCTAGCCCTGCCACAGGTCTCCACAGCCCACAGCGGAAGGCCTGAACAGGATGTCACAGCGCCTGTGGTGTACACCCAAACTACATTGTGCTGGAATCCTCACTGTCCCCTAAAAGGGAGTGTCCTGGCTGCCTTTGCAGAGGGTGGGGCTCTCTGGGATTCAGCTGTTACCCTACCCCCAGAAAGATGGGGAAAGCTCAACCTAGACACCATTCCCTCCTGGACCTTGAATGGGACTCTTGGTGGCTGTGTGTCCCCAGGCAAGCAAGAGGACCCTTTTCTAGCTGTGAAAAGCCATTCTGTTTCTTGTGCTAAGGTGAACCCCAGCCCATGGAACCAGTGGCTTTCCACTGTGTCATTTGGTAGTCAGAGCAATTCCTGGTCAGCATCCATGGGGGCTTCTCACGGACGCCAGGGGAACCAGGCCCTGTGTGTAGGGTTATTGACCCCAATACACGGGAGTTTCTTCTCCAGGTGCCCAGAGTAGCTGCTCCCTGCGCTGTGGGGAACAGGATGGACTCTGCTCTTGTCATCCGACCTGCTCGGGTCTCGGCACCTGTTGCGAAGACTTTCTGGACTACTGCCTAGAGATTTCACCCACCTCGGGCTCCATGATGGGTGGCAAAGACTTCGTGGTGCAGCATTTGGAGTGGCCTGGCTCTACTGATGGTGTCATTTGCAGGTGGGGGGGACCTAAGCAGCTGGGGCATTGGGACTCCCACACTCTCAACCCCATGTGTGTAGGGGCGGGGAGCTGGAGGTAGCACCCTGGGACCAAGGGCACACAGAAGGATAAAGGAACACCTAGCATAATCCATTCCCTGAGGAACAGTATGCCTTCTGAGCTGTTGGCTCAGGCTGACTCTACCATCTCTTTCCCTCAGGTTTAAGGACAGTATCGAGACCCTTGGCTATATCGACAGTTTGAACCGAGTACACTGTATATCACCCTTGCTCTATGAAAGTGGCCACATTCCATTCACTGTCTCACTGGACAATGGCCGGTCCTTCCCTCGTGCAGGCACTTGGCTAGCTGGTGAGCCCTCTGCCAAGCTGATCTAGGCTCTAAGCCCATAGACCCCACCCTCCCGTGGGCCCTGGTTCCCATCTGCAACGCAAGGCCAGGGGACTTTCCCCAACAGTTAATCCATGTACACCGATACAACACCCAGTCTGCCTACCTGTCCCTCTGGCTCAACCAGTCCCTTGGGTGAGGGTTTCTGTCTTTCATTACTCCACCCCTGGCATCTAGACCAGAGTCCCAGCCCACAAGGAGTTGGAGCTGTGGGGTCCCCATCAAGGTGGTTGAGGCCTAGGCTCAACCCCCGATGGTCCCTCAGCAAGGGGCTGGGGAAGGGCCAAATGAGAGCTGGAATCTGGTTTGGGTCCTCAGGCTCTGCAGGCCAGGCCCTCATCTCTCCTGGCCATGGTGTCTTCCTGCCAAGAGACCCTGAGGGAGACTGTCACCTAGCTGCTTTCAGTGTTTGTTATTGAGAGGTTCCCAGAGTCCTTCCGGTTTCTTGTGCTGTCAAGTCCTATCTCATTCGTTACCCCTGCGCAGCCCATCCCTACAAAGTGTCAGAGTCTGAGAAGAGCCAGCTGGTGAACGAGACCCGCTGGCAATATTACGGCACTTCGGACACCACTGGAAACCTCAGCCTCACCTGGAACACCTCCATGCTGCCCACGCCGACTGTCACCATTGAGCTGTGGGGCTACGAGGAGACAGGTGGGGCCTGCCAAGGGCTGGTGGAGGTGTTGGGAACTTCAGACACTCAGATGGGAGGAAATGAGTCCCAGGTGGGGCTGGAGGCGGGGTATGGGAAGCAGTTTGCAAATGGAAAGTCAGAAGGGATTTGAGGCCAGCATTGCAGATGAAGAGGGGTTTGCAGCTAGACGAAAAGAAGAACAGTCACTTCCGGCCTGCATGGTGGACCCCAGATCCAGCAGGAGTGTTGGGTACTGCGACCTTTGAGTGGCTAGTGTATAATGAAGACAGAAGCAACCACCTCCACTCCATCTCCTCTGAGTCTGCATGGATCAGAGCCAGTGATTCAAGAGTGTCCCCACTAGTCACCCAAGCCGGGGACCGAGCTGAAGCATGAGAGCATGTCCACCCACAGGGACCATCTCTCTATCCATTTGCTTTCTGTCCATCATTAAGGCCATCAGTTCCAGAAACAGGGAAGGAAGGGGCCATGGGAGGGCTGACCATGGTCTCCTCTCCCTCTAGGAAAACCCTACTCAGAGGACTGGACAGCAAAGTGGTCCTATCTATACTCTCTGACTGGAGACACCCCCAATTCTGGCGTCTTTACTTTTACCCCAAAGCCCGCATCTCCTGAGTACCAGAAGTGGAAAGTGGGAGCTCTGAGGATCAGCAGCAGCAAGAACTATCCTGGGCAACAGTAAGGGCCTCGGCAGACGATACGCAGGGATCATTGCCTGCAGACTGCAGAGCTTGCCAAGGAAAACCCAGGGGTTAGGTGCTTAGCAGCCCTTCCCTAGCCGCTGCATCATTTCTACCTCAGGGATGTGCTGGCTCTCTGGACCAATGATCACGCACTGGCCTGGCACCTGGGTGATGACTTCCGGGCAGACTCTGTAGCCTGGGCCCGTGAACAATGCCTAGCCTGGGAGGCACTGGAAGATCAGCTGCCCAACTTCCTGACGGAGCTGCCAGACTGTCCCTGCACACTGGCCCAGGCCAGGGCTGACTCTGGTCGCTTCTTTGTAAGCCCCTGAAGCTGTTAGGGCCCCCAGAAAGTGGGAGGAGGACAGGCGGGACCAACCTCCCTGACTGAGGTAGACAGAGACCACTAGGAGGTAGGGTGGGATCTAAAGGTCTCCTTGGGGTTGGTTCCCAGGAGGGAGGGAATGCAGAGCCCAGGTGATAGCTCCTGGGTACTCTGCAGACGGACTATGGCTGTGACATTGAGCAAGGCAGCGTTTGCACCTACCACCCAGGGGCTGTGCACTGTGTGCGCTCCGTGCAGGCCAGGTGAGCTACCCGACCAGGGATAAGGGATGGGCAGGGATTCGAGGACATTGCCAACGTGGACCCTGATTTGCTCTCACCCTAGCCCCAGGTATGGCTCAGGCCAGCAGTGCTGCTATACAGCAGCGGGTACACAACTCCTGACCTCAGACTCGACGAGCGGCAGTACCCCTGACCGCGGCCATGACTGGGGTGCACCCCCATACCGCACCCCTCCCCGTGTGCCGAGCATGTCCCATTGGCTCTACGATGTCATCAGCTTCTATTACTGTTGTCTCTGGGCACCTGAGTGTCCCCGCTATATGAAGCGGAGGCCCTCCAGTGACTGCCGCACCTACAGACCTCCACGCCTGGGTGGGTGTGGGCCTGGGTGCCCGATCACAGAGGGAGGGTCATGCCTGGGTGGAAGAGGCCCAGGAAATTTACCTGATCCTCTGATTTCACCTCAGCCTCTGCCTTTGGGGACCCTCACTTTGTCACCTTCGATGGCACCAGCTTCTCATTCAGCGGGAGCGGCGAGTATGTGCTGTTGGAGGCGACACTGACTGACCTGATGGTACAGGGACGGGCCGAGCCAGGGAGAATGCCCAATGGTGAGGCAGGGCCCCGTGGTCTGTATTTGGGGGTGACACTGTTGGGTCGTCCTGGGTAGTAGACGGGAGCCAAAAGAACCCCTTTCCGCACCCACTACCTAGGCACCCAGGCCCGTGGCACGGGACTGACTTCAGTGGCTGTCCAAGAAGGCAACTCGGATGTGGTAGAGGTGCGGTTAGCTGGCAGTCCTCAGGCCCTGGAAGTGTTGTTGAACCAGAAAGCCCTCAGTTTCACTGAACAGAATTGGATGGACCTAAAGGGTGAGTGGTGTGGCCAAGCACGATGCAGAGATTACCCATGGCTTTCATGCTGTCCCTCGTCCTGTCATAAGAGGTGGTCGACTCTGGGGCTCAAATACAAAAGTAAAGGTTTTTCAGCCTTGGAGAAGTCAAGACGCACATGGTCACAGGTTGGGGAGTCTGTGCCCTATCTGTGACTCTCTTAGGCCAAAGAGAACAGTCACTCGGCCCGAGGTCTGTTCTCAAACCTTCATATGCATGGGAATTCCTGTCAAAACTATAGGGCCTGTTCAGAGCCCTGAAAGGCCAGTGACTAGTGCATGGTCCTCCACATAGCCCACAGAAGCCTGAAGACTACGATGATGGCACTCACCTCCCTGATGTGGCCCCTGGCTCCATTTTCAAAGCCTACTGCAAAGACACCAGCCAGCCCTACAGATTTAAGAACACGGGTGAACACGGGTTGGAAGTGGCAGCTAGGAGCCACAGCAGTGGCATCCATCTCCCTTACCACCAGGCTGTGCTACCCCAGAGTTGAAAAATGAAATGGTTCCTAGGGGTGATGGGTGAGAGCATCCAAAAGACCTCCAGGAAGAGCCACAGCAGGCCAGGCTGTTGTAGTCACGTAGGAGGTTGGCCCCAAACATGTAGCCTCAGCATGGAGAAGGGGAAATCCCTGTAGGGATGGCCTTCCCCTGTAGGGATGGCCTTGGGGCCAGCCATCTGCAGTCTGGTTCCATGCAGTTGTGAGATGGAAATGGTGGCATGCCGGAGTCCGTAGGTAGTCCTAGGTACATCCTCCTGTTTTCCTCTAAGTACCCTCTACCCTACCCTGGTGCTGTGACAAGGATTGGGGGACAGAGCACAATACCCAAGAGGGCAACCCTAACCCATAGCTATTTGTGGCCAGGCATGTTCCTGTCAGTGACCTCTGAGGATAAGGTGTCAATCATGTTGTCATCGGGAGCTGGTCTTGAGGTCAGCATACAAGGTCCTTTTCTGAGTGTGACCATCCTGCTGCCTGAGAAGTTCCTGACCCACACCCATGGTCTCCTGGGGACACTCAATGATAACCCCGAAGATGACTTCACCCTGCGCAGTGAGCAGGTCCTGCCCCCGAATGCCAGTGATCAGCAGGTGTTCCAGTTTGGAGCCGACTGTGAGTGACCCGGGTGGAATAAGCAGGGCAGGGAGGGTGAGAAGGGACTGGACAGGGTGACAGTGGATCAAGGAGAGAAACTTGGCAGTGGCAGGGAACTGTGCCCACACAAGACTGACGCCTGTTTCCCCAGGGGCTGTTCCCAACACCTCTTCCTTGTTCACCTATGACTCTTCATTCCTGGTCTCCAAATTCGTGAACCAACCCAAGCATGACCCCAACTTCAAACCACTCTTCTTCAATGAGATCACACTCAGCATCAACCAGGTAGAAGAAGTGGCCAGACTGTGCGAGAATGAACGTTTCTGCATCCTTGACGTGATAAGCACAGGGAGCCTGAGCGTGGGCAATGCCACACGTACTGCCCTTCAACTGCACCAAAAACGTCTGGAGAGCTTACAACCTGGTAGGGATTGGCAAGGGGGTCAAGGGATGGTCCCCTCAGGTTATCGAGCCCTGTTCAGTGGCCAGCAGCTCAGGCCTGTCCTCGGTGCTCTACCCCTATCCCAGTGGTGTCCTGCGGCTGGCTACCCGCACCTTCGAATGGGCACAAGGAAGGCTTGAAGTACCTGGTGAACTCCACCGTCCATTTCAGCTGCCACAGTGGCTACAGCTTGGTAGGGTCCGAGACCAGCAAATGCCAAGCTGATGGTACCTGGTCTACACCTACCCCAGAGTGTCAGCCAGGTGAGATGCCCCTCCCGTGAGCCAGCTTGCCTCTGCACACCTGTGTCCCCTTGACGCCTGTCCGCTACCCTCATCTCTGCCAGGACGAAGCTACACAGTACTACTGAGCATCATCTTCGGAGGCCTGGCCATTGTGGCCCTGATTTCTATCATCTACGTGTTGCTGCACCGCCACAGGAAGAGCAACATGTGAGGATCCCACCCGTGGGAGGACATCGCTTAAGAACCCCCACCTCCGCCCGCTAGCTTTCTTAGGTCCTAGATGCAGTTGGTGGGACCCATGTGCCACTTTACACCCATGTCTGTTACAGGGCCATCTGGAGTTCACAGCCCTGACACAGGAGCACGCTTGATGGACAGCATCATGGCCGCCAAGACCCAGCCTCGCAGGAGCAACCCCAGTCACATGTACCCTAGTCCTCTGATTCCCACGTCTAATATCTGTGCCTTGAATGCTGCGGACCCCAAATCTGTGACTAACCTGTCCTTCTGACTGAGGGAGACACGATGTCAGATATGCCAACTCCTGTACGCCCCCCCCCCACTCCTCCATCAGTAACCTGCACCCTGTCTAATGGTTATGGCTCTGGTTTCTCGGACTTGAGGAATCCTCTTCTTGCCCTGTGCCCAAGCCCAAATATTCGTGCATTGGAAGCTCCCCAGAGCCTGATAGACTGCCTGCCCGTCCTGTGAGGGTCCCCAGAACTGAGCAGACAGAGCAAGTCCTCCAGAAAAAGCGAGACCCCCTCAGCTCAGCAGGCTTGTACTCCTACCTCTTCTGGTACGTACTCAGGAACACCCTCCCTGCCTGTACAAGAAGAAAACAAGCTCGCGTTACCTCTTCCCCGTGTGTGTCTGCCTGGGCTTCGCCAACTGTTCCGTAGTTGCCTGGGAGGTTCCCCCACTAATAACGTCAGAGGCTGAGCCCCGCCTGCTTCCTCAGCTCCTGCTTCCCCCGAGCTTTTCCATATGCAAGGTGGATTAAGAAGCATCATGGGAACCAGCAAAAAGGTCAATGTTTGTAAAAGGCTCAGCCGGGCTGTCATGTTGGGAGATGGGAGAGACAGGTGCCCTCTGCCGAGGCCTACCTCCTCTCCAGACTGGTACTTGCACATCACCCTCGAGGGCTGGCCACGGTGACACTGGTTCCTCTATCGTTCACGAGCTACTGTGCTTCAGGAAGGACAACATGCTACTCTCGGTGTTCCCTAACATGCCTAGCACAAGCTTGGCCTGGGCTCCAAACCCTGCCCACGTGCCGTCACTGTAAGGGTCATGCCTAAGTTCTCAGATAACTAGAATCCATGTTCTTCCACCTAGAGATGTCCAGAAGCTAGGCACAGAACTAAGCCTCTTTTATTCATCCCAGACCTACCTAGTCCTGAAGCAAATTGCCATGGAAACAGATCAGTAGCCAGCAAAAGGACAAGCCCAAAGTTCTCCTTTGTTTGAATGAGTGTGGTGAGAGGCCTAGACAAAGTAGGGTGGACTCAGAATTGGACCTTAAGTCTCAGACAAAAAGTGGGGCAGAGCTCCACCTTCTACTGGAGAATCCCCTATGGGACTTAGTGTGATCTGCAATTCCATGGGCAGCCACATGAGGGCAGAAGAGGGCAGGAGCACTTAATGCCCGATCCTAGGTGATTGGGGGCTAATAGCCCCTTGCTAGCTTGTTCACACTCCAGCCAAGGCTCCTGCACATCCCATGTCTCCCAGACTCAGAAATCTCAGAAAGGTTGTACAGGTTTGTCCAGCTCATACTGGCTGAAGAAGAATCCAACCTTCCCACTTACCTTTCCCTATACCCAGAAGTCCTGGCCAGAAATGGAAGAGCTGAGTGGCAAGGGCGGGTCCCTCTGAGGGTTTCCAGAAGGAACTGCATGATGGGACGCACTGTGTGTGAACGACTGGGACCTACAGGAGAATGGAGCACCTGAATGCTAGAGGAGGGGGCAGCTTCCTAGGTTCTGACTCCCAACCCACTCCCCCACTCACCCCCCATCCCCACACCCACACACACTGCTTCATTTTTCTGTTTCTTTAGGTTGGCAGCTCAGGGCAGGGTAGGACTGAGGGTTTCTGTCTTGGCTGTCAGTCTGTTTGTTTGTTTGTTTTTCGAGACAGGGTTTCTCTGTAGCTTTGGAGCCTGTCCTGGAACTAGCTCTTGTAGACCAGGCTGGCCTCGAACTCACAGAGATCCACCTGCCTCTGCCTCCCGAGTGCTGGGATTAAAGGCGTGCGCCACCACCACCCGGCTTGGCTATCGGTCTGGAACTTTTCTCTCACAGATGAGGTAAAGTAGGGCTTGCTTCCTACTGCCTGGGTTCCCAGGAAGGTCGCTGAGCCAAGCTAAGCCGGGCCAACCAGTGAGTGAGAGGTTAGCTTCTTGGATAGAGCCTATTCATTTGGGAGCAGGGAGTCCCATTGGGGAGAACATTCTAGGAGGTCTCTAGCCCAGGACCCCAGGAGCTCTAAGCTGACTGTGGCAACATGCCTATAGTCTCAGCTACTGAGGAGCCTGAAACAGGAGGATTGCCTGAGCTCATAAGTTTGGGGCCAGCCTATGTGCCATGGTGAGGCCTCCTGTCTTGTGAAAAAAAAAAAACAAGTTGGAACTTCAAAATTGGCCAGGGCTGTTTCAGCTAAAGAAACATCCTGAGAGCTTGTAGTCTGTCTGGGGAGCAGTAAGGTTACATGGGGGACACCCAAGGCGTCTCTCTTGCCAGAACTGAAGCATCCAGACTTCATTGTAAGTAAAACACCATCTACTCTGACCTGCACTCGTTCCCACGAGGATGTTCCCAGGATGGGCCCTAGCCCTATGCCCACACCTCCCATCTAAAGAATAAAATTGGGTGCTCTGGTCCCAAACAGATGTTATTCTTAGCACCAAGGACAGGCTGGACTGGGAAACCCCGTCACATGACAGGGACGTCCCTAGGGTTCCAGAGAAACCAGGTGCTGCTCAGCCTGTAGGAAGGCAGAAGGTACCAGAAGTGAAGACCCTCAGAGCATCACAAGGCCTTGACCTCAGCCAGATGTTTCTCTAACACCAGACCCAGGGTTTTCAAGATGGCAACGCAAGGAATTTGCAGACCGCCTACCCCTGGTTGGAGTAAGAATATCCAACTATCTGAACACCATGCTGAGCCCTCCAGCTCTTGTATCCACAGGCAATGGTTAGCCAGTAATCCAGGGGCTTAGGAACAGGTGATGGGAGAACCAGGAGAGCAAATAGGAGCCAGCAAATCACCTGCAGGATTCTAGCATTGCTTCTAGACAGAGAGACAAAAGGAGATGTGTGTTCCTGGTTTGATGGGACCCAGGAACCAACAGAAGCCAGAACGGTGAGGTTATGTGGGTATACCCAGCGAGAGTCACAGGAACAACAGTGTCACTGCAGAAGCCGGCCGCTGAAGCAGAGGAAAGTGCCTGCTTCTCTTCTGTCCCCCAGACCTAGAAATCTGAGGAACAAGGGCGGGTCACTGGCCAAGAACAATTGGGAACAAACACAGCAGAAAAGTGTTCGATCCTTCCTCTCTTACCAAGATGGTTCCCTTGAAAAGCTCCGTAGTGGCTGAGAGTCAGTGGGTGAGGACTGGCAGGTTTCTACTGAGCTTGCTTGAGAGGACCCTGTCCTCAAGTTCCGTGCCACTAGGACGAAGAGGTGGTTAGTGTGTAGCACGTGTGGCCCTGGCAAGTCAGGGAGCAGCAGGAGGTGCCTGGCTCCAGCCGAGGGCAAGCATCAGTTAGAAAAGGGAGCCTGAGTGGATGCCTGCTCGTGCCTCAGCAGCCTACACCCGTAGACCCAGCCGGGCACTGTACTACATTTCCCAGCCTCCATTGTACCTGGGATGGCTGCAGGTCTAGACAGGATACTTCCGGTGCAAGCCCATGAAACCCATTGGCACCCCTCTAGGCTCTTTTCTCCGGCCCTTGTCACCCAAAGGGTCATGTTGGAAGCCATGGCAACCTGTGTCCCAGCTAGGTTCCAGCATGGGAAGGCCATTCTCACCCCAATCTGCTCAGCCATCCTGTAGAACTACGAACCCGAGAAATGAACTTCGTTTGTGACCCAGTCGTGATGCATTTGGAGAAGGTCCTGTTGCCATCAGAGGGTCCCTCTGAAGATAAATTAGAATGTAGTGGTCCCTGCCTCTGGTCCCAACACTTGGGAAGCTGAGTTTCAGGTCTGAAAGCATGTTGAAACTCTGCTGCAGAAATCATGTTTTTGAGACAGTCTCACTTTGTAGCCTTGGTTAGCCTAGAGCTTGCTGTACAAACCATGCTGGCCTTGAACTCACAGAGATCCGCTTGCCTCAGCTTTCTGAGTGCTGGGATTAAAGTTGTGCACCACCACACCTGGCTCTAAAAACACGAAACACCAGAAAGAGAGCTATGAAAATCTGGCCTTGCATTTCCCGTTAGCTTTGAAACTAAAGGTCAGTGTCAAAGCAGCCTCCAGCTGAGGAGCATTTCACGGAACACTGCAGCCGAGGGACACCCTGACTGAGGTCCCCCGGCTGCTCCACACACTGTAGCAGCATGCAATCAGGTCTGGCCTCCTTGGAGAAGCGATCTACACAGGCTGGCTGATGAACTGGGACACACATCACCCTCCTAGAGCCAAAAACCACACACACACACACACACACACACACACACACCTAACACCACCAAACTAACTCATCATTGCACAAGGACATCTCTCTGGCTTTACTCTTTGCCAAATTGGTGGTGGTGGTGGTGGGTAGCTCGGAACCTTTGTCAGTTTAATTAAGCTGCCTGTTTCCCACACTTTACTTTCTCTGCCTTTGATTAGGATGAGCACAAGAGATCCTCTTGCAATAGGGGACAGGAAGAAATGTCGTTTGGGAGCTCACGCTCCCTGCAGCTGATCTGTGGGATCGCCCTATTGGGGTTAACAGAGCCTAGCCTACATGTGACCCACACTCCCCTGCTTTGGCCTTCGGCTGTATAGACTCCCAGGCCTGATGTGCAATGAAGGGTCCCGGTTCCTGAAGGAAACCTTCGTCACCCGTGACAACAGGAACAGGTGCCGGAGTCAGTGCTTCCCCTGGGATTCAGTCTGCACATGGCGTTCCAGCCAGATCTGGGGCCCCTGCCCTAGGTCACATTCTTTCCCTCCCAACTTCCTGCCGCATGTATCTCAAGCTCCAACACAGAGCAGAGGACAGATTTAGAGACAGCTGGCGCACCCTTCCCACCGCTGCGGGACCTGCTTTTTGGATAGCTGGAGGCATGGATGGACTTCTGGGAATCAAAGCCCAGGCTTGATACTCCCTGGGTGAACCTCCTGTCCCAGCATCCCATGTGCCGTCCCTCCTTTTCCCTCCCCCCTCTTCCCTTCCCTCTCTTCTCCTTCTTTCTCTTTTCTCCTTTTTTCATTTTTGTTTGTTTGTTTGTTTGTCTTTAGAATCTATGTAGACCAGTCTGGCCTTGAACTCACATCTAGTCAAATTAGCCTCAAACTCACAGTGACCCTCTTACCCCAGCCAGCCAGCTGAGGACCACCATGCCTGGCTTACGGGCCTTTGTTATTTACTGGCTCAGTTCACTCACTCATTTCTAAGACAAGTTCTCTGTAGCCAAAGCAGACTTGAACTCCAGGTCCTCCTAGATCAGACCCCCTTCTGAGATGGCTAGTGTGAGCCACCAAGCCAGGCATTCCCCCTCCCTTTATTCCTTCCTTCCCTTCTTCCTCTCCCTCCTCTTCCTCTCTCTCTCTCTCTCTCTCTCTCTCTCTCTCTCTCTCTCTCTCTCTCTGTGTGTGTGTGCCAGAGATCAAATCCAGAGCCTTTGCATGCCAGGCAAGAACTCAGAGATACATCCCCAGCCCCTTTGTTTATAAATAATTAATTTATTTTTAAAGATTTTTTTTTATTATGTAGACAGTATTCTGCCTGTATGTATGCCTGCACACCAGAAGAGGGCACCAGATCTATTATAAATGATTGTGAGACACCATGTGGTTACTGGAAATTGAACTCAGGACGTCTAGAAGAGCAGCCAGTGCTCTTAACCTCTCCAGCCCAATTTGTTTATTCTTTCTTTCTTTCTCTCCTTCTCCTTCTTTTTGTTTTTTTTTTTTTTGTTTGTTTGTTTTTTTTTTTTTTTGGCTTTCCGAGACAGGGTTTCTCTGTGTAGCTTTGGAGCCTGTCCTGTCCTGGCACTAGCTCTTCTTATAGACCAGGCTGGTCTCGAACTCGGAGATCCGCCTACCTCTGTGTCCCAAGTGCTGAGATTAAAGGCGTGTACCACCACTGCCCGACTTTATTTCTTGTTATCAGGTCTCGTCCTGTTGCTATGGTGGGTCCAGAACTCCCCAGGTTGTACTTTTCTCTTGCTTGCATTTCTGTAGTAGTTGGGACTATGGGTGCATGGCCCCACACCTGGCCTAACTTGCCTTTATAAATAGGAATTAAGGACCAAGTGGTTCAGTGGGTGAAGGAGCTTGCTTTGAAGATTCTCAACCTGAGCTTGATTCCCAGAACCCACATGGCAAAAGGGAAGAACCAGTTTCTGCAAGTTTTCCTCTGAGCTACATGCCCCCAAACAAATATGCCTTTAAGTTAAAAAACAAACACACAAAAAACTGAGGGGGCAGCGAGATGGAGCAACAGGTCAGGGCCACTTGCCGCTAAGCCAGGTCTGACACCAGAACACATGGTAAAAGAATGGATTTCCTCAGGTTGTCCTCTGACCGCCACACATGAGCTGTGGCATGTGCACACCCAGACACACATCCGAAATAAATAAATATATGTAAATTTTAAAAGAAGTAAAGTATGAATTACAAGCAGGCTGTATTTTAGCTGTTACCCATCCCACTGTTCCCTGGCAGTGAACTCAATAAACCATTCTTGAAAAATGAATGAATTACAAAAATGAAATAAGAAATGTGTGGGGGTCTCCTTGGAGTTGCCGCGGGCGACAAAGCTTGCCTTCAGGAGCTGGGACCCTTCACCGAACCCCAGCCCTGGGCTGCAGAGCTGAAGGCTGACCCACAGATTAGCAGTAGGGAGGATGAGCCCCCAAAATGACATTTCTTCCTGTCCACTATTGCAAGAGGCTCTCTTGTGGCTCCTTCTAACTGGAAACATGGCAGAGAAAACCATGCGAAAACTCCAGATGTGGGATCTGGGAAGCCAGACAAAAGGAGG
>JAQHUG010000050.1:505165-533735 GCA_028555095.1 Dicrostonyx torquatus
AAAAAAAAAAAGAATACCAAAGAGTTAAATGCCTCTCTGGAGCCAGAGTCTTGTCATAAAGCACCATATGTGGTTCTAATGTTTTCGTCCATTTGTGTTTTCCTGGGAAACTATATAGAATAGCTCCACAGGCCAAGATGAGCCCTTCCTCCATTATCATGTGTTCAGTTAAGCAGAAATGTGACTACTACAGAATATTAGAACCAGAAGTGGGGTCATGGCTGTGAGAAACCTGACCGTGTGGTTGCCAGGCGGTTGGAAATGGTTTACAGGAGGAATGTGAAAGAGTTTGGAGCTGTGGGCAAGGAAGAGCCCTAGGGTTCTGTGTGCCTTCCGGCGGGAGCTCAAGCAGAGCAGAACGTCCACAGAAATGCAGGCTGTAGAGTTGGTGCTCATGAGGGTGGAGGAGAACAAAGACTCTGCCGGGAATTAGACTAGAGGGCCTTCTCATTACAGCCAAGGCTCTCACCAACGTCGGCCTCCAGCCTAAAGATCTGAGTGAGACTGAGTTCAAGGCAGCAGAGTTTGGTGGAGGAAATTTCAAGGCAATTTAACATGGAGGCTGTGGTAGGGTTATCGCTCACTGTTCTTAGGCAGGGCAAGAGCAGGCAGGGGAACCAAGATGTGAAGAACGTGCACTTTAGCAAGGAAGGGGGCACGGACGTTGTTGAGGTTGAAGACAAGGCTGGTGAAGGCAGCAGTTGTACTTATTAAAAAGAAACTGAGGCTGGGTGGTGGTGGCACACGCCTTTAATCCCAGCACTCAGGAGGCAGAGGCAGGCGGATCTCTGTGAGTTCGAGGCCAGCCTGGTCTACAAGAGCTAGTTCTAGGACAGGCTCCAAAGCTACAGAGAAACCCTGTCTCGAAAAACCTAAATAAATAAATAAAAAGAAACTTAGAACCTTGCACTGGGACAGTGAAGGTGATTTAAGAGCAAATTCCCACCCACTGTAGGTTCAAGATTGTAAAAACACAAAACCCTTTTGAAAAGAGAGCCTTAGCGAGGTCCTGCTTGAACAAGGCCACCTACAGAAGGGTTTGGCCGGGTTTAGTCATGACGGCACTCAGAGGCCAGCACGATTTTGGTAAATGGGAGGCCCCACTAAGTTTTGAGCTGGTATCAGAACTCGGCAGGGGCGTCCGTGGGGTCTGAATTTTTGCAGGCAGGCAAAATTTGTGAGGGCGTGGTTGCGGCTCACCACGGTTCCCGAAGGCCGTGAATACAGGCCATGTGTGATAGCATTGCATCCGCTACGGAGAGGCCCTGAAAAGCTATCCCACGGAGCTGTAAACGTGAAAACTGACTTGCAGTGATGCCGGGACTGCGCAAGCTCTGCTAAACAGAGCTGGAGGGTGGAGTGGAAGCAACCCGAGAGGGAATGGAAGTGTGTTGCTAACGGAGCGGCAAGGCTACGCCAGTCTGTTGGAGCTTAGATGTTGTTGCCATTAGGAACCCTAGATGCTGGAAAGGCTGCGGCAAGGTCTGGCGTGTACCCGGTTGGGATTTTCCCTGTTCTTTCTTTGCCGTCTTCTCATCTCCTCCTTTCAGTATAGGAATTTGGTGGAAGGGCAGTGAGCATACACATCACACATACACAGATGAATTATTTTTCCTTCATCTGTGTATGTGTGATCTGTATGCCTGTATTGTGAGGCACACACGTGTAGGCGCGCACAGACATGTATGCATATGCATGTGGAAGGTCAAGGGGTAATGTCAAGAGTCTTGTTCAATTGCTCTCCACCCTATTCATTTAAGGCAGGGTCTCTCAACTGGAGGCAGAGCTTACCAGTACTGGGTAGTCTGGCTGGTCAGCTTGTTCTAGGGATCCCTGCCTCTACCTTCCAAGTGCTGGGCCACCACCCCAACTCAGCATGTACAAGGTTCTGGGGATTCAAACCCCAGTCCTCATACTTGTTTGGCAGATGTTTTAACCTCTGAGCCATCTTATCAGCCTGGGAATGTATTGTCAATGACAAAGAGGGGCTTACGAGACGGCTCAGGGGTTAGGGGGCCTCGCTGCCAAGCCTACCCAAGCTCAGTCCCTGGAGCCTACATGGTGAAAGGAGTGAGCCCATTCCTGTAATTTGTCCTCTGTCTGGCACAGTGCACATGTGCATGCACACACACACACACACACACACACAATGAATGTAATTTTTTTTTTCGAGACAGGGTTTCTCTGTGGCTTTGGAGCCTGTCCTGGAACTAGCTCTTGTAGCCCAGGCTGGCCTCGAACTCACAGAGATCCACCTGCCTCTGCCTCCCAAGTGCTGGGATTAAAGGCATGCACCACCACTGCCCAGCTGAATGTAAAAATTTTTAAATAATAAATATTCTTTTCAGAGTCAATCTAGAGAAGCACTGAGACAGATTTCCAGTGAAATGTCCGTCAGTCCCCTGGGTAGACTGAGAGAGAGAGTTAATCAGAGGGAGGCTTGGAAAGACGTTCATTAGCCGTGTGCTTTATGGAGTGTCAGGTGTGGGAAAGAGTTTAGATGGAATCACCCTGTCTGCAGGGCCAATAGCCCATCAGGAGCTCCAGGGCCAGAATCTTCGTTCCTTTTAAAGTTTCATTTACTTCTTTTTGCTCTGTATTATTGCCAGTCATTTTGCTCGTTGGCTGTATTTCCTGTTGGATGTTTAAGACCACACCCTAGTAAAAAAGGAACCAGCTATGTTGTCCAAGTCAGTTGAGGCCTTTTAGGGGTTACTCTTAGGAACTTAGGAAGTTTTTCACTCTTTCCTCTATGATTTATATCCTCTGCTGGGTTGAGTCAGGGTCTTGCTGGCCATGTAGCATCCCTTGGAATCTTCGAGGACATTTCCTTCTATATCAGCCCTCCTCTTGACGAGTGTTCACAGTGGCATGCCAACCTCTGTATCTTCACGGCCTATCTTCTGATCCGTAGTCAGACACATCTGCATTGCGCCACTGGCCTGCTGTAACCTCTTTCGTCAAGAGAATAGGTCAGCTGACTTACCGGAATTTGCAGAGCATGTTGGGATGTGTCCTGTCATGCCCCTGACTTTGGGCAAGAGGCAGAATATTGGCTGTCCTCTTAGCCTCGATATTCCAATTGGCATTGGTCTCCACATTTGGTTGTTGAACACCCAGAAGGTCAGTTACATCAGTCTTGAAGGAAAGCTTGGACATTGGAGCATCTCATTGCTTTTTGACTTAGTTAATATTAAAAGTTAAATTCTTATCATTGGTTGTTCTTTTCAACATTTAACATAAGTTGCTTGGTGACATTGTGCACAGCCAAGTCAACCTCTTTCTTTTTAAAGCTTGGGGATTAAATGTATCCCACTATACATCAGGCGATGAATTTTAGTAGGAACAAGGTATGACTGCCGCTCTCAGATATGGCACCAATTTCTTTACTATAAGGATCAAGGAAGAAATCCAAATTGCTATTTCTTTTTCTGGTCACAATGTGTCAGAGGTACATGGTCATAATGGAATCCCTAAGTTCCTCTTAGGACCCAATTCATGTACTAGGCAAAATAATCTTTCAAGAACAAAACCTAGCCGGGCAGTGGTGGCGCATGCCTTTAATCCCAGCACTCGGGAGGCAGAGGCAGGCGGATCTTTGTGAGTTCGAGACCAGCCTGGTCTACAAGAGCTAGTTCCAGCGCAGGCTCCAAAGCCACAGAGAAACCCTGTCTCGAAACAAAACAAAACAAAACAAAAAAATCCCAGAACCTATCATGTAGGTCTGATGCTACCTCTTTAGTCTGACATAGAAAATACATTGACATCATCACATGGAAACAGATATCAAAAAATATAGCCACCCTCTTTGATCAATAGCACTTGAGTTAGGTTAGCACAGATATGCAGTATGAACTCCTTCAGGCAGTGGCCTTTAAGATACCAGGCCACTTGGGCGTAGCCTTTTATAGTATAAAAACTGACGTGAAATGTGTGCCCTCTCTCTCTTCTGGCTGCTGGATTCTCCTGTTCCCCATTCGTGCAAAGGATTGTGATCTGTGCGTCTACCCCTAAATAAAAAAACCCTTTATTATACTCAATTCTGATCTAGTGTGGGTTATTTTGTAATTTCCATCATCATCTGGCGCCCAACATGACTCCCAACTCCAAGCCTTCTGAGTGGGCTGCCTAAAAGGCCCAAGAGGTCCGCGGCCCAGAAGGTTTCCCACACCCTCCTGCCTGGCTTGATTTTCCCTACTAAGTGGTTTTTCAGCTTGCACACACTTCATCCACCCACCTCACCACTTTCCCTGCCACATGGCAACTTGTGCAGTGCTTGTAAGTCTAGTTTGTGTTCCCTGCTTGTGAGCTCTGGGCTACTTGATCCAAAAACACTCTCTCCATGTACGGAATTGATTTGATTGCTCTTAAGCAAAGAGCAAAGCATATTTGTCAGTATTTAACCAGGCACCAACGTGTGTAACCAAAGTGGCACCGGACTGTTTGTGCTGCCACCAATGCGCCTCACTGCCACGCGACTACAACATTGACACCCGGTGGTCAATAAAGATTATTATACCTACAACAACATACTGAAATGTCATAACAAAGGCAACTATTTGATTAATAAATAAATCAATAAACTTGGCATTTTATACATAATTTATATATATTACCATCCAGGAATTTAATAACCTCTTTGGTTATACTATGGATGGTATTCTGTAAGGCTTGTATGGTTTTTCTGATACATCCACTTATTGGATATTGGGACTTAGTTTTTTTTCATATTATATCCTTAAGAAAATGGTTTGATAACAGAGCCAAGAATCAGGCACTTTTAGAAATGACACAGTCTTTAAAGACTAATAATGAACAGCTACCTGACAGGATTAATACCATCAAAAAACAAGTTAGCTGAAAAAAATTAATACCATTGAAAAGGATAACATTAATTTGACAGGGTTTCTCTGTGGCTTTGGAGCCTGTCTTGGAACTAGCTCTGTAGACCAGGCTGGTCTCGAACTCACAGAGATCCGCCTGTCTCTGCCTCCCGAGTGCTGGGATTCAAGGCGTGCGCCACCAATGCCCAGCTCTGAACAAATTCATACTGTTAAATTTGACAATCAAAATCTGTTAAAAACTTGTGATAGGTTAGCAGATAGAGTATCTCTCCAGGAAGGCAATCTGCACACTATCCAAATAATGTCCATGGATGAGATGTTACCTTTAAAGGAAAAACTTTAGACCTTAGAATCGCATGTGCAGAATGAGGACCAGAGGCTAGGGGCCTCAGTGAAATCACTAGAAATATATATAATCCAAGAGATTCAGGCTTTACAAAAGACAGTAGTAAAAAGAATTGAAACAATTGAGGAAATTATCAGAGCTGGGCAGGGAGAGAAGGTACAAGGACAGGGTTTAACATCACCAGTATGTGTCAGAGTCAGAGATGGCTTACCCAGGGCTTTGGCTTCCCACCCTGTAATCACCTCTGAAAAATCATCAAGTTCTAAATGTCCAAAAGGAGCCAAAGAAGGTAAGTGGATACCTCTAGGTATGAATGATCTAAAGGAAAGTAAGCAAGCAGTAGTATCTTAAGACTTGCATTCACAGGGCTGGAAAGATGGCTCAGAGGTTAAGAGCACTGGTTGCTCTTCCAGAGGTCCTGAGTTCAATTCCCAGCAACCACATGGTGGCTCACAGCCATCTGTAATGGGGTCTGATGCTGTCTTCTGGGTTGTAGGCATACATGAGGACAGAACACTGTATACATAATAAATAAATCTTAAAAAAAAAGACTTGCATTCACCATGCATGTGAATTAGCAGTAAGGCTACCCCCCACGATTGGCTTCATTAGTTTCAGCAGTTCTGGAAGATGGGCTGCAAGCATTGTGGAAATGCTATTAGCTAATTCTTGCTAATAGCAAGAAAATTTTCCACCTCTGAAAATGGTCTGTAAGTTACTCTAGGCCTTAGCCAAAGTTGGTTGCTACAACACTGCAAATGAGACTTTGGGTGATTGCCCAGGTAGCCAGTTGTCTCTGTCACTTATTGCACTTTTTGGAAGTTGCTTGATTGCATTTCCTGTTTTACTCAAGTACTATTATTTCCCTTCTCAGGTCTTTGATGGGGTTGAAGACCAGATAGTCATGGTTACTTTCCTCTCATGACTTGGCCAAGCTATTTCTAATACAGGACTTAGACTCCTTAGGATAGGATAATTATTGAAACATTTAGCATATGTTTTTGCTTGATATTGTTTATTCTGGTTGTAATTCTAATTTTATACTTGATATTTGTATATAGTTTTGTATTAGGCTTAGAACTCTCTTATGTAAACAAAGGGGGGAGGTGCTGTGGGAACTCCCTCAGCCAGTAGCCTTTGAGATACCAGCCGACTTGGGTTTGGCCTCGTATACTATAAATGCTGACGTAAATAGCGAGCTTGCTCTCTCTTCCAGCTGCTGGATTTGGTTCCTCTTCCCTGTTTGTCCAGAGGACTGTGATCTGTGAATCTACCCCTAAATAAATAACCCTTTATTATACTCAATTCTGAGCTAGTGTGGGATTATTTTGTAACTTCCATCATCACAGATGTAGAGCAGGAGATAGACATGCACATGGAGGGGCAAGATGAAGTAGCTTGAAGCATGCGGTCATAAAATCAGGAACGGTCCTGTAGCTAGGCACAGAAGTGCATGCCCAGAGAGAAGCTGTGGTCAGGAAGGAGTAGAGAATTTTACGTCTCAACTCAAGGGATGAGAGTCCATACCTTACCACAATGGCACAATAAAGATGAAGAAAATCTGATTGTAATCAGAAACACCAAAAGATCCCACCTGGATCTCACTTAACCTTCCATGAGCTTTTAGCTCTTGACTCTACAAGCAGCTGATGCAAACATGGCTTCATTTTATATAAAGAATGTGAGCATCCACAGACTTGAGTCTTCTTTGGGGAGGTCCTAGAACCAATCTTCTAACGATCGCAAGGAGTAACTCTATCGTCTTTGAAGAAACCCGAGCAAGTCACCTAACTCCTCCTACCGTATGACAGACTATCTGTAAGGAAATGAACCCTCTCCAAACACCGAACCTGCTGGCACCTTTATCTCAGACTGCCTGGTTTTCAGAGTTACGAGTCATCAATTTTGTTTTTAATTTTTAAACTTAGATTTATTCACTTAATTTTATGTGTGAGTGTTCTGCCTGCATGTATCCTTGGTGCTTGTGGAGATCAGAAATGGTCATCAGATCCCCTGGAACTGGAGTTAGAGATGGTGATGAACCACCATGTGGGTGCTGGGAATTAAAACCTAGGTCCTAGCAAAAAGAGTTTTGTTTGTTTGTTTGTTTCAAAAAGAGCTTTTTAACTATTGAAGCAGAGTAATGAATTTCTTTAAGATGCATGCATAAGTCATGCAGCTTGTTGTGGCACCCTGTATTTACTAAAGCAGCTCCTGCAGACACTTGGGGTGACACCGAAATACCTGATGCTCCCAGGATTGTGATGCAAGATGCTTAGGTCCCTCTAGGGAGACCTCCACAACGGGCACCCTACTGGAGAGCCTGCAGAGTTTCCCACCCATCTGAAGCAGCACTACTCAACCAGGAGTGTATAACCCTATTCAGAGAGTTTGTGCGGCTGTGTCTGGGGGAATATGAGGGGATGCTATTGTGTCATGGGTGTGACATGTGGGGACAGCTCTAAGCAACAAAGGGTTACCTCATCTCACATGTCAGTACTACCAAGAATGAGCCCTAGTCTCAGGAACATGCAATGTTAAGACCTGAGTGGGCACTCTCAAGTTTTGCTTCATCCGACATTTTCCTGGAGGGGATTAGGGTCTCACAAGAGTGGAGGGCAAGTACTACAAGCCACACTCCTGCCTTCTCACTGGCAGGCAAAATGGGAGGCAGACACACTGCAAAGCCCCCAGACACACTGTAGCTTGAGCGGGGTAGAGGTGGGTGCCCTCTGTTCACCGCCCCATCCCTGAGCCTTGATGGTGAACGAAGCCATGAAGGACCACAGGAGTGTGAGGTGTAGTGTATGTCACTGGGCACTGTCTGGGGGACCCTTAACTGCTGAGAACCACCAAACCAGTCCATAGTGTGGCTCCTCTTTAATCCTGGAGTGGTAGGCACACCATTTGGAATACAGGCATAATGCCGGGGGAGGCTAGAAGAGACAGAGCAGGGTCACCGTAGGTGTTGGGAAGGGACCACGGACAAGTCAGTCCTTCCCTCTTTAGTCATTCATCTGTCAAGCTGGTCCCTGCCCTCTTCAGGCCCAGGTTGATCTCGTAGCAAAGGCTCCAGGTCCTGGACCACTTAGACCTAAAGCCTCATCCATCTGCAACCCAGGACTCAGCTAGGGTCAGAGCCTATCTCTGGGCAAAGCTGTCTTAGTATCCCGAAGCCTTTCCAGCCTTCCTCTGGTCAGATGCCGCATAGACACAGGGCCCTTCCTGGGACACAGCCTGGACAGTGTTCAGGAAAAAGAGCCGCGGGCTCTGGCTCTGGCCCCAGTCCTGCAGCCCCTTCTTCACCTCCTGAAAAAGAGAGAGAAGCGTTCATGGAGAGGGCAGTTCACGTCCCCCATTACGCAAGGGGGTGGCCAGACAAAAATTAGAAAAACAGACCTAAAAAAGGTGGGACTTGGGGGAAGGGAGCCTGAGGACCCTGGCTAGGGAAAGACTGTGGGCAGGAACTGGTCCTAGAGCATGGACTTTACAGCTTGGAGATACAGAGGGATGTGAGAGGCTACAGGGACCAGGCAAGGATGGGGAAGCTCAAAGCAACAACCCATCAAGAACCCAATTCATTCTGTTCGGGGGTCTAATTCACTGTGGACCCAGAGGACAAATCTGAGGTGATCTCAGGGCTTCTGTGGAGTAGGTAGTTGTACAAGACTTGGGTTAAGGGGCCACAATTTTGAATGGCTTAAAACAACACACTTTGGAGTCCACAGATACCCTGGGACATTGAGGAGTCTAGTTCTAGATACCAGGAACCCAGGCCCACCAACCTGAGTACTACCAAACCATACAGGACCATAGCAGCACAGAGATTAGAACTCAGGACCTAAGAGATCCATACATGCAGCAGACAAGCTCCTGGGGGTGCCTATAACTTTATGGTTTATAAGGGGGTATCTAGGAGGACCCAAGGCTGCTGATCCCGTTTGTCCAGGGTATCCATGCACACTGCACTGTGCCGGCTTCAGCAGACAGACACTAAATCTGGAACAATACAGAAAGATTAACATGGCCCTCACTCAAGAATGACTTGTAAATTCATGAAGCATCCGTGTGTGTGTGTGTGTGTGTGTGTGTGTAGGTATAGACAAACATAAAGGCACACTCACTCCTATATCAAGCCAGGTATGGTGGTACATACCTACCTGCCGTCTAGCATTTACAGTGCAGGGGCTGGGGGTTGTCAATTGGAGATCAGCCTCGGCTACACAGCAAATCTGAGGCTGGCCTGAGCCAAGCTCTGTCTTTAAAGCAAACAAACTTGTTTGTATCCAAGAAAACTAGAACCCTGGAGGAAGTAGTGGGGGACACTCAGGACATGGGGCCCTAATTCTCAGGTGTAAGATACTAAGTCTGTGAACTTGGAGGTAGAAATTATAGAAGGCCCTTGCCCTGCAGCTCTGATTTCTAAGATGTTAAGGATTTTATATCCTTGGGGTATGAAGCCCCACTACTACCGTTTATCATGTTACAAGGGAGCAAACATCCTAAAAACTATATTTCTTCAGCCCCACATCTCCATATGCTGTTTCGGATTAATGGGCCAAGAATTTTGTTCACGATGACCCGATATTCTACAGACGTCCAAGTATGACAACATCTCTGAAGTCCGTATAATCAGTTGCCTCCCACGTGACATTATGTGACTCGAGCCACTGGCAAGGTGAGATTTGTAGCCACGCCCTTAGGGTTCTTAATTTTTCCGTATTTACTCTACAAATTACTCAATGACCTTGACCTTAAAGGCTGAGGTCCTCAGTGCTAAAGCCAAAGTTAAGCTTTCAGTCCTCGGAGGCTGTTTCTCAGAATTTAGTGGCCAAACTCCAAGCCCTTCCTCGCCTTGGTGGTGGCTTTTGCTTATGAGGGTCCTTGGAGACTTGAGGCCTCTAAGCCAGGACTGATGAGGTTCACCAGGGAAAGCCCTGCATCTGTATAACTGATCTTTGAACGCTCAAGGGTGCTGACAAGCTTGGCTTCACAAGGCACTAGATTTCATTATTCCCAGCTCCCAGACCTTGTGTCTTCTTCTGAATTCTCAAAGATTCTCAGAGTGCCAAGTCTTGAAAATTGATATTCGCTGACAACGGATCTTCAGTTAAGAGTCAAGGGCCAAGACTCAAGCAATACGAGCTTAAAAGAATGTGTCTAGCCGGGCAGTGGTGGTGCACGCCTTTAATCCCAGCACTCGGGAGGCAGAGGCAGGCGGATCTCTGTGAGTTCGAGACCAGCCTGGTCTACAAGAGCTAGTTCCAGAATAGGCTCCAAAGCTACAGAGAAACTCTGTCTCGAAAAACCAAAAAAAAAAAAAAAAAAAAGAATGTATCTAGGCTCTTGCATCCTCTATACATTAGTTCCTCGGACCCAGTGCCCTGAGAGAACGTTTCAGGTCCCTGGGAGAACCCTGCGCAGATGCTAAAATGCCAAGAATCTGAGTCCAAGGGGCTATGCCCTGAACTTCTGGATCTGAACAAGTTCTCAACACTACAGATGTTGCTCAACTTATAATGGGGTGATGAGCCCCAATAAATCCATCATAATTTGAAATATTACAAGTAAAACATGCATTTATATATTTAATATACCTAACCTGACCAGATAGATGACTCAGCACTTAAGGAGCACTTGTTGCTTTCGCAAAGGTTTGGTTCTCAGCACCTGTATGGTGGCACATGCTACAATTCCAGTTCCAGGGACTGCAGTGCCCTTCCAGACATCCATGGACACCAGCCGTGGACATAGTGCACATACAGACAAGCAGGCAAAACACTCGTGCACATAAACCCTTTTTCAAAATTAAGTACGTCTAATCTATCAAACATCATAGCCTGTCTTAAAGGTGCGGTGCAGAACACTTACTTTAGCCTACGATGTCATCTGAGACAAAGATTATCTTATTATAAAGTGTTGAACATCTCACATGTAATTTTTCGAGTTTTGTCCTGAAGTTATATAACATAGAAATGGTTATATATATATGAGTAATCACCATTAATGTATAATGGACATTAAATGGTTTCTACTGAATGCATGTAACTTTTCCTTCTCTTTCTTTTGTCTTTTGTAGTGCTGGGAGCTTGTGCATACCTTATCGCTGAGCTACAACCCCAGTCCTGCATAGACGGCTTTTTTTTTTTTTGGTTTTTCGACACAGGGTTTCTCTGTGGCTTTGGAGCCTGCGCTGGAACTAGCTCTTGTAGACCAGACTGGTCTCGAACTCACAAAGATCCGCCTGCCTCTGCCTCCCGAGTGCTGGGATTAAAGGCGTGTGCCACCACTGCCCGGCTAGATGGCCTTTATACCATTAGAAAACTGAAAAATCCATGAGTCAAACTGTCACGAGTCAAGGAGCATCTGTTGATGCCCCCTTTCACTAATGGCCTCCTAGTCTAACGGATTTTAGAATTGTAAGGGGCCCTGGAAGATGGCCTTGGGACCAAGGCATAGAAATTCGAGAACTCTGAACAGAGTTGAAATGATCCTGAACACAGTTTGTGGCCTTAGAAAGCTACTGGTCATTTTAAAGATTTATTTTTTTTATTTTATCTATTTTTAAAACATTTATCTACTCTCCCCCTCCGTGTGTGTGTATGTGCGCGCGCGCGCGCGCACACACACACACACACACACACACGTGCAGGAGCCTGTGGAGGTCAGAAGAGGGTGTTGAATCTCTACAGCATTCACGTCGTGAGCTGCCGTGTGGATGCTGAGAACCACCGAGCAAGTGCTCCTAACCACTGAGCCCGCTCTCCAGCCCCAAAGCTGCTAATCATTATATGTGCTCCACACAGTGCATCCAATGAGTTTCAGAAAACTCCCAGAAAGCTAAGTTTCTGGGGAGGAAGGTGGTAGCCACTAAACAGGGTAAAGAGATTTCAGCCACTGGTCATGCTCCAGGGCCTTAGTGGGGAAATCACATGTTTGGACGTAAGGGCAGCAAGACCTCCCACACTCCAGAACAAAATCCCACGGGAAAACTAAGCTCTTTTGTGAATAAACTCTTGACTGTGAGTTTCACTACATGAGGGAAGAAGGCGCCAGGAAGGAGCGGCTGACAGGCCACAGTCAGAAAAGCTAGTTTCCTGGAAATGACACACACAGAACAAGAATTTGAAGTCCTCAACCCAGAAGACGCTCAGGCAACAGCCCGCTCTCTGACTCGGATGCCATGGGACAAACCTATTGTCTTCCCATTAAGCTTCTCAACTCCTCGTGGCCCCTGAAGGTAGAGTGTGCCTCCCTGGCCCAGGAAGTTACCAAATTCTTTACAGCGGACATTGAACAACATGGGTTTCAGGAGGCTGGTGGAACCTCAGCCTCACCTCATTGAACTTGGGTTCATACTCCACATGGCCCTTGCTATTGACATGTAGGATGGGGGCTGCAATGGCTTCTGTCAGGTCAAAGCCAAACCACAGCTTATTCATGATGGTCTGGAAGAAATAAGAGGACACAGGGAAGGGACACTGGCTATCCCACCACCACACTCCCATCCCCGCCCCAGGGAGTTCACCAGAGAGGTAACATTCTAGCCAGGAACTCTCAGACTTACCTGGACCACAGCAGAGATGATGAGTTCTCCCCCAGCCCCACCAATCACCAGCTTGGATCCCTGTGCCTTGTTGACCAAGATGGAGGGTACCATGTAAGATGGTGGGCGCTCACCTGGAACTGGGGCCAACAAGCATCACCCACACCCTCTAGGGGTACCACCCACCCCTCCTTCATACATTGCTAAGCTAACAGTACTCAGTGATGGGGGTAACTCGTCCAGGGATTAGTTGCCCGCCTACCCTTCTTTCTCTTTTCAAGGGGCCCTGGGCAGGAGGCCTTGCTCTTACCAGGTGGAGGAGTGACAGTGGAACCTGGTTCATGCCTCCAGCATAAGTCCAGTAACTCGTTGTTAAGGAGGATGCCTGTCCGAGGTGAGTACACCATGGCTCCAAAGCTGAGGACGGGTAAGGTGGGGTCTGAACCTGGGGCCTTGGCTCCCAGCAACACAGGGCTGCAGCCTCTCAGGATCCCTTACAACAGTGCCTTCCAGCACACCAGAGCCCAGAACCACTCACGGACATCAAAGATCCCCTTTGGCTCCCATTAGGACTCCTTTTTGTGTAAGGCCCAACCCAGGCAGGACCGGGCTCAGGGCCACCAAATAATAGCTTTTCTCGGCAAGGGATGTCCCTGTGCCAGATGCTTTTTGACAGTAGGAAAAACAAAAGGGAGATGCTGCCTTTTTAGAGACTAACAAGGAGAGGTCAGCGGGTGTAGACCAAACTGGGTCAAAGGAGACTTTGGAGTCAAGAGCAAAGGGGGAGGGATCTACCCTGCTGCCCCTGAGCCCTGTCTGCCCCTGCCCCTCCCCAGGTCCCCCACACACGGTGTGTTGATGGTGCTGGTAGCTGCCACAGCACTGCCATCCTCTCCCAACACGGACACATGAGAGGTGCCCATCCTGTTGCCCCTGACCCCGGTCAGGTTGTAATGGCTGAGCTGGTGGTCACCGCGGCCATCAATCTTCTGGCGGATGTGCTGGGCTGGAGCCTCCCCGAGAAGGTTCTGGGAGGTGTTCTGGGGTGAGCAGTCAGATAACAAGTTAGTGAGGAGCCAGGTAGGGTCCTCAAAGCAGAGCATAGTGTGAACTCGTTCCCCCTGGGAGGACCCTTTCTCCAGTCTGTTGTAGAAGGTACTTGAGCCCATGTTAAGGCCAGATAGCTACCACCTCAGAGTCCCTTCCAGCCCTGGGGACCACTGCCAGGCTATCCCTGCCCAGAACTACAAAGAAATCCCTCCACCTTCCCCA
Organism: Dicrostonyx torquatus; assembly: GCA_028555095.1. Taxonomy (NCBI): domain Eukaryota; kingdom Metazoa; phylum Chordata; class Mammalia; order Rodentia; family Cricetidae; genus Dicrostonyx; species Dicrostonyx torquatus. The sequence continues at coordinate 519,174 of JAQHUG010000050.1, forward strand.
TGCCAGTGCTGCCCCTCCCTCCATGCTGTATATGAAGAAAGGGTTGAGAGAGGACACCATCAGTCCCAGGGAGCCTTACCTGTATCCCTGGGCGACTGTAAGAGTCCCATAGCCGCCACCTCTGCCCTAATGCGAACTTGAGTGTCTCTACAAGGTGATGGTACATGTTCACTTTTCCTTCAGGCCGGGCCACCGTCTCTGCCGAGAAGTTGAACCCTGGGAAGGTAGTGGGGTATAAGGGGTTACCTTGTGTAGTAGGGTGAATGTTGCCCCCCCCAAAGATTTACTCATTTCTTTACCTCTCAGGATCCATGAATATTGATTTATATAGCACAAGAATTACTATCTTGTAATTCTTGCCGTATATAATTATATGGCAAAATATGTTAAGGATTTTGAGAGGCATTATTTACCCCAGATTGTATAGATTATATAGGTTAGCCCTAAATCTGAGGATCAAGTGTGTCTTTTTTTCCCCCAGAGATAGGGTTTCTCTGTGTAGCCCTGGCTGTCCTAAAACCTTCTGTTGACCAGGCTAGCCTTAAATTCAGGATTCTAATTACCTCTGCCTCCCTGAGTACATGGATTAAAGGTGTTTGCCACTGTACCAGGCCACGTACATCTTTTTTTGTTTTTTGTTTTTGTTTTTCGAGACAGAGTTTCTCTGTGTAGCTTTGGAACCTGTTCTGGAACTCCCTCTGTAGACCAGGCTGGCTTCGAACTCACAGAGATCTGCCTGCCACTGCCTCCAAGTGCTGGGATTAAAGGCGTGCACCACCACATATTTTAAAGTGTACTTTTTAGGTATGAGTACTCTGTCTGCATGTATGCCTGCATGCCAGAAGAGGGCATCAGATCCCACTATAGATGGTTTTGAGCCACCATGTGGTTGCTAGGAACCGAACTCAGGTTCTCTGGAAGAGCAGTTAGTGCTCTTAATTGCTGAGCCATTCTCCAGCCCCCACACTCACCTTTATAAGTCAGACACATAGAGGAAATATCCCCTTCTTGTGTGTGATCTGACTTTCCACAATCTCAGCTACCTGAAGTCAATCATAGCTTGCAAATATTAAATTTGGAAAGTTCCAGAATAAACAATTCATCAATTTTAAGCACCATTCTGTGTAGCATGATTAAGTCTTGAGCCATCTTGCTCCATCACACCAAGGACGTGACTCATTCCATTGTCTAATGTAGCCACACTGTATCTGCTGCCTGCTCATTGATCACTTATTAATAGCCGCTCCAGCACCAAGGTAGGCCATGCTAGACATGAGCTCTACCACGGAACTCTCAGACCTTAGTAACCATCTCTACAGTGAAACCAGCTGTCACCATATTGAAGGACTTAAATCAAGGTGTTACCTATGTTACTGAATAATGGCCCCAGTGCACACGACTAGGCTTGGTTCTGAGCTTGACACTACTGGGGAGTGATGGACACTTTAAAAGGTGGGGCCTAGGAGGATGGTTAGTTAGGTCATGTGTTCTCTCCTTCCCTGTCTTTCATTTCCCAGCAACCTTGAGATGAAATTCTCGCTCTACCACCCATCCCCGCCATGACATGCTGCCCCACTTCAGGCCCAGAAGCGATGGAGCCAACCAAACACAGGCAGAAATTACAAACTGGTGAGACAAAAGAAACTGTTTCTCTTTATAAGTGGGCTTTTAAAAAAAAAGATTTATTTATTATGTACCCAGTGTTCAGCCTCCATGTATGCCTGCAGGCCAGAAGAGGGCGACAGATGTCATTACAGATGGTTGTGAGCCACCATGTGGTTGCTGGGAATTGAACTCAGGACCTTTGTAAGAGCAGTCAGTGCTCTTAACCTTTGAGCCATCTCTCCAGCCCCTATAAGTGGGTTTTTAATCCCAGATATTTGGTGTAGTAATGGAAAGCTAACCAGCAGCAGCAATGATGGTGATTTGCATAGACCAAAAAGAAGTCACATAGGGCTTCCTGTAGGTGAAAGGCTGTGTCTTACTGTCCCTAATTTATAATTAAACTTTTAATCATAAGTGTAGACATAGGGAAACATGTGGCATGTTGAAGGCTTTGTACCCGTCTGAACTGCTGGGCACAGAGCCTAGGGTGATGCAATAAAGGTGAGGACAGCCGACAGATTCTCCCCAGGAGACTCCAGACGGAGCCTGACCTGTGTATAACCCACTGTGTGATTTCTGGTTTCTGGAACTGTGAGACCTCAGGCAGGCCCTGCAGGCTGTGGTTCCCTGTGCTGCGTGTCAGCCTGGAGCATACACACCTGACATGCAGCTCGCTACCCACAGGGCCTTCTGCTCCTGTGCCCTGAGACTGAGTCACACGTGTGCTAAGGGAAAGAATGCCATTTCCTTTGGCACAATCTGGGCCAGTTCCTGAGACAGAGACCAACTGTAAAACTCACCGTCCTGACCACTGTCCACAGGCATGGATAGCAGGCTTCTCTGAATCTAGTATATGTCGAAAAAGGCAAGGGCCATACGCTATGATGGGAGTATGTCGTGGGTATCCCTGAGGGTCCACTGAGATTGGAGCCTTGAGACCCATAGTGTCTGCATTGGGAGGTGGCTGAACCTTTAAGAAGGAAGACCTAATAAGACAGTCACGGGGAGTTTGCTGTTGGGAAGTGGCCCACATGTGACTCTGGTATCTCTTACAAGAGGGCTGATATGATGGGGGCCAAGCTTGACAAGCACTCTACCATTGAGCTCAACTCCCAGCACTAAACTTTTCTTAATAAGTGGCCGCATCCAGCCTTATGTTAAGGTGACAAAAGCTAATGTGTTCACCAAAGTCGGGGGTGAACCGGGAGCTCAGGCTCCCTACAGGGCAGAGCCAGAGGACAGGGAGGAGACCTGATAAGGGCTTACCTTGCAGCACATTGAGAATGAAGTTAAGAATGGCACCCCCTGCAGGCGGTGGTGGTGAGTACAGGGTGTAGTTTCCCAGGGCCATCTCCAGGGGAGCCACCACTTGGGGCTGGAAGGCAGCCAAATCCTGAGCTGTCAGCTGGCTTCCTGAAGAGAGACGGTGGGAGCTCCAGGTGCAGATGGGGATTGCCAAAGGGCAAGAAAGTTGCGATCCTTCTCAGGGACACCCAAAGGAATCACTCTTGCCTGTAAGTGTGTCTCAGGGATACCCAAAGGACTTGCTCTTGGCTGCAAGTGGTGCAGTCCCAAAGGGGACCAGGACACGACAGTGGTGTAGGGCAGGCGGGTAGAGACCAGAGGAAGGGCAGTGGGAAACAGGAAGAGAAAGATAACAAACTCTGCCACCCAAGCCTGCCCTTGCTCCCCTACAGGCAGACGTGCCAAACGCTCTGCCACTTGAGGGTCTTGACCACAGAGACCCCAAAGGCTAGCTAGCAATGGTTAGGCTGGGCTAGATGGGCACCTGGCCTCTCCCGAATCCCAGCAGCACCCAGTAGTTCTGAGGAGCCTGGGGAAAGGTGGGACTTTCACCCCAATGCCCAGAACGTGGTTCTTCCCCTAGCTGGGCTGGGTGTTGTGGTGTCAGCGTGGCTAACCTTCCTTGGCAATGTCCTCCACCAGCATGTGGCCCAGCCTCCCTGTGTATAAGGCCTCCGCGCCCTCCATGGCCACAGTCTCCAGGGTGTTGGCCAGGGCAGGCCACGGAAATGGGTCCTGAGCTCTCAAGGTTTCTGTCCCATTGAAGAAGAGCTGTCTGGGGTGGGGAGAGGGGAGGGGGAGGAGGCAACCTCAGACTGATGCCAGATCCCAGCAGACACTCACATTCCTCTGGGCTCTAGAGAAATCTTCAGGATTCTTCTGAGGGAACAGCGGTGGCCCCAGCACTGAGCCACTAGAGATTGGTTCTCTGGAGACAGGTGGGGGCTGGAATCACCACCCTTACTTCCGGCCCTGGAACCTTTCTGGTATATCCGTGTCACCCAAAGTCACTTTGTCACCTACAGGGAGAACCTATCACTGAGCTGGCAGAGGGGTCAGCTGAAGACTTTCTGCCACTCCCAAAGAGAAGCAGAAGGAAGGCAGAACAGAAAGGATAAGCCTCCCTTAGCCTGAGTTCGGTTCTGATCTGAGGAAAGCCTTGGTTACCCTGGCTATTAGGGCTTTGGCCCCTCAGGTTCGACCCTCTGGCTGGGGAATGACTGAGACACAGCTGTCTGGTGGCTGTGCTCGGGCAGGATGTGGATTTGAGAGCTGCACTTCGGTGCTCACTCACCTCAGGGATGACGAATACAAGAAGGGCCGCAGGAAGTTCTGGCTGAGGTACTGGCTGAGGATAGAGGGCACACGGAAACCCTCTCGGAGCAGAGTGATGGTGGGCTGGAAAAGTTGAGCCCAAGGCAGGCGGCCGTGTCGGCGGTGGGCCTCAGCATAGCCACGGAGCTCTCCAGGAACCCCAATCCACTGGGACCCTGCGTAATACGCATCCGACCTCAGCCTGGTGTAACCCTTTCACCCCAACTTGCTCACCCAGCTTCTGAAGACCGTGCCTGACCATACCATTCTCTGCATAGACTGCTTGTGGCTCCCCACTGCCTTCCATATAAAGTCCACATAAGAATACACCACCAGGCACCAGGCTACCCACTGGAGCCTACTTTGCCTTCAAGTAAACTGGACCCAGGATCCCTGTCCTACCAGCCCAGACCCATTGAGTGTCCCAAGACTGGTCTTCCCCTCAGAATACCCCTTTCTTCAGAGTCTCCCTCAAAAGAAGACCTCTAACCCACAAGGGGTCCACAGTCTCCTCATGTCCAGAGGCCATCCCCAATGTCAGAGTATCACGGCCTGTTCATGAGTCATACTGACCCTGGGCGGGGGAGTGTTTCAGACAGGCCCATACCCATGTCAGCTAGGTTGTCTAAAGAACCTTTCCAAAGGCCTTACCTGTGCCCAGTGGCTTGGCCTTTTTACACTGGTCTAGCAGGCCCTGGACATGGTTGGCTGGCACTGTCTCCCGAGCATTGATGACTTCCACCTTCCCTAGAGTTGAGGCGGGTAAGAGATGGCTCCAACCCATTCTAGGTCTTGGTTTCCATCTCTGTGTTAACCCTTAAAACACCACATACCACCAGGGCTTCACACGACAGAGGCAAAGCCAGGGCAAAGAGTACCAAGGAAGAAACATGCAAGAAAGTCCAAGAAATGAGTGCCCCGCGATGAAAGATAAGTCTGTCTCCCCAGGGGGGATCACACAAGGGCCCACCTGTTGTCGCATTGTAGATGGTGAAGATGACCCCTCCGCCCAGACCCATGCTCTGTGGGTTAACGACACCAGTACAGATCAAGGCTGCGATGGCGGCGTCCGTGGGTGAGCCCTGTTGCTGGAGGATGTCTCTAGGTGACACGACGCAGAATCAGTGATCTGGCATCCCTACCCCATCCCTTTCTGGGCTCATGTGACTGGTGCTTACTCGGAAGCAGTGACAGGTTGATGGTCTATCCGCTGGCACCAAACCCCAAGTTAGATGAGAAAACCCACTGCCCCCTCAAATCCAGCTACTCCTTGGTCCATCCTCATACCCGATAGATTGTGAAGCAGGAAGGCATTTACACTTCCCTGTACCATACATAAGGTGGTTCTCACCTTTCAAATGACTCTGCTGCCATCATCTCCTGGAGCATCCCAACTATTCCACAGGTTCACTATGGTACATGTACCAACACACCACACACACACGAATGTATACACACATATACACTCACACACTTACACACATATTTAATCATACACAAACACACATACGTGTTTACTGTGGTGGTTTGAATAAGAATGGCCCCCATAGGCTCATATGTTTGAGTGGCTAGTCACCAGGGAGCAGAATTGTCTGAAAGGATCAGAAGGATTAGGAGATGTGGCCTTGTTGTAGGTAGCTTTGAGGTCCAGGCTCTTCCTGTCTTTGTCTATGCCTATCACTCCTGCCTCCATTTTCCCTGCCATGATGACAATGGACTAACCCTCTGAAACTGTAAGCAAAGCCCCAATTACATGCTCTCTTTTGTAAGAGTTGCCTTGGTCATGGTGTCTCTTCACAGCAATAGAACAGACACACCCACACATGCTTACATACTTTCACACACGTACGTTCACACACATGTACACACACACACACCAAACAGGGTAGAGAAAAACATGCAAGAAGTAAATTAAGAGACATAAAAGATACAGGAAGGTAGAAATCCCAGGACACTGGAGTTCTGCAATGACAGGAGAGAAAAACGGAGAGCCACTAACACTTCAGAGACAGAACTGAGGCCAGGTGTGGTGGTGCACACCTTTAGTACCCGCACTCGGGAGGGGGAGGTAGATAGAGCTTTGAGTTCTAGGTTAATCTGGTCTCTGTAGTAAGTTCAGGACAGCCAGGGACGCACATGAGAGCCTGTCTAAAAAACAACAACAAAACAAACAAAAAAAACTAAAATAAAAAGCAAAGCTGTGGATAAAGAGCCATGGATTGAAGAACCACTAAAATGTATCAATTTCAAACTGCTTCTAGCCACAGACATAGACAAAGCTTCTGCTATTGACCATGTGGGGGGGGCATGTGTGTATTTTATGTAACCTAGGCGAGACCTGAGCTTGTAGCCCCATTGCCTTGGTCTCCCTCAGGTGGAAATATAGGCCTAATGTCACCAGGCCTTGATTTTTTTTTCATTTATATTGAACTAGATTAAGGCTTCTTAAAAGTATTCTTTAAAAATGGGGTCACCGTTTTGGGGTGAGAATTTTTTATATGACTCTGGGTATATAAATAAAATATTTACAGGTGTTAATACTAAAGATATTTATTTTAAAACAAATTTTTAGTATCTATTCAATTGCCCTTTTTTTCTTTTAATCTTTTGAGACAGGGGGATCAGGAGTTCAAAGCCATCTTTGTTACATATCCAGTCTGATGTCAGCCTAAACTGTATGAGACTCTGTCTCAAAAGATTTTAAGAAGCCTTAATGTAGTTCAATATAAATGAATGGGTTGGTGTGTTCCATGTTTGAGAGACTCTGTCTCAAAATATAGGGTGGAGAATGACAAAGGAAGATACCCCATGTCAACCTCAGCCTCCACATGCATCTGCAAACATGCACACACAAATACATGAGCACCTACATATAGCACACGCACACACACTCACACCTTTGCAGTGACTTGGCACATAGGGTGAAGAAGAGTGGGAATATGACTTTTGAGTATACCTTTTAAGTACCCTTGACTTCTTTTTTTATTATTTATTTATTATATATACAATGTTCTGTCTGCATGTATGCCTGCCCGCCAGAAGAGGGCACCAGGTCTCATAGATGGTTGTGAGCCACCATGTGGTTGGTGGGAATTGAACTCAGGACCTCTGGAAGAGCAGCCAGTGCTCTTAACCTCTGAACCACCTCTCCAGCCCCACATCCCCACATAAGGACATTTTCATGTTTAGTTGTATGTAATTTGTGAGTCATGGACCAAAACAACAGCAACAGACATACTTTATCTGGTGTAGTAGGAAGTAGAATGGCTGCCATAGGTTCATATGTTTGAATACTTTGTCCCCAGATGGTGGAACTATTTAGGAAGGATTAGGGGGCGTGGCCTTGTTGGAGTGGGTATGTCACTGGGGGCCAGGCTCTGAAATTTTAAAAAATTCGGCCATCACCAATGTGCTTCCGGTTTGTGGATCTGTTTGCATCTCTTTCCCCAACGGCGGGACTCTGTCCCTCTTGGTTACCACTGTGTCCCCAGGCCATGACAGATTAGAGGTGGTCCCCACATGTTATTTTTCCATTCTGAAAATGGAACCCAGAGCCTCATGCGTGTTAGGTAAAGCCGTGCCGCTGAGCCAGGCATCCGCCCCCACATACCGGACATATGACAAACAAAAACATTAGATGTCGCAGGTAAGAGAAGGGCTTATGACTTTCCCACGTGTATCTCTAACCCCCAACCACAGGCATGAGCCAGGAGCCTGGGGCCATAGTAGTCCTATTCCAGTAGGACTATATTCCTAACTAGCTAGCTGCAAGAGGCAGGTAACTCAGTGTCCAGAGCCTGGCTCTCCTCAGCTGAGAAATGTGATCGGTTTTGTCAGCAGGATAATGATCCATATCGAATGCACTTGTCCCCAAGGAACCAGCAGGCTGCTGTCACCACTACTTCCGTAACATGCTTACTCAGACGTGTGCGGGCTCACTCGGACATTTGCATACACACGTCCTCATCAGCCCCAGTGGTCATAGAAGGCTGTCACTTCCCGGTGAGGTGGCCAGGAACACAGAGACCATGAAGGTCATAGAACAAGTTTCAGGCCAGGAGGACATAAGGGTAGAAACTAAAGCCAAGGCCCTGGAAGGGAGGGACTCGGATAGGAGCCACACACTAATCTTAGGTCCTGAGATGTTGACTATGTCCAGATCAACCCAGGTAGATAACGCTATACAGAGCTACTCAAGGAACATATCCAGTGTGTGTGTGTGGGGGGGTGAATTCACCTGCATGTTCACAGCCATTCTATGAGAGAGGTAGCAGCATAAATGTCACAGAAGGGAAACTGAGGCTCACATGATACTATAGCTTGGTCTGTTACTGCTGTCCTCTGAGCCAAGGATGCAACCCTCAGATGCCACGTGGGCATCAAACAACAGGCCACACTCCAGATGGGCACCCTCCAGAAACTTGCTCCCTAGAACCCCAAGGGAACCTTCTGCAATTTTGGTGCAATTATGTGCCCAGGACTGGACAGATTGAGGTCAAAGCGGATGGGCAGGGGACTTTAGGAAGACAGCCCCTTCCACAGCCCTCCCACCCTGGCAGGAGCAGCAGTAGTAACAGTAAAGGGAAAACCCCAGGCCCACTGAGATGGCCCGCTGTGACACTGGCCAGGTTCTTTCCCTGGACAGACCTCCTAAATCAAATGGAAAGCTCGTGGCCAGGGGTCACAGCAGCTGGGGCGCCTTCCTGAGGCCTCGCCTGGCTATGGTCCCTGAACTCTTGTTCACACTAAGTAGCTGGGGCCGGAGGCTCCCTCCCCACTCCTAGGCTCTTAAAACAAGAACAGGAAACAGAGTTGTTTGACAAAACGCTGGAGGGAAACCCACATCCGCTTTTCACCAGAGAGACCTTGAGGAAGTTTTGGGTGCAAGAGAGTGCAGGCCCCACGGTCCAAGCACCAACCAGAGTCCAGCTCTCAGGGACCAAGCACTGCCCAGAGTCCTTCCTCAGAGACGTGTAGAAACACCACCTCGTTCATGGGGGCTGCTCGTCCGGTTGGTTCTCTGTGGGGCCTGAGTATGTGCGTGTGCACACACTTTAACCTCATTTACATCTTCACATTCTGGGAGGATTAAGTAGACAGTGCATCTCACAGCACAAAGAAACAGCTGATCTTAACGCCTGCCTCCCTTGGGAACAGCATGTGGAGCAGAAGGGACCACCTCCACTGACCCAAACGGCTAGTCCCAGCTACTGCCAAGTTCAATGGAGACGTGAAGGAGGAAACAGAAAGTCTGGGAACTCAGAGGACCAGGTCAGCAGGGTTGGGGGCTACTATGAGCAAGGGAGGCAGGAAAGAAGGGCTAGACAGGTGGATTAAGGGAGGAAGGAAGGAAGGGTGGGTGGATTGAAGAACAGCAAAAGAAAGCATGCTAGGCTGGTGTTCTGGACAGAGACCACCATTCTCCCTGCTGCAGGACCCAGCCCTGGGTGTATAAAGCACTTAGACCCCCCCCCAGTGGGCTACCAGGTTAATACACTGGGAAGGAGGCCCAAATGGCTAGAAGGAAAGAGAGGCTTGCCCAGGTTTCTGGGGGCCCAGTGAGTAGGGGACCAGAGGTGGCTTCCTGCCACAGTCTGCTCCTATGGCAGCATGGTGGGTAGCAGAAGCTTCCATGGACCGGGTTTCCTGGTAAAAGGTCAGGAAACACCCACTGTGGCTTCTGTCACACTCTCCTAGTCCGCCAACCGTCATCAGTGACTCCACTCACCAAGGCCAGAGTCTACCATAGAGAGGGAGATCCTGGTAGATGTGGCACTGGTCATGTATGTGTGTGTACATACATGTGCACGAGTACATGTGTACACACATGTGTGCATGCATATGTCCATGAGAGCGTATGTGTGCACATGCATGTGTGCACAAGCATGTGTGTGTGCATGTGTACGTGTGTGTGTGTTCTGAAAGACTTGGAGAGGTAGCCCGGCCCTGAGAAGCATTGTGTATGGTAGGTAAGCAGGACCTCTATATGGAACCCTGAAGCCTGTTGCCCAGGCTCCCGAAAAAGTTCCAGCCTTGGTCAGGACAGGCAGGGACAAGATAGCAGGCCTCATTTAGTCTTTCCAGCCAGCACTGTCTAGGTGGCCTTCTTGAGCCATAGAGTCACACTATCTTTGCAACACTGTCCCGAGTTCCCACCTTCCCTATGGTTACACCTACACTGTTCCATGCAAGGGCCCTGGGGTTGCTGTCAGAAGCCAAACACACAAGGCCCTTACCTCACAGCCAGCGTGGCACTCACAGGTCCCTACCACAGTCACACAGTCTCCAGGAGCAGCCGGCTACTCAGGGCCACCAAGTTCACACCCAGCTCTTACTCACCGTCCAATATCTGAGCAGATCTTGGAGTCAGCAGCGATGGCAGCATGTGCAAAGGCCCCGGGGCCACAAGAAGCACGATGGTGAGAGAGGGCCACAGCCAACACAACGATGGCCAGACCCAGACCCAGACCTAGCAGGACCAGGCAGACTGTGGCCCTGTGACTCCAGGCCATGGCTCAGAGGAAGAGAGAGGGAGGCAGGTGGGCACACAGGGCAGTGGGCAGAGAATAAACGGGCCGGCAGATGAACGGGAAAGAAACTATATGGGTAAACTCAAGCAACCAGATAGATGGAAAAAAAAATCAATGGGTACAGAGATAGAGATAAATTATCACACAGGCCAGACAACTGGCCAGAAAAGATAATAGATAGGCTTACAGATAGGTGGGCAGGCACATTTACAGAGGATCAACAGGAAGCCAGTCACCAGACCTGATGGGTTTATGGAGAGACAAACAACAGACAGACAGACAGACAGACCCAGGGCCAGGCTGCTACCCTCCTCTAGTACTTGCTACAGAGGCAGATCTGGCCACAGGTCTGAACTTCCAGTTTTTAGCTCCTACAGCTTGGCCCTGGAGGCAGGCCAGGCAGCTACAGGGAGTTTTCTTCTTGAAGAGAAGGGCCAGCTGCTGCTGGTAACTCTTTCACCGCCAGCGGAGCCCACGGCCTTTCCCGACGGCCCCACGGCCCCTGGGGGCTCCTCATCCCACTGCCCTTGGAATGTGACACTTGCTACATCCAGAACTGCACAGAGAACTCGTGGAGACTCTCAGCCCTTCTCTGGCTCCCAACTGCTCAGGGTCAGGGTGTCTCCTGCAGGGTGGAATCCTTTCCCCAGCCCCTTACCCCCAGCTGGTTCCACCTAGACATCAGCTCAATCTAGGCACCCACATGGTGCAGGGATGGGGCTGAAAGTGAACCAAGGCAGCCACTCAGGACCATTTACCATAGCCTGGCATAGCCTCATCCTTACATAGGCGTGTAAGGGTGGGATGGGGGTGAGCAGACAGGCCACATGTCTAGCCCCTGGCACCCAGGGTCACTACATCATCCACCCTAGGACATGGTGACCCAGAAACGCAATGTTAGACCTCTCGGGAGTGAGTCTGTCCTGCCTGGGTACCCTCACTTCTCAGCTCAGAGCCCCACTGGCTGCTAGCCTGCCTCCCTGGGACTGGGCCTGTGCTGGTGAGCCTCCTCCTCCTGGGGGTCTGGCTTGGGTCCTGTCTTTCCATGCCCTCAGGATGTTTAAGTGGGAGGCAGTTGGAGGAGAGAGGCCCCAGCGAGGTGCTGCTCTCTTGAGCAGACTTAATAGGCTCACAGGGCAGAAGCGCTCATGGCTGGACTTTCAGAGTTTCAGTATTCACCTAGCATCCCTCACTCTCTTTCCACTGAGCACGGCTCTCACGCATCTTCATACCCCAGCTTGGTATTACCCAAAAATGAGGGCCAGAGAGGAAATGTCTACATATACACAGGGCCTCCCATCCAAAGGCCCTGCTCAGCGTGGGCCAGCGACACCGTTTCCTGTAAGCCTGCTCCCACATCTGCCTAGAGGGAGAGGCTAGTGTCTGTGGGAATCTTTCCTATCCCAACTGTCCCCCGCATTGCCATGTCATTGCTCACCAGGGGCCAGAGCACATTTCTGAGTGTGGGCCAGCCCACCCACTGGTCCCGGTCCTCAAAGCTCTCAAGACAGAGCAATGAGGGACAAGCAAACTCAAGGGTAACTTAGCTCCCCCCACCCCCAGCCCCACCGTCACCATGCCCTGGTCAGCCATAGGCCAGAGCGAAGAGGCAGAATTCTCCAAGGACTGGTATCATATTGAACTTGGCAGGAGAAGCCTGTTCTGGGGAAATGACGATGGGATGGAAAAGCCACTCAAGTCCACAGAGAAGCTCTGGGCTAAACCCCAGGGGTCTGGGAGAGTAGCACCCTGGGCCATGGACCTCTCTAGCCAGTCCCATAGGGCACAGAACACTGTGACACGCCACACCCCAACATGATGGCCTAAGAAGCCTGCCTTCTCCCCTGCAAATATGGACGGAGGAATGACTGCCACCCCTTCTGGCCCAGCTTCTGTCTTCCCCAGGGAACCCCAGAGACAGAGACTCCTAGGGCCCAGACATGGAGCATAACTAACTGCAGGTACAAACTCCTGCTTTCCTGTGGGCAGGTTGGAAGCTCCAGGATTCCTAGCCTCCCGGGCCCCTCCTCCAGTCACTGGGCCCCTTCCCTCAGGGACCCCAACTTGTACTTACTTACTTCTAGGGGCAATATTTAGTTCCTCAGCTGTGAGTGCACCAATGGCCCACTTCTCTACCTGTCTTCAAGGTCTCCTGATCTAGTGTTCGTAGCTGTGAGTTCTACAGACCTTGGGACTTCGGGAGGGGCTGCCCTTTGGGCATGTGCTGACTAGTTTTAGGTCAACTTGACACAAGCTAGAGAGAGTCTTTAGAGAGGGAGCCTCAACTGAGAAACCGACTTCATAAGATCAGGCTGCAGGCAAGCCTGCAGGCCATTTTCCTAATTAGTGGGTTGATGCTGGAGGGCCCGGGCCCTTGCAGGTGGGAACATCCTGGTGCAGATGGCCCTGGGGTCTATAGGAAAGCAGGCTGAGCAAGCCAGGAGGAGCGACAAGCAGCTCCCCTCCAGAGTCTCTGCATCAGCTCCGGCCTCCAGGTTCCTGCCCTGCTTGAGTTCTTGTCCTGACGTTCTTTGATGATGAACTGTGGTGTGGAAGTGTAAGCCAAATAAACCCGTTCCTCCTAAGTTGCGTCGGTTCTCCGGTTCATCACAGCAATAGAAGCCCTAAGAAAAGGAGGGACATTATGCCTAACTGTGGTCCTCTGGGCCCACCCACTTTGAGCTGTGTTTTCCTCGTGGATCCGTGGGTTTCCGATAACTTGCTGACCTGCTCTTCCTTGAGAACTGGGCCTCTTGCAAGACAAAGCTTGGGTTTCACTCTGGGTCTGTGACCTCAACTGTGGACCTGACCAAGATGCCTTATTTCTGCTTCCCTTCAGTTTTACCTCCAAAAGCGTTGGGCAACGAGAGCCCACACCGAACCTGTGAGAAGTCCCACGCAGCTAAGGGGTTACTTTATCCTAGTTAACGGCATGGTCGGGGCGCCCTCTAGTGGCTGATACTGGGAAATGTTACTGCCTAGGACAATTTAGGAGGAGGATCCCAACTCCCAAGCACACTGGGTTAAAGGTTAAAGGTTGAGGTTAGCTCCATCACGAATGTAAGTCTTAGGATTCTGCCTAATCATTCTCCCAGACAGTTGGCTCCATTTCATAACAAGACACTAAAGGCCAAGATATGGAAGTCCAACCAGCAAGACTTTCCGGAGCTTGGCAGTTGGCCGCGTTTATTATGCTGCTCTGTCTCACTCAGGGGCAGCACGTCTTCCAAAGTCCAACTCTTGTTCCTGATCGATATCTCGTCTCTGGATTGCAGGTAGGTCTTGCCCCCGTCTGAGCACTCAGTAGCCAGCTGGCTCCCCGCCTTTCCTGGAGTCTGAGGCAGCTGCCCAACCATTGGCTGTTCGGGTGACAGCCTGAACCACAGCAATGAAGGTGGATGTGACCTCCATGTTGTGGTTCCGAGTCTTCAGGCCTTCAGTCACCACCTGGGGGTGAGAGGGCCGAAAGAGTCTCAACAAGGCCATGGATGTGGCCAAAACTATACCTGTATGGTCATGGGCCTCACAAGCCCAGGTAGTGCTCCTTCTGGTCGAGACCAGGAGAACTAGAGAGAGGCACCAGGGCTTAACCCTAACCCCAACCTCTACCTCAGTCCGAAATGGTGATGGCTCCAGGAATCTCAGAATGAGACTGTGTGTGAGAGCTGTCTCCTCTGTCTTATATTCCTCTCTAGGGCTGGGATTAAAGGTGTGCACCACTACTTCCTGGTTTCCACAGCAAACTAGTGTGGCTGCTGGGATTAAAGGTGTGTGTCACCACAGCCTTGTCTGTAAGGCTGACCAGTGG
>JAQHUG010000050.1:551358-577156 GCA_028555095.1 Dicrostonyx torquatus
CACAGGTACCCACAGAGGTCAGATCCCTTGGACTGAAGTTACAGGCAGCTGTGAGCTGCCCTATACGGGTGCAGGGTAACTGGATGCCCACTCTTTGAAAGAGCAGCACATGCTGAATCATGGAGCCACCTCTCTAGCTCCAGAGTTGGTTTTTGTTTGTTTTGTTCTTTTGAGAGACAGGCTTTCACTACATAGCTCTGAACTCACTTTGTAAACCAGGCTGGCCTCAAATTTGCAGGCATCCACCTGCCTCTGCCTCCCAAGATTTAATCCTCCCAAGATTAAAGGCATGTGCTACCATGCCTAGCAAAACTTTTATTTTTTGAAGATGTAGTTTTTTTTCCAAACAACAAATATACATGATTTAATTTTAAAAAATAGGGTATTTTTATTAATAATGTATTTTTTTCTGGTTATGTCTCTAAAAGGGAACTTTTACATATAATGAGATAAAAATCTAAAATGGAAGGAGGATAGAGAGATGGTTTGGTGACTGCTCTTCCAGAGGACCTGGGTTCAATTCTCAACCCCGAGGCCCCACATCTCAGCTCACAGTTGTCTGTAATCCAGTTCCAGGGGATCCAATGCTCTCTTCTGGCCTCCAGGGGAACCAGGCATGTACATACATTCAGGCAAAACACTTCTACACATAAGTATTTTTAATTAAAAAAAAAAGACACAATCTAAAATGGGAATGGAATGGCAGCATTTTTAGGAGACAAAACTGAGAAGAGGGGCCCAAGTTAGCCGTGGGAAAATTAATAGCCTGCCTCAGAGCCACCATCCCTTTTCCCCTAGACAGAGGGCTACCAAAAGAGTCCAAGGAAAGGCTGGGCAGCTGTCTGTTCATTGGGCACTCTTTGCCCAGTTACAGATGGGGAACCCGAGTCTTGCCCAAGCTCACTAGCCACCATCTTCCGGTGCGCCTCACACTAGAGCGGGCAGACCTACTTACCGTCCAATCTCTGAGCAGCGCTTGGCGTCTGTGGCCACTGCTGCCCTGGAGTACACATGGTTGGACTTCCTGGATGTGTAGGGCAGCCAGACGCAGAGAGCAATGATGACAAATACCAGAGCCACGGCCACCAGGCCCAGCACCACAAACCGATTCTTCATGGCTCTGTTGCCCAGGGAGAAGGAGTAGGGTCAGGTCCAGCCTTGGAAGTCCCAGACCATCCCCCACAGGGCACAGTCTAAAGTCAAACCTCAGGGACACAGCCCTGTGCTTCTTTTAGCCTTCTAGAACATGCAGGGGCTGTCCAGCCCTCAGACCTTTGGTCAGGCCATTGCTCCTGGATCCCACCTCTGCTCTTGCAAATCTTGTTTATCTTCAGAGTTCATCCCTATATGGACTTTATTCCCAGTGCAGACCCTCCCAAGGAGACCCTTCAGACTCCACATGCCTTGAATAACTGCTCACAAAAGCCAAGATGCTACTGCCCTGAGACAAACTCCAAAAAGGAGAGGATTCGCCCCATTCCTTCTGGGTCCCCTACCCTATCTGAGAGCCTGGCCCCGTCCATGGACCCCTAGAGTGGCCTTCCAAGGAGACCCAAAAGTGCCCTGAAGTAAGTAGACTAGCTCCACAGGTCAGGACTTACCGCCCAGTAGGAGCCGCACACCTTCCCTGGAAACCAGCTGTGTAGACAGGCGAGAACTCCCCAATACACTGCAGAAACCTACGGTCAGTCTTCCCTGGGAATGCTGGAGCAGGCCACCTCCTTGGACTCCTGAAAGTCACAAAGTTATACCTGAAATGGGTCCAGCACTTCCTGGAGTGCCCGATGTGATGATCTCCTTCGGCCTCTAGCTGGTTCTCTGCCTTCCATTGAACCCTGGAGCCAGAGAGACCGCCAACCGCTTGCAGGTACGCATGACTTCACTCAAGCACTACCCCGGGAAAGGGTCACCGAGCAGGGCAGGGAGGTGCCTGGGCATTCATGTGTAAGCCCAGGATTTGGAAGTAAGAGCGGCACGTGAGCAAAAGGATTCCAGGGTGCAGGCCCTTCCTGAGGCTGGAGCTGGTATTCACCTGCTGTGGGGCTCCTCTCTACAGCGCCGCCCTCACTCCCTCAATCGCAGGGCTGTTTTGGAATGAGAACATGTGTGAACTGTTAAACTGAGCATAATGGCTAACACCTGTAACGCTAGCACTCTGGAAGCAGAGGCAGAAGAGTTGCCAGGGATTTGAGCCCAGCATAGATTACCTAGTGAGTTTGAGGCTAGCCTGTGCTACAGCATGAAATATTATCCCCCCAAAAAGGGGGGTGTTGGGAGAGGGCTGGAGGGATGGCTCAGTGATTAAGAACACTCACTGGCTTCTCTTCCAGAAAACCTGGGTTCTATTTCCAGCTACCACATGGCAGTTCACTCTGATGCCCTCTTTAGGTCTCCATGGGTACCAGGCATGCTGATAGTACACAGATAAACACGTAAGCAAAACACTCATGCACAGAAAGCAAAGTAAATAAGTCTTTTTTTTAAAAAAATGTTGTGCCTCCTAGCTGACTACTTCCCCTGGGGATTTCCTTCCAGATGCACAGAGAAGGAAAGCCCCAGCCTTACTCTGAGGCTAGGGGGAGGAAGGTAACCTCACAAGAAGAAGAAATGCATTGACAAAGGTGTGGGGTGCCCTTCTCCCAGACTCCATTTCCTTCAAAGGGTGGCATCTACCAGAGAGCCTTTTCATGAAGTCCTGGACTGCCCTCTGGATCTCTCTCTCTCTCTCTCTCTCTCTCTCTCTCTCTCTCTCTCTCTCTCTCTCTCTGTCCTTTTTTTGTTTTGTGTTTTGTTGTTGTTCGTTTGTTTTGAGGGCCCCAAGTCCAGGATTAGATAGGGTATCCCATGGTCTAGGGATGGACCCATCCCCATACCTGAGAAGAAAATTACCAACTCCATCCACCCCTCCCACACACACACTTGGAGAGTTGAGTGGCGGGTGGTGTAACAGGATGTAATGCCTCATCTTATGTGGAAAGCAGACTTTTTGCAACTCTTGAGGCAGAGGGGAGAACTGGGCCCCGGGCAAAGGGGATGCCACCCTATATCCCCAGTACCGCCCCTTGTCGCTCTCCCTGCCTGAATCCAGGCATGGATCTGACCTGAGGTCACAGACTCATTCCTATAATTCTCTGGCCAGCTTGGTCTCCAAGAAGCAGCTGGGGGGGTTCCTCCTATCCATCGTGGCAACCAGGCCCTGTCCTTGTTGTCCAAGGGACAGCCCTTCTCTAGACCTGCTAGCTTTCTGAGCACATACCCTGAACCCTGGGGTGAGCCTAGGTCAGGGTTGAGGATTCCTGGTGAGAAAGCCACACTGGGGGTTTCAAGGGGTCTTAGGAGCCAGGCCAGCAACATGTGGCATCATTCATTGCTGGTACAGAACACTCCGATCTACGCAGTAGGGTAGGGAACGGCCATGGCCAGTGCTCCACTCCGTGACCACATGCAGTTCTGATCTAATTGGGCCGTCTCAGGCTTCGTTTCTTCCAGGTTTGGAACTGTAAACTAAAAGTAGTTTCAGGGCCCTAAGGTGAGCCTTCTGTAACTACATTATTACATGCTTCACCCTTGTGTGTCCACCCACCCATCCCTCTGTCCACTGAACAGCCCTAGAAGGGCACCTGGCAGGATTCCCTCTTCCAAAGAGTCTGGGGAAGGAAGTGGGTAGCCTTGACCCCTGACCCTGTCCCTTCCTCCTGGGACAGTGGGACAGGGAAGGCTGGCCCTGCCTCCTGTAAGCAGATGTCCCAGTCCAAGCGGAAGACACCCTGCTGGGAGCCTGGGCTTTTATTTCCCACCCCTCCACCCCAAGTTTTCTCAAAGATCTACTAAAGGAATGTGGAAGGCCAGAAGCCCCGGCTGGAACCAAATCAGTGTTGGGAGAGAAACTGAGGCACTGCTCCTCAAACCCAGAACCCTCCCTCTCTGTAACTCTGGTGGCTTTCCCAGAGGCCCTGGAGGCAATGGGGACCCAAGAGAGAGAGATCCTTCTTCCTCAGAGGATGGTTCTGGGGTGGGGAGGAAGAGGTAAATGGATCCACCCAGGACGTCTTAGCCATAGAACTGACTGCTCCCCCTCCCCCAGAAGCAGCCAGAGCCATGCCTGTTAGCCTTGCGGAACAGCTCAGTGCCCCCAACCCGGACTTGATACCAGGATCTGAGGTTGGGCATCTCCTTAGGGCAGAGGTAGGAAAGGGTTACTAGTAGTCCAGGATCCGTGTGCTTACCTAATACCAAGGGGCAAGAGGTCAGCTAAGGGGTGCCCAGTACCCTAGAAGGGCAGCTGGAGGCTTCTGAGTGGAGTGTGGAGTAGGGAGTCCTCTGTAAGAGGTCCAGCCAGGCCGGGAGGATGATCAATATTGAGGTCAGGGTAGCAAGGAGGCGCAGTTTAGGCTTGTCACCAGGTGACTAAAGTTCACAGAGCCCCAGGAGGGCCCTGGGCAGGGAGGTGGGAGGTGCTAGCCTGGGAAAGGGGCTTCCCTTTCTCGGATTTGGTTCCCTCCAAAGGGCAGAGGCCACCAGTGAGCCCTTCCAGAAAGCCCGTTAAGTCCTTCTGTGACTGTAGAGACAGACACGATGTCTTTGAAATGCTCCTGAGGCAGTGGAATAGGGGTGCCCTCTGACACTAGACCATAGCCCTGATCTAAGAGGTCTTTCTGTGCTTTACTGGTCAGTGACAGAGGTGTGTTCCTGGAACAGAGCCTAAGGCCTCAGCGTCCAGACCGGTTCGACTACCAATCAAGGAACATAAGCCCTACAGACCCAATCAATGACAGGAGCAACCTAGAAAGACAAGGCCCAGAGAAGGCCCAACCTGTTCTAAAGTCACACAACCCGGAGGGCAATCCTGTCACTGATTCCTGCCCTAAATTGCTGCATGTTCCCGCCGAGCTCACCAATGAAGTTCCAACTAGATACAGTTGTAGATCTGCCTCAAGGGCATCCTAATCCCTCCTGGTCCTCATTGGCCAAGAGGAACAGTTCCCCGACTCCAGCACTCAGTGTGGTGGGCTCCCTATATCCATTAGTATACAAACCTCATATGCCTAGAGATGCTGATGGCTGCCATGCTGCCAGGCTACCCCTCCAGACTCCCCCCACATCATACACATGCATCCCGTGCACATACATACCACACACATGTACACATGCACACACACTAATACACACATAATGAATACACACACATACACATCACACACAAGCACATCACACACATCACACATACACCCCAAGCTGAATCTAGGCAGAGTAAAGCAGATTCCCAAGATGCAGCAGAGAAGTAGGTACAGAAAAGACAGACCAACAGCCAGACCGGAACGTCTCTGCTAATCCTGCTGGTCCACTGGAGTCTGTGGGTTGCTATGAAGTCTCAAGGCCGCAGGAGTCAAGCACACCCACCCACGAGAAATGAAGCTTAATAGTGGTGCATGCTTTTAATCTCAGCACTTGGGGGGGGGGAGCAGAGTCAGACTGGTCTTTGTGAGTTCAAGGTCAGTCGGAGCTATGTAGGGAGATGTCTCAAAAAGAAAGAAAGAAAACAAAAGAAACCGAAGTTCAGACGAAAGCAATTTGCCTGAGATCGGCTGTCCCTGGGAGGTCTGCAGATCACACATGGGCCAGGACACCCCATTCCACTCCGCATGTTTATAAGGACATCTGGGTACAAGAACACAGATCTCTTTGGCCTCCCAGGTCTGCCTGTACTCTGACAGGACACTTACTTCTCCCAAATCTAAAGTTGGAATCTGCCTGCAGTTTGCTGCCCAAACTGGTGTGGACCGCAGAGGATCAGAAAACACACTTACAATCCCCTTACACACACATCTATACCCCCTTACACATATGCCTATATCCCATTACACACACCTATACCCCTTACACACACACATGCACACGCACACACACACGCACATGCATACACACACACACACACACACACACACACTTATACTCTTCCAATGACTTGAAAAGTACTGCTTGCTGGGAACCTGATGAAAGAGCTTAAAACACCTAGGCATAGACCTAGGGGTGACAGAGTAAATGACTCATTGCACAACGGTCCCTGCCCCACCCCCAGCCCAAGCCCAGAAAGGGGCAGGCATGACTGGAGAGTGCTGTGCCTGTGGAAGGCTGACCATCATTCCTGCCTGGACTGTCAGCCCTTCCTGGGTCTCAGCTACTTCACTCTTAATCCCAAATCTGCCTCCAGGGAACCAGGGCCCAAAGTCTTTTGAGGAGTCTGCAACCCCACCCTGAAACCCTTAATGACCACCCTACACTTGCAGAAGAATGAGGGGAAAGCCTGGGTAGGCCCCCTCAAGCCCGACTGTGAGGTAAGAAATAGGGCTCTGCCTACCTGTGTGAACCCACAGGGACCAGGGCACGGGAGCCTGCTGCCCTGTTATCCAGAAGTGTGGTACACTCCTGCTGCACAGGTGGCTACAGGGAGGTTCTGAAAAGATCACCAGGGCCCCCAGAGTGGTGGCATGGTAGAGCCAGGAGACAGAATCAAGTCTTCACACATTCTTGGGGGGGTCCCCAAGTCTATTTTGCCCCACCTACGATATCCAGCAGCTCAGAGAGGGTGAGAAGGGCTTTGTGGGGGTCACACAGCAGCTGTGGCACAGCCAGACATGTGCTGCATTCACTCCCGGTTCCACACGGTCCCACAGCAGCGGAAGACTAAGTCCCCATCCCCAGCTGTGACCCAGCTCCTCCCTTCCCTCCCCCAGCTGGCCTGGGTTGGGAGGAGGTTTTAAAGGTACAGGAGCTACTCCAGGTAGAGAGAGAGGGTTGGCTCCAAATCCAATCCCTGAGGCCATGTGACCTGGAATGGCTGTGGACAGCTCAGAGCCTGGTAAGCTCCCAAGGAGAAATCTGAGCCCGAAGGGACAGGTAGACC
This sequence comes from Dicrostonyx torquatus, assembly GCA_028555095.1. Taxonomy (NCBI): domain Eukaryota; kingdom Metazoa; phylum Chordata; class Mammalia; order Rodentia; family Cricetidae; genus Dicrostonyx; species Dicrostonyx torquatus. The sequence continues at coordinate 558,263 of JAQHUG010000050.1, forward strand.
TTAAAGAAGAAGAGGGACAGCTGTGGCTTCTGTGTTCAAGTAGGGGTCACATAGAGCTGGGGTGCAGCCAGATGCCCTAACCTAGTAGAAGTTATGACTGAAGTCCTCTGAGGTCCTGCCAGATCAAAGGAGTCTTACCAGAAGGAGGCTGGCCCCCTGGACCAGCTGGACCCCCGAGCGGGGGAGGGGCTGCTACTCCAAGTATTTTGGTTAACTGGATTGAAGGAAGTCTCACCACCCAAGAGTCTTTCCTAAACCCTCAGTTTTCTAGGTAAAGGCAATGTGGCCAATGGGGAGTGGGGCACTTGGCAGGGGAAGAGGAGGATGGTCCATTTAAGCCCTCATAATCTCTCATTGAATGAGACGGGGTTCGTTTCCAACAGAAGGGGAAATCCCAAACCTCAAAGGCCCTGGGATCTCACAGTCTATAGCCTGTCTGATTTTCTTCCGTTAACCCTCAGTTTACCCTTATTCAGTCAACTCCTTCCCGGCCATCTACTCCTTGTCCCTCTGAACTCTTCTTCTAAGAGGCCCCCAACTGCTTGGGAATTACCCAGCACCCTCTGGAGCTACACAATGGCTAGGTAGATAACAGTGCTTCCCGCTGAGCCTGACAATGGGAGACAACGGTTCCACAGTTCCTTGGCAAAGGAGAGCATGGACTTCTGAAAGCTGCCCTCTAGTCTCTACAAGCACTCTGTAGCACATTTATGTATACCACAGGCACGCACGCACGCACGCACGCACGCACACACACAAAATAAATTGATAAATGTTGGAGCTGAAAAGATGGCTCATCTTAAGAGCACTGACCACCCTTTCTTCTGAGAACCCAAGTTCGATTCCCAGCACCAACATGGTGGCTCGCAACCATCTCTAAATCCAGGTGTCAGGGGACTCTGACACCTCTTTGACTTCCTTGGACACTTACACATATGTGTTACATAGACATACACGAGGGCAAAATACACACACACACACACACACATAGAAAAATAAAATAGAGCTTAGAATGTTTTTATTAGTACTTATGTATACATGTGTGTGTTTGTGTATGAGAAAATCAGAGGGGTGTCAGGTCCCCTGAAGCTGGAGTTACAGGCAGTGTGAGCTGCCTGTTGTGGGTGTTAGGAATTGAATTTGAATCCTTAGCAAGAACACCATGTGCTCTTAACCACTGAGATGTCTCTCTAGCTCCAAAATAATAAAATAAAATAAATTGAAAAGAAGTTTTTAAAGCAAGCAAGCAAACAAACAGAAAACACCAGAGACTGGAGAGAGAGTTCCATGGTTAAGAGAGAGGCTGCTCTCCCAGAGGACCCAGGTTGGATTCCCATCACCCCATGACCCACATGGTGACTCCATACTTGTAGCTCTAGTTCCAGGGGATCTGACTCTCTTTCTATTCTGGTCTCTAGGAGCACAAGGCACACAAGCGGCCCACAGGCACACATGTGAGCAAAGCACCACACACAGGAAATAAAATTAAAAAAGAAACCAAACAGTGCTTTTAGCCAGGTAGCGAGGGCAGGGCCTCAGAGGGACAGACACTAGGACGGAAGCCCCAGAAAAGGATCAGGACTGGATTGACGCTGGAGGAGACCCACGAGTCTGGAGGCAGATTTAGAGTCTTCCTGCAGAGGCTCCATGGATGGTGTGGAGACTCTTGACCTCCCTTATCCCCACATTGAATTCTAAGGTGTCAGGGCCGGAAAGAGGAGCAGCCAAGCCCACAAACCTAGACCTTGGGAAGCCAGGCCAGTCTGGACTTTGAGAGCCCTGGGAGGTTGGTGAATATATCACCACACTGGGTAACCCATTAACCCCGGCTTGCTCATTAAGACCCTTGTGGGTGCCTCTTTACTCCTTGGCTAGTTCTAGGGAACTAACTTAACTGGGCAGAGGGCAGCCATGAGAAGGGAGTTATTGGTGGGGGCACGGGTGAGGGCTAGCTGACCTGTGTTCTGATGTACTGATCCCGGCAGGAGTTTTTGCACACCAGGGTAGCCTGCGGGTGTCACGCCACCATCCCCGTGCCTTTCATCTTAAAATTATTCCTTCTGTGCTGGTACCATCAGTCCATGCCTCAGGGGCCTTGGCCAGACTGGAGACTTTGGAACACAGGTAGGGGGAGACTCAGGAGTTACTCCAGTTCCCCTGGGCAGTCTCCGTTTACACTCTCCAGAGAACTTTCTAGAGAATTGGGTTCAAAGTGCCCCCCCCAAGGTACTTCCTGTTTCAAAAGGATCATCTTCCCCCACCCCATCTGAAAAACCAAGTACGCTAACTAACTTGTGTTGTCAGTACAGGAAACCAAATGTTGGGGTTGCAGTTCAGTGGGCTGGGGAAGGGTTCTGCCCACGGCCATTCAGCAGTACAGAAACCTATCAAGGAAAGGCTGTGTCAAGCACTTCCTGAAACTGGCATCTCATTGCAGCCTCCAACCACGCCCCATGTCACTGTTAGGTCCAGAAGGCTGACCACACCTGAATGTCAAGAAGCTCTGGGCAGGTAGTGAGCCCCCGGTGGGTAAGGGTCATTACACCTGAGGTCAATAGTCTATGCAGCAGACTCAGTGTGAGTAAGCAAAACGGGCAGATCCAGATGTAAGCGGCACTTCACCATGCTCTAGAACTCCTGGGACAGGATCGCCCTCCGCGCCCTGAAAGCCGAGAACGTTGATACCATCTGGGACATTTTATGCCCCCACTTAGTAAACTGATGGAATGAAACTGGCTTCAGATCTCAAACATCGTAACAACTTAATCAACTTTAGGCTCATCACAGAATCTGAAAGTCTGACTTTCCAGCATCCTAGAAATGTCAGCTTACACATCTGCCCCGCTGGGGAGCTCATCATCTCCGAGAGCGGTTGGCGAGTTCTCTCCAGAGTCAAGTCCTAGCTTGTCTCTTGTGATACCTTCTACAGGCTACAAGAGTCAGCTCATTTTGGATGGGTCTTGTCGCAGACCCTTCTTATCATCCGAGGCCACAGATCAGAGAGGCAGGGGACACCTGTGCCCTGTGGCTACCTGGCTATAACCTCTCAGAACCACACAGACCACACTGGCTGGATCGAGGAGTCCTCAAATGGGCTAGCCTCATCCCATGGGTTGAGGAGGCAAGCTTCTGTGCTCCCTCCCCAAGCCTGGCTTTTGGTACCACCCAGCACTCACCTTTGATGTGAGCGGAATCTGAGCCAAGTGTGTGGTTCTCCAGAACCATTGGCTTGTTAGTGCCGGGGAGCATTCAGCAGTACCTGGTAGGTCAAGTCCAACTCCAAATTCCAAGGGTAGAACCACAGAGACATGGGTCCTCAAGTCTCCCTGTTTCAAACCTGACCTCAATGAGACCTGGGAAGCCTTCTGGCCTCAGTTTCCCCTCCAGCGAGGAAAGGAAACTAGAAGAGACAGACTTCAGGAGACTGGGGAGCTCTCTAAAGCCTCAGTGTTGTCCTGGCTGTGGTTCTCAGATCTGAAGTTACTTCTGTTTTGCCTGATGAACAGTTCAGACCCAAGGCACAGATTGCCCCCTAGGGTTGTCCCACCCCCACCCCAGCTCAGGAGGCATTTATTGTATCACCTGGTAATTTTCTGTGGTGTCTGGAATCTCCAGGGAGTTGGGAGAGAAGCCCTGTCCTATCCAGGTCCTGGCCCTCCCATTCCATCCCATAGTCTGCAGGAAAACCAACTCAATTCTGTCCCACAGTCTCCTGGACCACAAGTCAAGCACTCCTACTCACCACCAATCCCCTGTGACTTTACTGGTACCCAAACTGCCCCACACTTTCTATACACACCATGCTCAGCTTACCCAGGTTCCCAGAGCTCCCTTCCTGTGCGGCAGTTCCTCCACCTCTCTTACCTCTTGGATGCTGAGCTATTATTATATTATTCCTACAGAATCCAAGTCTGAGCCGCGGGCTGGGTCAGATGCCCAAGGTCAACATGCCTAAACCTGAGCAAGCGACTGCCCTCCTCAGACCTTTACCAGCCACAAAAGCCAGAGTCCAGCCCCTCAGCGGCCTTCACTGGTCCCTTCCAACTGGAGCTATCTGTGACCTCCTCCAAGCCACACCTAATACCCTCCCCAATGGGCCACTCCTATTACCTGGTGACACCCAGTCATAGGTTGTAATGTTGCTGTCTCTCTAATGGAACTCCAGGGCTGCTCAACATGTAAATTAGAACTTTCCTCTCCCACTGGAAAACCCTTCAAAGGCCCCCTTTGCCCTGCAGAGAAATTCTTGCTTTGCTGGTGCCTGCCCTGCCTTCCCTCTGCACTCAATGCCCCTGCCAGGTCATTTTACAGGCTACTATCTTGGCCCATTCTTCCTGCAAGGCCCCTACCTCAACACTACCTTCCCCCATCTGTATTTGCACCCAGCTCTGTGGGCAAGCTGCCACTCCTGGTTCCTCTGCCATAGTCTGGGCAGCATTCACAGCACCCAGCCATCGCTCTGATGCTAGCTGAGGGGTGGACGGGTGGGCTCCTTGTAATGCCGTTAAGAGGCGCTAGCTAGGTGTGGCTCAAAGGTAGAAGGATGGCCAAGCATGCAAAAGACCCTGGGTTCAACTATCAGCACCGAAAGAAGAAAGAATGCTGCAGAGGATTAATTACTTAGAAAATAAAAGCACACTTACACAGCACTGCACCATGCCTGCTCATGTCTCTAATATTAAAATGCCTTTGTCATTTCACAGACAAGGAAACTGGGGTCTGTGGAGGTTTCTGTGGCATGTTCTTTTCCTCGCCACCAAGTTCATCCCCACCAGGGAGCTCAGGGTATGCCCTTATTTAGAAATAGAGTCTTCACAAGGTAATTGGTTAAGATGAGATCATGCTGGATTCAGGTAGGCCCTACATGCAGTAATTAGTGGTCTTACAAAGATGGCCGTTCGAGCAGCTGCACAAGGAAGAGAACCCTGTTTAGACGGAAGCTGAGGTCGGACAAGAACAAGCCACACAGCCGCAAGGACTGCCAGACAGCTCAGGAGATGAGGCAAAGAGGGATCTGGCCCCATAGTCTTCAAGGGAGCACAGCTCTGCTGACATTTGGAGTCCAGGCTCCCAATCCCAGAACTTGGCTGCTTTGAGCCACTGAACTTGGGACAATTGGTTGAAGCAACCGCAGGAAAGTAATATTCCGCCCTACGTTGTATATGGCTGCGCACTCAGCAAAGAGCCACCAGGGAATCTGAATCAGACATTGCCTCCTTTACCTCTGTCTCAAATTCCTGCTGGAGGCAAGAGAACCCATTCCTGATAGCGTAAACTCAGGAAAACTGTCTCCTTCCCAGTGAGGGTTACGAGACCATCCTATGACCAGATGTGGTGACTCAGATCTGTAATCCCAGTACTTTGGAGGTGGACAGAGGAAGGTCAGGAGGTTCAAGGCCATCCTCAGTTGACGTGACTGAGACCAGCTAGGCTAGTGAAACTCAAAAACCAAACACACCATAAAGATAGAAGATAGTGTCCTTTATCTCGGTTACCGGGAAGCTCAGCGGGAAGCTCAGCTCAGGATGCTATGATTTCTTGCTGAGATAACAGCCTAGAGTTGGCTGGCGTGTGTGTGTGTGTGTGTGTGTGTGTGTGCTTTCTCATAGGGCGGATGGAAAGAGAGCCCAAAGGTGGGGCTGGTTCAGTTCCAGGCCCTTCTGTAGCCATCCACCCTACTTGCTGGGTCATCCAGACCTTGGGTTCCTGTCCACTCCCAGTGGGTTACCACAGGTGTAGTTAAGGGCTTAGAGCAACCATGGTGTAACTGTTGCCAATACACATCTTCAGGCAGTTCCCACTTAGAGCCACATACGTCCTCACCAAGGCCTGGAGTCTGATGGTGTCCTCCTCCTCAGACTCACCGCCTCACATTTTTTAATACCCCCATGGACTTTGTAAGGGTAGCAAGGTCGCCCTAAAGGACCCTAGGTCAAGCCCCTATGCCCTACATCATTCCTAGCGATGGAGACGGCAGCATTAGTTAGTCTGCCTCACCATGAGATTCCCACAAACCTTGTTGCCCAGGACAACTCCAGGAGAAGAAAGAGCCAGCAGCCTTTAGTTCAGTAAACACGGAGACTGGTGATATCCCCACACCGGAGGGGACAACTCTGTCTATGGGGGCTCTTGTCTAAGTCAGAGTAAGCCAGAAAACAGTGCCCAAGAGACAACTCATTAGACACACAGAGAACAGGCAAAGGAAAGCACACCCTGGGATCCAGGGCCAGATACCAAACTTCCTCTTTTCCTGGAAAAAGTTCTTTAGGAATCTCTCGGCTAGGGAAGGTCATAGAGAAGGGGTTTGGGGGCAGTTCTCTACCTGCCACAGGACTAAGGCACTGCCCAGTATTCCTTTCTAACGTGGTGCTCAACCCTCCTTCCTTTCTCCTCCCCCCTGGCTCCCACCTTCATCTTCTCATACTCCAAGGTATGATACTTAGCCCTGGCTGAGCCTCCGGAAACAACGTGGTCAGGATCTGGGAGGCAGCCAGGTCCGTCTCCAGCCTGGAGGGTGTGGGGAGGAAGAGAGAGGGAGAGAGCTTACCTGGCCCCCAGATCTGGGCAAGGAGTCTCAGGAGTCCCTGGGACACTTGGGCTGCTGGTCAAAGCCCTGGCTTTTACACACTGTCAATTCAGCAACAGCCTTGGCCCTAGGGGAGGGCAGGCTGGGTAGTCGTGCAGGTTTGCCAGGGAGGAAACCTGTCGTGCCAAGGTGGCCCTAGGACAATACTGCTTCAGAGGAGGGGACAGGAGGCTGCTGGGGAAGAGGAAGCTTAGGAGTCAGTAAAAGAGGTGACCGGGTGTCAGCGAGTGGTCCCATTCTGCTGACTTCCAGCTTGTCTTTGGGGTCTCCCATCTCCACCTCCAGTTTCTGGTCAATGCTTGACCCAAAGGAAGGAAGGATCCTGGCAGGCATCCCTTACTAAATGCCCTGGAATGGGTCTCCCCGCACTTGTTTCAACTAGGCTTGCACACTTGCCCAGCCGGGCATCCCAGACTCAGGCTGGACATGTTCCTTAATTAGGGGTGGGGGTGGAGGCTAGAATGCAGAGCCATTAATGCCCCCTCCTACGTATATATAATGTGAGGCGCTAAGAACTGGATCTAGGTAGGGCTGCCAGGCTTACAACAGAGTCTATCAAGGAAGCCCCCTCTAGAGCTAGAGCCAGGGACCCCCAGTACGCACCACCATCCCCTTTTGTTAGGCAGAAAAAGTAGAACTAGGAACATATGACAGGGCCTAGAGCTGCGCTTAGCCTGTTCATCGCTCAGGCATGAGGGGCAGAGGAAGCGGACTATGCTCAAACTGCCCAGGCCTGTCTCTGTCCTCCTCATAGCAGGAAATGTCATTCGAGATTTGCCAAGGCTGGTAACATCCACACAGAGTGGACAAGACAGATACTTTTGCTCGAGTCCTTAAGGCGGGTGCTGGAATGGCCTAAAGCACCCTCACCCGCCTTAAGCACTTCTCCTACAGTCGATCAGTCAGCACTGGGGCCACATGATTGAGAGGTGCCAGATGCCACTTCGTCCCCAGCATTTCCCCTGGCTGCCTCAGAGAAGAACTTCAATGCCAGGTCCCTCGCGGGCGGGGCCCTCGACAGAGAAACCTCTGCCAAAGAGGAGTGATCCTGGGCTCCACGCTGGCGGCCAGTGCCTGGGCGCGCAGCCGTAGACCCGGCGCTGCCCACCCCGCGCATCCCGGGCGGGGCGCGGCCGCAGATAGCCCGCCTCCCTTCCACCGTCTCTGTGCCCGCCCGCAGCGGCCATGGGGGCGCGGCTGGGGCGACGGGCAAGGGCAGCGGCCGGCTCGGATGCCCCTGCGGCAGAGGGCTCCGGGCCCGCGCCCTACGAGCGCCGGGTGCGCTGGCTGCGAGAGATCCAGTCTACGCTCCGAGAGCGGCGACCGGAGCGCGCTCGGCAGCTGCTGCGCCTCCTGCGCCAGGCGAGAGGAGCGGGATGGACCGGGTTTGGAGGGGGGGGGGGGTCAGGGCGGAGCCGGGGCTATGAGCTTTGAAGGCGGGTGGGTTCCTAGCGCGCACAGTGGGTTTTGCAGATGTTTAGGTTCTTGCATGGAGGGAGGGCGCGGATGAAAGGAAGGGCCAGGTGGGGCTGGGGGATTGCTTGCCATAGATGGGGCTGGCACGTTGGGGCACTGGGATTTGAAGTCTGGTGTGTTGTGTGTGTTGAGGGACCACCACCCTGGAGCTAAGAGCCCGCCTTTGGACCTCCTCAAGAGTTGGAGTGGGTGAGGGTGGGGGCACCTCATTTGGAAGGACAATGGGAAGAGCGCAGCTCCCCATCCTGAGGAAGAAAGGAAGCACCAGATCTGGGAGAAAGGGGTCCTGGGAGGCACAGACATCATGACAGCCCAGACAAAGCCACGGCGCATGCACCACCCATTCTAACAGGCAGCTTGAACCCCTGAGAATACACAACCACATTTGTACATGACAATATCACATCTGGGCCCTTGGGAGATGCATTTGGTACCCTAGCCAGAGATCCTGAGTCTGGAGTTGCCCTAGGTGACAGGGATGCCTATTCCAGCATCACTTTCCATTCAGCCTCCTCACCCCCTGCAGTAGCTGCTGCCTCCACCATGAAGGTAGATGCTTAGAGCTGGAGCAACTGAGAGAAGCGATGAGCCAGAACCCAGACGGAAAACTGAGAGACCATGTCTAGAGATGTCAGTTAGGGAGGACTGAGCTCTATCTCTCCTAGCACAAGAAAGGAAGGGAGGGAGGAAGGGAGAGAGGGAGGAGGGAAGGCACCATAAACTAGGCGTGGTGGTCCAGGCCTGTATTCCCAGCCCTTGGGAGATGGAGGCAAGAGACCAGGAGTTCAAGGTCAACCTCAGCTACAGAACAAGTTCAGAACCAACCTATAATGAAAGGAGAGGCGAGAAGGAGGGGAGTGAGGGAGAGAGAGAGAGAATCTCAGTGATAATCCAGGGCCAGACACTTCCAGTCCCGCTCTTCTGCCACCACTGAGTGTCCTCTCTGTAGACTCAGCAGTCTAGTAAAGTGGGGCTGTCACTTTAAGAGACGCTGACCAGGCCAGTGGAAGGTAGGTTGCTGCCTGGGGCTCTGTCTGGGTCTGTTCAGACTCACAAGCCTCCTTCCATCTGGATCCTCCCTCTAGCTGGCATCTGTGGCCTGAACCATATTGAAAATACAAACAGGAGAGCAACTGCCAAGCAGCACCCGGCCAGGCATATTGCCTAGAAATACAGATCACTATCTGGGATGGTGGAGCCCAAGGCACCGGCTTGCATTTTCCCTGAAAGCATCTGGGAGTGAACCAAACTCAGAGAGCAGCTAAGTCCCCTCCTTGTATCCTAGAAGTTGAGACTTGAGGCATATCCAGGACCCTATCCTGTCCCATAACCTGCAGGAACTCTGTAATTGCGGTCTATTGTGTTCCTGCTGCATGGTCTGACTTCCTGTGTGCTCAGGACAGCACTGGGCATATCCTTCTCTGGCTAAGGGGTTAGAGTATGGCACATGGAGGTCGGGTGCTTGTAGGCTACCTGCATGTCCTCTAAAACACCCTTTGTGTGCATGCCTTTAATCTCAGCATGCAGGAGGCTGAGACAGGTAGATCTCTGAGGTCCAAACCAGCCTGGAATATATAGCAAGTTCCCAGCCAGTTGGGCCTATACAGTAAAGCCCTATCTTGAAAAATAAAATCAAATCAAGATGCTCAGCCTTCCGTCAGACCTGTAGGTGTAGACTGGAGAAGGCTGAGGGATGAGGGGCCAGGGCCCTGACTCCGAGTTCTGGTTGGAGAGAAGAAGCCTGGGAAGTTGGGGAGGGTGTGATGGCCAAGTCCAGAGAGCCATGACTCTGCAGATTCTGTAGTTTCTGGTGGCACAGCTCCTAGTGTTTAGCCCTCACCAATGGAACGAAGGGTAAAGATCACGTGTGTTTCACAGAGTGACCCTGCTAGGCCAGGGATAAATGTGGAAGGCTGGAAGCCCTGAGCAAAGGTGACTAGGTATGAGGTCTGAACCTTGGCAGCAGCAATGGGAGAACGGAGATCCACCTGATGAATTGGTCTTTCTTTCTTTCTTTTTTTGGTTTTTTGAGACAGGGTTTCTCTGTAGCTTTGCAGCCTATCCCGAAACTAGCTCTTGTAGCCCAGGCTGGTCTCGAACTCACAGAGATCCGCCTGCCTCTGCCTCCCAAATGCTGGGATTAAAGGCGTGCACCACCACCGCCCAGCTCACCTGATGAATTGGGATAGAGGAAAAGGATGCTAGGTGAATCCTACAGGGCTGGACAGGGTATGGTCCCCCTCTGCATTCTGGAAAGGGACATAAGGTCAGCAAATGAGCAAGCTGAGTTTGTGCTGCTTTGGGGAACATGATCTGGGGAGTAGGCTGACTTCCAGAGGAAAAAGATTTCAAGAGACCTCAGGGATAGGAGGGAAACAAGGGACCCAAAGGGGATGTTAGAAGCACCAGCATTTAAGGCTATTAGAGGAGTAAGATATCACAAGACATTACACACCCAACAACTAGCCTGCATAACCCGATTATTACACACACATACATATACACACACACACATACACACATATACACACACATACATGCACCCACACACACATACACACACCTCGAGGCCTTATTATGCCCTTTCTCTCTCTCTAGACACTTGGCTGCCACCATATGTTGAGAAATTCCAGGAAACTGGAGAAGAGGGGATGGTTAGAAACTTGGGAACCAGCAAGAGGTATATCTTCTGGCTGGCTGGGAGAAGGAAAGCCCTAACTCCCGGCTTACTCAATCATCACTTCACCACCCTTAGGACCTGGGCCTTGAAGGGAACCTCCTCACTGACATCCTCTACAGGAATGTGGCTTTGCTTAACCTGGTGGACCCCATCTCCCATGACTTGCTGGTGAACCTGGCCCGGGACCTGCAGTGCCCCAAGAAGGTGAGGTCAGCAGGCATAGGCCTGGGGGAACTTGGGTTCTCATGCTTGCTTAGGCTAGTCTTCAAGAGCAGCTTCGGGAGCAGGTCTGAACTGTTTTGTTGAGTCCTACAACCGGGCTCTTAGGTAGACCTGTTTCCCACTGGCAGTGCTGCGTGCCCCACCTGAGCAGAAGACCCATAGGAACACAGAACACAGCCTGTCTTGATGCATCCACTATCAGAGCCATATATCCCTGTCCCCGGGTCAGAAGAGAGATGCTGTCGGCTGAGGCCCCTGGTCTCTATCCTACTTGGACACCTTTGGGGGTTGGGTGTTCACTCCATCCCGCCCACTGCTACTTGGGTCACAAACAAGTCCTATGTCATGCTAAGTTGGAGCCTGCCACCTGCAGCCTCTACCTCCTTGGTCCCTGTTCTGATGACACCTGCAAATGTCCCACTGTGAGCGTGGACACAGCACTGGCCTGTAGGTCTGTGGTCAGCCATGAGTCCCCAAGAATCTTAAACACAATGAACTGCCCCCAACATGAACTAAGGGGGTCCACTGTAGGTTCTGTCAGCTCTGAGACTCACATTGGTGCTCAGCTGGCTAGCCCACAGCCTTCCCAGTAGCCACCTAACTGACTGTCACTGGTGTGTGTATGCGTGTGTGTGTATGCGTGTGTGTGTGTGTGTGTATGTGTGTGTGTATTGTGTGTGAGCTCTGTGGGCTGCTTATTGTATAAAAGATTGTTCTAGGTAATGGCGCATGCTCAGTGCCAGCTGTGTGGAAAGCACACCTTGTGTGCGCCAAGCTGGGCCTCTTTGGGAATACAATTAGGGCCAAGAGAGAACCGTGTGGTTCACTAAAACATCAAGCCCCGGCCCTGTCAGCCCAGACCCAGGCCCCACAGGCACAGCGCAGCTTGGAGAATGAGGGGAAGAACGTGCTGACCTGCTCGTTCCTATTCTCTGGGACTGGCGTCTCTGGAATAGTGCTCCCTCAAGGGGCTTGGTCTGGCCTCTTCCTTGTGGCAAGTCCCCTGTGGGTGTTGAGGGTGGTAAGCTGCTGGTTGATAGCTTGAGCTACTGGCCTTAGGCCTGAGGACAGGGAACAAGGGCCCATTGTCTGGGCTTCCTCCCTCCCTCCGGGCACTGCGGGCCTCAGACTAGCCTGTCCAATTCCCAGCAGGCAGCCTCTCTTGGCTGTGTGCCAGGTTTACAGCCAGGGTGGAATGGAGGGGGTTCAGGCTCATCCTCATTATGACGGGTGTGTGTGTGTGTGTGTGTATGTGTGTCCTCGCCCCCATCCCTGTAGGACCATGAGCCCTGGAAGTCCTCCGATAAAATCTGTCGGCAGCTCATCTATCACCTCACTCCTCACTCCAAGCGAAAGCCCCACCGGAAAACCCAGAACAGGTAAAGAGAGCCCAGCCCACAGCCCTTGCACAGTCTTTCAGGGTCCCTTCTCTGAAAGCTAAGTGTGCAAAAATCTCATTCTGTTGCTCCCTTGCCTTCGTCTCCATTAAGGCTCCAGACCTGACAACCACCCTGGTCTACAGCCCCAGATGCCCTTAAGCCAAGCTGCACGCTCCACGCGAGTTGCTTTCCTTTCTTTCCAGGACAGTGACACATCCTGCCATTCCCTGGTCCCTTTATCCCCTGTCCCTTTTCAGGACCTGTGCTTCCCTAGGTCCCAGGTACTCAGGTAAAATCTTCATAAGCACAGATTCTGAGCCTCCCATGTCACACGGAGTTAGGAGAGGAAAAGGAGCGAGCCCAAGGCCATTTCCTCCCTGATTACCCTGCAGCCCTTTAGGAGCTCATCAGCTCCAGGCTTCCTGATGCTGAGAACCTCCATAGCCTCTTGATAGCGTATTCTGCGTGTGGTCCCATTTTAGGGACCTCATGACACAGTCGCCGGGAGTTGACCCGATCTCTGTTTATCCCCCACCCTGGTTTGTTCTTATGCCCGTGGCCCAAGGTGAACCCAGAACCCACGAGAGCCTGCTCTAGCAGATGGGGCTCTAGCAATGCTCTCGCTGACCTTAGGAACCTGCCACCCAAAGCAGTCCTGTCTTCCTATGGGACTGTGGATAAAAGATAGGAGAGAAAGTGTGCCCGGGGCCCTGGAGGACCCTCCCCCAGTCTCTTTCAGCTTAAGGCAGGGAGGCCTCTCCTAGTAATTCCTTAGACTACATTATCTCCTTCCTCCCACTTCACTGTCCTGGGCCTGTCCCATCTCAGGGCCCCAAACACTGAGAAGACCAGAATGATCCCATATCCACTCATGGCGAAGTTTCTCATTATCCTAAAGGATGCTCCTTCTAGAGGGGCACAGGAAAGAGGGTGTAGGTTTGGGGAGCTGGAGAGATGGATGGCTCTGCAGTTAAAAGCACCAACTGCTCTCCCGAGTGACTCGGGTTCAATTTCCAACACCTACAGGACAGTTCCCAAGTGTCTGTAACTCCAGTTCTAGAGGACCCAACACCCTCACACAGACATACATGCAGGCAACACACCAATGTACATAAAGTAAAATAAATCTTAAAATAAAAGTTACAAAAGTATAGGCTCAGGGGATCAGAGTACCATGATTTAGAGCCCTGGTCTCCACTTAGCGGTGCACAGCCAAGGGGTCTTTTTCACTTCTCTTGGTTCCCTTGTAGAATGGGCCATCACTTATACACCCTTGAGCTGTCATGAAAATAAATACTATTAACAGATACAAGAAGCACAATAATAACAGTCTGCATATAGACCCTTGATCATGCATGCAGTCCTCACCACAACCCTGTCCCCATTTCACCAGTGGGGAAACTGAGCTCAGGAAGATTCCCAGCATTGCCTTTAGACAAACAATATCTTAAAACTGGTTTCCTCATTTTTAGTCTTTAAGTGTATGAGCACTTTCCCTGCATGCACGGATGGGCACTGTGCATGTACTTAGTGCCTGAAAGGGCCAGAGGGTGTAACTTGGAACTACAGTCACAGACAGTTGTTAAGCCATGATGTGGGTGCTAGGAACTGAGCTCGAACCTTCTGAAGGAGCAGCAAGTACTCTTGACGGCTGAGCCATCTCTCCAGTCCCAGAAGTGGCATTTTAAGCCAGGCTTTGTCAGGTTGGAGGACCTAGGTTGCCCTTGGTGGGCAGTGGTCTGTGGTGGCTGGGGTTCTGCCTGGGCCTGGGCTCTGGCTCAGTGCACCCACCCGTATCCTCTCATAGCCTCAAGAGCGGCCTCCAGAAGACTCTGCTGGCAGGGGAGACTGTGGACCTTTCTGGTATCCCGCTGTCCGCCCGGGATGTGCAGCACATAGCCCGCTACCTGAGCAGCCACGGGGTTGAGCTGGTGGTCTTAGACCTGAGCTTCACGGAGCTGAGCGATGAGCTGCTGCACCTGTTGCTGCCCAGCCTGTGGGCTCTGCCGCGCCTCACCCAGCTGCTGCTCAATGGCAACCGACTGACGCGAGCTGCTGCGCGGGAACTCACGGAGGCTATCAAGGACACCGCCAAGTTCCCCGTGTTGGCCTGGGTAGATCTGGGTAACAATGTGGACGTGTCTTCACTTCCCCAGCCCCTGCTGGTTGGCCTGCGACGGCGACTCAGCCAGCACACCTCACTCCCCACCATCTATGAGGGTCTGGACTTCGAGCCTGCGGGTGGCACGGGGGCGGCTGTCTCCAGCTGGGGCTCTGCAGCGAATGAGCCGGGACTAGAGCCGCAGGGTTGTTGTGCTAGGTGACTAATTGACCTGCTTCATTGGTACTGACTGAAGTCTTTTAAGAATGAGGTCTTGGGGGCTCACAACGTCCCACAGAGAGACAGTGCAAATACTCAACTTGGGGTGAAGTGGGTGGAAAAAGGGTTTCATGGGAGACAGGCCAGCCAGCCCAGGCTAGGGCTCCACCGCACCCAGCAAAGAGGGGACCCAGCACCCACAGCCCAGACCTTCCAGGAAAGGATGCTATCGATTCCTTACCTCAGGCTTCATCTACTGCAGACTACTGACTCGCTGAGCACCAGGCTTACTGCAGAGGTAGGAAAACCCCACCGGCCCGCCGGCCGGAGTGGGTGGATTACAGCCATGCTGATGTCCCCTTAGCGCTCACTGGCAGGGCGCCATGGAAACCAAGGTGTAGCGGTCATGGATTCAATGGTGTGGACTCAGGAGTGGGAGGAGGCATGATGTCTGTGCAGCATTTGAGCTCTCTCCGTTTGGGCGCTTCAGCGGCGAGTCACAGACAGGCAGAGCTCTGCGTGGAGCCCCACAGTAAATACAACCAGGGCCCCTCAGTGTGCGCTGGGCTAGGGACAAGGCTTCACACTCCAAAGGCAAGGCCACAGTGGTTCTGAGGGGTGACTCTGGGTTTGTCTCCCACAGGGCACAGCACTGCCCACTCTCCCCAGCTCTAGTCTCTAGGCTTCCTGCATAGGGCCAGGAGATCTGGCAGACTGGAGATAGGAAGCTCTAGTGTTTCCTATAGTTCTGGGGTCACACAGCATGTAAGGGGTGGCGGTGGGTCCAGCTAGCGTCGGGAGTTCTCGAGGGCAGAACAGACCTAAGGGTCTCTCTATAGGGAGTTGCTATCTTCCTTTCTCAAATCCCTTAAGGGGGATTCTCAACTAGAAACATGATGTCTGACTGCTCTCACTGCCCTGTCTAGGAGACTAGAGGTTTTAGCTCAAGCAGTAGAGAGGCAGAACATGTGGGGAAGGGACTCAGAGAAGCCCTGGGTGGGGAAACCAGTGGCCTAAGGCCTCTGTGTAGAACCAAGACTTAAGGCCTGGTGGCAGTGGAGAGACCCAGTAACAGAGAGGGCAGCCTCAGCATTAAGGTAAAGGTTTGGGGTTGGAGGCTTACCCTAGACCCATGTGCCCAGAGCCCACTAGCTCTCACTCCCCCACCTCACTGTCTGTCTCCAAGTGGACTATGGACAGTATTTAGCCCCCCAAAAAACACCAGTTCCAGCACATCCCCAGATCAGTGGCCAAGAAGGCAGAGGGCTGGATTACATCAGCCCCCAGGCCTGGGACAGAGGTGAGGAGGTAAAGGATTTCACCCCATGCTCCAGGGCTTTAGACAGCTGCTTACCAAGGGGCAGTGAGGAGAGCGCAGGGCCTCAGGCTCCGCTCTGCACTCGCTGGGGGATCTGGCTAGGTCCTCTGCTTCTTTGGGCCTGAGACCCAACATTCCCCTCTCTGTCAAACAGAGCTTGCTGCCCTGAATCCTGGCACTCAGTGCTTCATCTAGAAGTACTGCTCCCGCCTCCGCCCCTCCCACCCTCCCCATAAGCCCACCCCACCCCCTGCGCCACACTTGTTTTACAGACTTGGCTTGGAGTGATAGAACTTTTCCTGTGCCTTACACACTCAGGACAAAGGTTTGGGCTTCCCGGAGCCAGGCAAAACCGAGTGGGAAGTCTGGGTCAGCGGAGAAGGGAAGGCCAGCTTTGAACCTAGCAGACTGATAACCCCGTCACGTGCTCAGGGGCTCCCCTGGCCTTCCTACTCTCTGCCCACAGCTGGTCTGAAGCCAGCCCACCTTTAGGTATCACCGCGCGGCAAGATTCCTCCTAGGATGATGTGTGAGGGTCGGAGTCAGGTGTCCCCGGCAGTTTCCAGGCAAGTCCAGGAGGGCAGCAGATGGTCTCAATGTCTCCGCCTTTTGAAGACATGTGCCGCAATAGCTGAACCAGACCCTGAGCGAGCTTAGGAGCTGTGGGCGAAGTTGGCCTTGCTGCTAGGCAAGTGGTCCTGGCTCGTCACGGAGTTCTCATGACTACCAGCGGGGAGATTCCATGGGCAGGGACAGAGATTTCCAGAAGTGAGGGAGGGCTGTGTCTTGTCTTTGTGGGACTGTAACAGAACACCACATCCTGGTAACGTATAAACAACAGGAGTTTACTCAGCTCATGGTTCCAAAGGCTGAGGAGTCAGACAGAAGGGCTGCATCTGGCGAGGGCTTTCTTGCTGTGTCATTGTATGGCCAAGAGAGCGTGAAAGGGGCCCCAGGGTGACAATGAAGACTTCCATGCATGAGGGCAAAGTCCTGCTGACCTAATCACTCTTTAAATCACATCTCCTACCTGCTGGGCTTCAGTGCGTGCACTCTGAGGGAGGCATTCAAGCTTGTAGTATGCTTCGCTGGGCGTGGTGGTGAGGAGAGCATCGGCCAGGAGAGAAGGAAGCAGGTGGGGCCTTGCTCTGGTGCCCACTTGGAGACATACAAACCCATCCATGGTCCAGACCCATCACTTCTGTCAGTGTGGTCCATTTGGGAACTAAGTACAAACTCCTCCCTGTCCTACTGAAGTGAGGAAGAAATGAGGTTTGAAAAAAGCCTGCCACATGAGGGGTACGGGGCAGTATGCTGTAGTATCAGTAAGTTCACCCAGGCGCTTTGTGTGGTGAGGTTTGGCAAGAAGTAGGCTGAAAACACATCTATCATCTATCTGTCTGTCTATCTACTATCATCTATCTATCATCAGTCTATCAATCAATCATCTGTCTACTATCATCTAATCTATTATCTATATTATTTGTCATGTATATATGTATGTATGTGTCTGTCTATCTATCTATCTATCTATCTATCTATCTATCTATCTTAGCCCTGAGAATTGGCCTCTGACCCTGGAGCACACTTTTTTACTGCACTGTATCCCAGTTCTCCATTTATTTACTTACTTACTTAGCTGGAGTCTTGAGATGTAGCCTACACTGTGATTGAGCTGTCAATCATCCTGTTTCCACCTTCTATCAAGTGCTGGAATCGCAAGCCTGTGCCACTGTGTCTAGCACGGGAACCCAGAATCACAGGCAGCGGGTCTCTGTTGCACCAAGGTTTTCTCTGGGTGGAAAAGGAAAGCACACTTGGCCTGGGAGATTGTTGCCAATCGCCACCGCCACTACTGCCATCTCCACCAACAGAAACCTCCAGTATTTTCTTCCCAACTTCATGCGTTTTGTTTTTTGAAAACGGTATTTAAAAAGCAAGCTGTTATGAGTGGGGTGGGGCTGCACAAGCCTGTAGGCCAGCCTTAGCCATATCATAAGCATCCGAAAAATTGCAACATAATAAAGCAAACACACTGGGACAAGTTTAAAGCGTGCAGCACAGTTTTGTCGTATTTACACATTCGTGAAAACCATGGCAGTAAATGTGTCTGTCACCCCACGCTTGCTGTGTTCCCTGCTGACTCACTTCCTTCCACCCCTACCTCTCAAAAGCCATTGGTCTGTTCTGCCCCATCAATTAGTTTCCATTTGCTAGACTTAGACCAGTTCATGGGATCATACAAATGTCATATATATACACATACTATATGTACATATGTACTCTATATAAAACAGCATAATTATTTTGACACTCACCTTTAGTATTGCGTGTATCAAGAATTGCTTTTTGAATAGTATTTCATGGGTGTAACACAGCCTATCCATGAACCTGTTGATGGATGTTCGGTTGTTTCTAGGTTCTGGCTATGACAGACAAGGCTGCTATGAAAATTCATTACTAGTTGTGGCATGAGCCTTACCTTTCTCTTGTAATTTCTCAAGTAAACACCCAGGTATGTATATTAATTAGTCTTTCATTGCTATGAGGAAATACCTAAGAAAACAACTCAGAGGAAGAGTTTATTTTAGCTTGTTATTTTAGGGGTGTCTGTCCGTGTTTATTTGGTCCCTTGGCCCCATATGCTTGGGCCCGAGAGAAGACTAAACGTGTTGAAGCAAAGTCATTCACCTTGTGACTGCTAGAAAAGAGAGAAAGGGTGGGGGCGGGCGGGAGACAAAGGTAGACTTTGGGTAACCTTCTTTCTCCAATAACCCATCCAATTCTAAACCCATTGATGAACTAGTCCACTAATAATCCAGCCAGCTCTGTAGAGCGCCCCTATGAGTTGAACCATCAGTACATCAGCTTTAGGGGCTACCGCTCATATTCCAACCATCTAGAGTAGAATGG